>CM055093.1:3029836-3096284 GCA_029204225.1 Diphasiastrum complanatum | reverse complement strand
AGATCAATCTTAATGCTTTGATTTCATTTTATGCTTGGAAAATGTTCATAATTGCATTTTCATGACATGCAAAGGTTTCCAATATTTAATAGGTTTGAAACTCTCATTGAGTTGAGCTGATTTCTAAGTCTTTTGATAGCAAATAACCTTCATAGAGCTTGCTAAATGCAAATTGAGATAAACTAGACTCATGGTGATGCTTGCAAGGGTTTTTATCTTCGTTTACTTGCAAAAGTGCCAACTTCAATGATTTTTAGTTTCTTTCTTACGCAATTCGAGTTATTTTTTGTTTCTAACATAATTCTATATTTTGATCTTGTATTATGCAAGTCCTAAGAAGTTTTGCAAAAAAGAACTTGATCTGATAAAGACAAAGATATAGATTTTTATGTATTATTTTGTTCCATTTTTTGTAATTCCTTTTTTATTCTCTATATTTTCTATTCTAATTTCAACACTTTTAAGAAGCCTGTGGTGGCCAATATTTGCATTTTCCACTTTCATTGATTGGAGTATTACATAATCTTCCAATCCATTTCTCTAAATTCACTTACTCTTTGAGATACAATGTGGTAAGGGCCTTCTCTAATGAATGAGCTTTCCCTTGAACACCTTCGTTTTGTACATCAATACAAGGTCTCCAAATTGAAAAAAAAAAAAATTGTGAAGGTGTAAATCATGCCAAGCCTATCGACATGCTTTCTTTGTAGCTAACACATGTTCGGACTACCAACAAGCGGTTTTTGGATAGGTTGTGTAATGCTTCATTGGCAAAATTGGAGCGACTTAGCTTCATCCATATGTTCTGTGGTTGCGATCCATTAATAAGATAATAAGATATCTACAAGCATCACCACATCTTAACCACACACCAATTGAAAAGACATTTGGCTAGTTTTGACTTTATTTGAAGTTTGTTTGGATATGAAAAATAGACGGGCTTCTATTGATAGAGTCTGGGGTCCAACTCTTGCAATTTGATATTGCAAGGGATTCTTACCGAGAATTTTTGGTTCTCAGCAATTTTTTGTTTCAGGTGCTTAAGGAGAATAACGGCAGCTTGGCAGTGTGTCTGTTTAGTGGATACACACCACTAACCAGATACTTGCTTGTGCCATATCATAACAAGTAAGACAATTCATATGCTTTTTGCTATTAATAGCTTTATCATTAGCATTATCATTGGAAATATTCCTCAGAATTGCAGCTAATGGACTCTCTATTTTATTTTGCAGTGAGCACTGGAGCTTAAACATGATCTCTATCAAGAGATCTGTAGATAATAATATCAAATTTTTTGTGTAAAGATGAATTTGGCTAGAAATACACATAAGGATATTGACTTGATCCTACCAACTATATGTGAATACATTCCAAACTAGAAAGCAAAGAAAGTTGAATAAAAGATCTATAGTTTGGAGGTCAATCCTATCCATCTCATCAACAATCTAAAATCAACATTTTAATGTATTCTATTCATTGTTTGGTTTTCCTTCATTGATGTCTTGTGTGCTAAACTTTTTTGCAGTCACCCCTATAAAATGAGTCATTTAGTTGTGGGTGGTACACTTTGTAAAATGCAAAGTTATTTTTTGAGTGGTTCATCCTTCAACAGGATGTTGAAATTTCAAAGGTAATTTATTCTATTTATTCTTAGTTTTGGAATCGTGATTGATTTTTCAACTCTAGAAATTTTCTAACCGTAACTAATACATGAATATTCTTTCTTGCAGAACCACACCCTGCTATACGGCCTGAGGATAGAGAATGAGGTCAATATCACTTTGGTTTCATTTAGATCATAAACACTCAATACAGATGTGTAGTAGCTTGAGATTTGCCAATGAGCTCCAAAATGTTTCTAAGTCCTCACTATGGGAGGATGGCATACATACCAAAAGAGTCTTCCTTTGTAAAGTTAGGTGAATTTCCAGCATGTAATAAAAAAGTTAACTTGGCTTTCTTGTCCTAATTTGCCACTCTAGTCTCATTCCTAGAGTCATGCCAAGTAAGTGGCTAGTTGGTCAATTTTCATCATAAATCTAGGATGTAGGTCCTATAAAGTAGGAATCACTACCAAATTGACTTGACCAAATCTTTGTAATTGATCTAACCTATGCTAGGATAGGTTTCCCACATGGCTCTGGGACCCACTTATGTACATAATTTACATTATTCTGCATGGCTAGATTTGCCAACATTGGCAAATTTTCACACCTTTTTCTATCACTTCTATAAGATAAATATGTAATGATAATTACTTAATTGAAACAAAAATCTTTATTGTATGAATAAGGTCTGCATCATTGTTTGTAATGATCATAAGATCATCTACATATAGTACAACTAAAATTGTCTGTAATCACAAAATCAGCCACATATAATACAACTAAAATTGTCTGTAATCACAAAATCATCTACATATGTTACAACTAGAATGATGTTAGAGTCACAAGAGAAATGCTAAATCTGCAAGCTCCAAGATGGTTCTCCAACTCCAAGCTAGGATGCCTCCACCTGCAAGTAAGAATCTGCAAGCCTCCAAGGATCTCTCCTCCACCTGTGTCCCTACTCTTAAACACAAAGGAAGATAACAAGCTTGCCTCAAGTATTCACCACCCAACCATAGCTAGATCCAAGCTCGAAGCAAGACCTATCTAGCACCCCCTTGCTAACCACAAACAAATCACAAGTATATCACAACAATCCATAGCTTACTCAAGATCCAAACCCTTAGCATACTACACACAAGAATTACTCTACACACTAGTAGCCACAGTAGAGCATAAGCAAGGTAAGCAAAAGAGATCTCTCTCCCTCCCAATGGGCGCCCTACTCCTCTTATATAGATGGCATTTAGTTCTCTCCAATACATTATGGAGTTCCATGTTATGCAATAAATGTTACAACTAGCTAAAGATAGCATAAGAAGTGCCCAAGACAGGGCAAGGCACTATGCTAATCTATCTCAAAAGCACAAGGTATTCATGGTCAACGACTGGGTGTTTTTGAGAGTCCCTAGTCACTCTAGGGGCTTGAAAACTGGTAAGTGTGCAAAGTTGGCGCCTAGGTATTGCGGTCCTTTTAAGATTATCCAAGTGATAAACAAGGTCGCATACAAACTAGACCTTCCAGCTAATGTTGAAATTCATTCTATTTTCCACGTTAGTAAGTTAGAACCCTCGTATAGCCAGCAGAGGACTCTACGGAGTAGAGTGCTTCGGGAATTTTTAGTCAGGTGGAGGGGCAAATCAGAAGAGGAGGATACCTAGGAAAAGGAGGCTGATCTTCAGAAGAATTTTCCAAATTTTTTCCTACAAGGAAAAATTTAAGTTTAGGGGGAAAGAATGTTACATACCTATGTAACTAGCAGTACTTTAGACCCCTATTAGTCCATTTAGTGTTGGGGGCTACATGGCAAGGTACCCTTAGGATTAAGGGTATGTGCCCTTGGATAAGGGCAGGCAAGTGACTATACCTTAGTCAGAGGTATGGAGTCATGAGACCCTTGGATAAGGGTTACTCTTAGGATTAAGGGTAGGTGCCTTAGATAAACGTACTAATGTCCTTGATTAAGGGCAGGTAGGTGTCTATGCCTTGGATGGAGGTATGGAACCTAGAAAGGGCTTAGAAAGTCATTGGATGACTATATTTCTAAACCTTGGGCCTCAACCTTGAACCATATCACTTTATTGGTCTTGGACCAAAGTATACAAGCACAACTTGGGCGAATAGCAGTAAGTGACCTAAGCCGCTTAGGTTATGGATCTTCTCTATTATGGATTTATCTTTCACCATGAGAATGAACAATATTAGGAAAATCTAGTTTTAAGCTTCTAAATCCTAAACAAACATCTCATTTAAGTTGGAAATATGGAGACTACATAAAATACTATATACTCTCTAATGGATAAGGGAAAAAATGTTAATTGCAAGTTTGATGATCTACAATTGCAATAAGACCAAATCTCACACTCCTTTGTTTGAAATCAATGACGAATGAATGAATAATCACACAATGTGGTTTGGACAAATTTATAGCTTGTAGAGGCCCCTAGTAGATAATCATTCTATATCTTGGCCATCAATCTATATCTCCAAATCTCAAAGGTCAGATTTGGGTCCAATTCAAAAGATAACCCCTAAAAAGTCCAAACAGATCATGGGGCCTTTAAACTTAACTTTGTATTTTCAAATTGCAATAAATCACAATAAGCTATTGCAAAGCCTTTTCAATGTGCTTCTTTGGCACAAAGTACAATTGTACCAAATACAAATTTTACATGAGATTTACATAGTATGATATAATTCTTTGTATCTATCATTTATATGAAGATATTTTTGCTCTCCATCACTCGTATTTGTAGACTGTTATATATGGTCTAATGCTTCCAACTTAGTATAGTTATTTGTAGAAACATTAGACTGCCTTGTTTCAGTGCATGATGGTCTACACCTCAGACACTACTTCAGCTCTATGTTTTGATTTATTTACTTAGTGACTTTACAATTTCTCCAGATATAATGATAAAAATAGAATGAACAATGTAGATGAGAGAGAGAAGAGAGAAGCGAGAGGCAGAGAGTAGAGAGATACGTAGCGAAAAAGATATAATCACATTCAAGCACTATGAGCTATGAATGAAAGTCTGCCAACGAGCAGAACATAGCGTATTCGTAGAGAGGAGTGACAGGCCGCCAACGAGCGAGACACTGATCAACTCACTTATAACGAAAATACAAAATGCAATTGTTCTCTTCTCTCGATTTCTCGTCATTCGTGTTGTTTTTTTGATAGAATGATTTTATGTCCATGTTCCGCAAGTAGCCAATTAGGCAACAAAAGCAAGGTGAAGACAAGATCAAGGGTCTTCTTGATAAACCAGAAGAAAGGTGAAATTTTTTTTTGGGCAACTAGTGATCGGTTATATACAATGCTATTTGTGCAATGCCCTATAGATGTCATTTCGCAGAATTGAGTTTGTAGCTAGCTTGTCACATGGTCTACAACTCTACCGATATTTACGACAACGTAGAATCATTTATCAAATTTTTACAAAGGAAATGGTGGTGCCTCACAAAACGTAATATGTGGGGCAAATTTTTTTATGACAAATTTTTTTGTAGGCACCTTCCGGCGTTCTAAAGGTGTACGTAAAAAAATTTGTCATAATTTTACACGCACCTTTTACCCTGAAGGTGCATGTAAATCTAAAAAACAAAAAGAAAAAAAAAATGTGAAAAATAAATTCACGCGAAACGGAAGGCCTCCACCCTTGGGCGCATCACCTTCCCGGGCGGAAGGGCCTCGGAGCGGCCCTCCCCTCCCCCCAAAAAAAAAAACTTAAGTCTCAAAATTGCTCGCGCTTTTCAATTCGCACGTGGTTTAATGTAACTCAAATAAAATACTCCTGCTCATTTTATTTCTCACTCCTCTCGCGTTGCCTCACTCCTCTGCTCTCCTCTCGCCTCGCCTCGCCTCGCCTCGCATCATCATCGTCCGGAATCGGAGCGGAGCTGAATAGCGTTTGGATCAAGCCAAAGACAAAGACAAAGAGGAGAGCATACCCTCCCTCACCAAGCCATATCATCATCGTCATCAGATGCATTTCTTTAAGTAGCCATCCATTTCTTCTCCTCCTGCTACTGCTGGAGTCAAGCGGATGAAACTTTATTTCAGGTGGCAGGAATACAAGTCTGCCTGTTGGTGGGAAAGTAATCAGCTCACTTCGCCTGCTGCTTCTCTCTATATCGGTACAGACAGATAGACAATATACTCTTATCAAGAAGAAGCACTGCAATCATTTGTACATCCACATCCACACCCATCATGCAAATTGATGTGTCAACAGTACTCAAGAAAAATTCAGATCCTATTGTCGGACAGGTTAAAGAGCAAGAGTTTAGCATGAGTGAGAATATGTCTGGCAAAGCCCCTTGTCCTGACTGCGATCAGGAGGTGTATGTGAAGCAAAAGCATGCAACGGGAAAACAGGAAAGCCCTAGAGGTTCGCATGCAGAGCTGATCGACTTCAATCTTCAAGCTCGATTGCACGAAAATCAAAGCTCATCTGGATTGTCACCAAGAGGCATCAGCAGTTTTTCTTATACACAACTGATTTTTAATGGCAAAAATGACACAAATCCTCCTGATGAATGTAGCTGCAATATGGATGGTAGCCTCAGAGGCCGGCCTGTCCACAAAGCTGATAGTCTTCTCGGTCCGGAAAAGAAAAGGGTTCCACATCACCTGGTTTTAGATCCCGCATCCAAATTATCAAGGTGCAATGCAGAGAAGACGAACTTCTTGGACGAATTGGCTTTCCGCTGTACTACATCAGGGCAGAAAGATGATAAGAAGTCTAGCACAGAATGCAGCTGCAATGTGGATATTGGTGGCAATAAGGGACACGCTTCCTTGAGATCAGAATTACTCTCCGCCAAAATCCCAAAAGGGGATTCTTCTGATTTATTTAACCTGCATGCAGTTACGTTCAACTTAAAAAACTGCAAGAACTTGAAACGCAGTAAGAGTGGCAGCTGGAGCAGCAGCGACGCAGAGAGCAAGAGATGTAAGCATACCGTTGGTAAGGCATACATCATTAATCTCATCACTGGAGCTTGTGATGAAATAAGGGATGCTGAGGCAACCACAGTATCAAACCTCGCTAAAGCAAAACAGCGCCTTCAAACTTCTTTTGGCACTTGTTCTTCAGAATCTACAAAAATCTTGGGGCATGGTCATCATCATGCGTTGAACAGTATCATGCAGCTGCCAATATTGAATTCGCTTCCGGATGGCGTCGGCAGCAATCTGTATAAGAAGAATGATAGCTTCACTGGTTCTCCCTGTTGTTCTTCTTCTGCAGCAGCAGCAGCTGCAAACACACCATATGAACATTGTTATGGAGGATGGCTCTCAGGGTGAAAGGCAATGTAGTACCTTACCACCATCATCATAGGTGGCAATTTTTGGAAATTGAGCTGAGCTCATGTTTTTTTTCAATGAAAGGAGCTTTGGTGTGAAGTCTGACTCTCAAAGTGTAAGGATGTGAATTTTAGATGCATAAAGAGCTCACATGGAAACACTTATCAAATTGCACAAGTGCTTGTAACAAACATCATACACAAAAAATACAACTTATGTAATAACATCACATCATTCATTCATTCATTCACACATGCAAAACATTGATGAGGACCTCTCTTTGTTGGTTTCATAACAAATCTTACAAAAAAATTCTTTCAAACCTAAAATTTTGAATTTTAATAACTAAAAGAAAATTCATTTAAATATGCCAGTGCCATTACTAGGTGCGGTAGCCTGTAGGTAATATAACCGTTTTACTAAAAGTTCCATGTGGCATCTAGTGATGAAGATCAACAAGCCTAGGTCATCAATTATAGAGAGAGATTGATTGACTTTGTAATCCAAAAGAGCGATTGCATTCAACAGAGGCATCATTTCTCATAAAAAATAATGATTAGTTTTACTAACATAAAATGACCAATAAAGGTTCATTTCTAAAAATCAAACGCTAAACAAATGGAAGTGCAATTAAACCGTGGATTGTGACTATAGAAATGTTAACTTATCATTGAACTCAATAGTGTGATGCTGGCAAAAGCGATTATAAACTTCCTTGAAAGTAACAGATCTTTAAAACCATCCATAGTTATCAAATATCAGCTAAAATATAGTAGAAAAACGTGGACATAAACTCCTATTGCTAAGTGAAATATCATACCAACAATTTGTGTGGCTTTGGTGCATCAACAATAGGTCAATTTATGTGTGTGTGTGTACTAATTGATATGCGGCGCTAAACACTTTTTAGAGAATTATGCAAACATCATTCAAAGAATATTTGAATATATTCTTGAAGATCTGCTTGAATGATCTTTGTATTCATGGTCTTCAATGAGGAGCATTTATCTCATTTAGAAAAGTATTTTCTCAATGTCACAAATTTTAAATACCCTGGAACCCTGAAAAGTGTCGAATTTGGATTGCACATGGTCTAATTTCGGGCCATCTTATACCTCGATATGGTATAGCAAACGATTTATCAAAAGTGCATATAATCATGGATCTTCCACCACCAAAGATGGTCCGAGAGGCATACATCTTTATGGGACATGCCAACTATTATAGGAAATGCATATTGTTCTTTGCGGAATTGGCATGTCTTATATATAAACTTACAATTATTCTACTTTGGATAGAAAAAGCTTTGGAAGCCTCCCAAAAGCTGAAGGATGCACTGATTTCAGAACCCATCTTACGATTAACAAATTGGATGATTAAATTTCATGTGCCGCTAAAAATGGATCAAAGTATGCTATAGGAGATGTATTGACCCAACCAAGTGAATGTAAGAAGGATTCTTCTGTCAGATTTTCCATTTGACAATTGAATGATGCTTACATAAGCTAGAGAAATTCTAGGAGCTAAAAATAGCATGTTTTACATGATTTTTGGATCTTGAGATCTTGACCCCATATTAGGGTGGATCCAATGACCTATTAGGTTAGATGTTAGGGTTAGGGTATGATAAGTTTAGAGGTGCCCTAATATGCTCAGTTCCGAGCTTGAAATGTATAAATGCTCTCCATCTAAATATGAAAACTATCAACATTGTCTTTGGGTGGCGAGTTATAGCTATTGGATGTGAGTGATTTTATGCATTAATTATTTGTTTTGGAAGGTACTGAAGTTGATTGCAGGTCTGAGAAGCTTGTTGCACTTTACTTTAGTGTATTTGATCAAATCTATGCGCCTATTGTGGAGTTAAATGCCAAATTAGCTAGTTTTGGTAACTAGTCTTGATTCTAGCTCATAGTTTGGATCGAGATCTTTGATTTGTGCATCCTCCATCACTTTTAGGATTGTTTGGGATCTAATTTTCTGTAAAATTTTGTCATGGTATCAGAGCCTAATCAGAAGTGAGGTTTAGATTTGATTTTCTCAAGAGGAAGCAAGATCAAACATTGGACAAGAGGAGGAAGAGAGTTATCATGAGGACTCACTCATGATGTCAACGAATAAAACAAATAATAATATAGAATGCAGGACAAAAAGGTTGTCAACGATCTTCCATTATCATATTGAAAACCAAATGCTCAGTCTTACATTTACCTATCAGATATTCAAAAAAACTGATAGTACATGGCTAGCATTAGATCAATACTTCTAACTAAATGGTCACACAGACCTAAAGGAGAAAAGCATCATACACAATGAAGAATTTTTTACTATGATTGAGGTGGAAGAGCATTGGATGCTTGATTTTATCAGAGCAGAGCTCACGCTATTACAAACCAATCTACCCACTTATTTCAGATGCATCATCAACGGAAAACTCATAAGTACTCTATGTTTATTGTCATTTGAAAATAGTACACACTAAAGGAAAATGACATAATTTGCAATGGCACATTCACTAATATTTGTCTTTTCACATATGCGAAAGAGATCGGAGCTGATAACGTGCTGCAAAGATCTACCTACAAAAATCACCATTGTGGAAGAGCAATAACTTAAAATACAATTCAGTAAAATATGTGTATAGACTCTTTCATTCAATAAATGAAAGCCCAAATTGGACATTAGTACATGTATTTAGGGCTCCCAAATTCAATAAAATGGAGCTACATTTGATATCTACAAGTATATTTTCCTATCAATTCTATACATTCTAAATCTATCTTTGTTCTATGCTATCTATATTTTTCAGATCTTTATTTAGTATACTGACATCATCTGCAGTGCCATTATCATCAGGAGGTGGCTGAAGCCTTGCCCTCGCCAATATGCTCAGGATAATTTCTTGCCTGAATCTGTACACCTGGGTTGTTGTGTATTCAGGAAGTTTAAATTGCAAGAAAGAATATTCATGTTAGTTACGGTTAAAAAATTTCCAGAATTGAAAAATTAATCACGATTCCAAAACCAAGAATAAATAGAATAAATTACCTTTGAAATATTAACATCATGTTGAAGGATGAACCACTCAAAAAATAACTTTGCATTTCACAAAGTGTACCACCCACAGCTAAATGGATCGTTTTACAGGGGTGAATGCAAAAAAAGTTCAGCACACAAGACATCAATGAAGAAAAACCAAACAATGAATAGAATACATTAAAATGTTGATTTTAAATTGTTGATGAGATGGATAGGATTGACCTCCAGACTGTAGATCTTCCATTCAGCTTTCTCGTTTGGAATGTATTTACATATAATTGGCAGGATCAAGTCAATATCCTTATGTGTATTTCTAGCCGAATTCATCTTTACACAAAAAATTTGATATTATTATCTACAGATCTCTTGATAGAGATCAGGTTTAAGCTCCAGTGCTCACTGCAAAATAAAATAAAGAGTCCATTAGCTGCAATTCTGAGGAATATTTCCAATGATAATGCTAATGATAAAGCTATTAACAGCAAAAAGCATATGAAATGTCTTACTCGTTATGATATGGCACAAGCAGGTATCTGGTCAGTGGTGTGTATCCACTAAGCAGACACACTGCCAAGTTATCGTTATTCTCTTTAAGGACCTGAAGCAAAAAATTGCTGAGAACCAAAAATTCTAAATAAGAATCTCTTGCAATGTCAAATTGCAAGAGTTGGACTCCTTACTCTATCATGTGATCACTGATAGAAGCCCGTCTGTTTTTCATATCCAAAGAATCAACAACCCTGTAATTTATACTAAAATCAAGTTCTTCTAATATAAAACAAAATGGAATTCCAATGAACTATCTACAGCGTCAGATATGTCACTCTCAAATTTTAGATATTCATCCAAATCTATATATGTATAAAAAGCTTTGGGAGGAGGTGGAAGAGAAGTATCTACAGGATTAACTGGATTTTTCAAAATGGTTGTAGTTGTATTTAAAATCGAATCCAGTGCCGCAGTATCTAATTTTCAATAGAAGGGATTACTGGGATATCTTTCCTCCTGACTTTCTTCAGGGCCCTCTTGGGGGCTGGCTGCTTCCTAGGCCTCTTGGTCGAGAGGTCCGTCCTACCTAAGGGATCGGGTCTGGGAGCAGATGGCTCACCCATATGTAATTTGGAGTACCTATCCCACATCCTATACAACAGTTGAAAAGATTTTGGCATTAAAGTACAGACAAGGTGCATAGCTGATGCAAAATCCATAGCCAAGTTTATATATGAGAATACTATTGTCCATTTTGGATGTCCAATTGAGCTTGTCAATGATCAAGGCACTTGAAACCATCAAAATCTTATTGGATGAGTTTTTTGTGATCCAATACACCCTATTATCCAAGGGGTAATAACCAAGCTGAATCTTTTACTAAGATTCTATGTTCTATTCTTTACCAAAATTATGGAAGCAAGTCAGTTAGATTGAGAGCATAAATTGCGCGGCAACTCTTTGTACATTTAGAACCTCAAATAAAGTCAAAACTAGCCAAATGTCTTTTCAATTGGTGTGTGGTTAAGATGTGGTGATGCTTGTAGAAATCTTATTACCTTATAAAGGGATCACAACCACAGAACATATGGATGAAGCTAAGTCGCTCCAATTTTGCCAATGAAGCATTACATAACTTATCCGAAAATCGCTTGTCGGTAGTCCGTGTGTTAGCTACAAAGAAAGCATGTCGATAGGCTTGGCATGATTTGCACCTTTACAAAAAAAAAATCTTCAATTTGGAGACCTTGTATTGATGTACAAAACGAAGGTGTTCAAGGGAAAGCTCATTCATTGGAGAAGGCCCTTACCACATTGTATCTCAAAAAGTAAGTGAATTTAGAGAAATTAATTGGAAGGTCATGTAATACTCCAATCAATGAAAGTGGAAAATGCAAATATTGGCCACCACATGCTACTTAAAAGTCTTGAAATTAGATAAGAAAGAGAAAATATAGAGAATAAAAAAGGAATTACAAAAAATGGAACAAAATAATACATAAAAATTTATGTCTTTGTCTTTATCAGATCAAGTTGTTTTTGCAAAACTTCTTAGGACTTGTATATTACAAGATCAAAATATTCAATTATGTTAGGAACAAAAAATAACTCAAATTGCGTAAGAAAGAAACTAAAAATCATTGAAGTTGGCACTTTTGCAAGTAAACGGAGATAAAAACCCTTGCAAGCATCATCATGAGTCTAGTTTATCTCAATTTGCATTTAGCAAGCTCTATGAAAGTTATTTGCCATCAAAAGACTTAGAAATCAGCTCAACTTAACGAGGGTTTGAAACCTATTAAATCTTGGAAACCTTTGCATGTCATGAAAATGCAATTATGAACATTTTCCAAGCATAAAATGAAATCAAAGCATTAAGATTGATCTCGACGAGAGTTGGAATTATGTAAAACTCCACACCAAGGTGTCCAAAAATTAGACTTTCTAATGGATAAATGAAAGCTCTTGAGATGCTTGCAAGAGTGATGATATCTCTTTCACTCAAAGTCTCTACGAAAAATGTTTCGTAGATTAGATCATCATGTTCAAAAATATTGATATTTCCAATATTTTGAACCTCAAACTGGAAACTTTGATATTATGGACCTTGGATTGTTTGTCTCATCTCATAGCTAGGACAATTTCCAGCTTGTATATTACAAGTTTCATCACATTCCATTGTACACTCTATACTGAATGTGAAACATTCATATAGATCAGTTTTATCCTTGTCTATTACTTCTATTTTGCAAGAAGTCTTAGACAAGTCTTCTGGTTGAACGTAACGCAACAGTTCTTGTGATTTGAAGGAAGATGAGGTCCTTGAGTAATTTGCCTCATTGACAACTTCATTGTTTGAACTGGCCTTTGTACTGCTCAATCGAAAATCCATATTGGAAACAAAAATATTGTCATCATAATCCTCCACATCATGTTCATTGTCCTCAGTTGATTTTCGGTGTCCTTGCATGGACATTGTGCTCACATTTGGAATTGTCTTACTTGGTACAATTAATTCCAAATCAAGCACATGCTTATGATCCACATCTAACACAAACCATTAACACTACATCCATTAACACTACTCAAGTGAAGTAAAGCTTATTTTCTCTCTCTCTCTCTCTCTCTCTCTCTCTCTCTCTCTCTCTCTCTCTCTCTCTCTCTCTCTCTCTCTCTCTCTCTCTCTCTCTCACACACACACACACACACACACACACACACACACACACACACACACACACACACACACAAAGTATAACAAAGATACATCAGCTCTTTCTTCTTTGTTTTCTCTTCACAATAATAGATTGATGGCTAGTTTCAATTATCTGTATTTTTCAAACCATGTGATCTATCATTTTTTAATAAGCACTTGTACAAAAAGAACATTAGTGACAAGAAAGAAATTTGTACTAAAAACCATGAATTTTGTAGACATTGTTATGAGCATCCATATTAGTCATTTTTCTTGTCACCAACAAATATCATGGCACAATAATTGCATAGAATGTCGTTATCCAATGCTGCAGAATGTTGTTATAGATGTTCTTGTTCATCAATAATAGCGTTGCACAAGAACATCACTAAGCCGCTTAGGTTATGGATCTTCTCTATTATGGATTTATCTTTCACCATGAGAATGAACAATATCAGGAAAATCGCGATTCTATGATTGATTTGACATGCATGGTAGGTCTACAATCGTTTTTAGTGGTTATACACAAGTATTTTGACCGTTTTGGCATAAACCAATGAAAGTGGCTAGTGGATTCTAGGTGATTGGGGTTTACGTAAAAATTTCGTAATGATGATTGGTGATTGATGTCGTACGCTTTGCATGCCAATTTGACAGTGACTCAGTGACATGAGAATTCGAATAGTTTGTAATTTTTTTGATTTCAATTGCCTTTGTACTAACAGTACTTTTTGTCGAATTTTCAAATCACATAAAATTTTAAGAGTAAATTAAGTTTCGAAAATTTAATTTTTTAGTTTTTGGGATTATTTATGAAGTAAACTTAGATTATTGAAATGACCATACTGAGATTTTCATTTAGAAAGATTCGGTCACAATGTTTTCAGTAAAGTTAACTTATTTTTCGGTTATAGATAATTCAAATTGACTGAAAAAAAATTCAAATCGTGTTGTACATCGGTACAATCAAATTTGTGGACAATTAAATACTATAATGACATTTTAAGTTTTAAAGCTAAATTACTCCCAAATAGAGACTTGAAATGAACTATTTTTTCCTTTTCTTTTGAGTTTCAAATTTGGTCAAATTTTGAAATCGGTTATTTTTTTATAATATTTTCTAATCGATTTTGATAATTAGAAATGGGTCGAGCAAACACTTATGCATAGTGGAGTGTGAACATGAGTGATCGTAAGGTGTTAACATGTGGCAAGCATTTAGCTGAACCCTTATTAGAGTAGCCCCATCTTTCATTCTTTTTCTTGAATGTAAACGTTCACGTCCTTTTTTATAGCTTTATCGTGATTATTATAGTGATTTGGTAAACGGTGAGATGCCTCATTCTGATGCCACTCCCAAGTGAGTTTGAGCATTAAAAAAAAATCATTGATTTATTTTGAAATATAATTTCTTTGGGCAACCCCCTCTAGATGTCATTTCGCACTCGTTAAGAATTGAGCTTGCACCTAGCTTGTCACATGGTCTACAACTCTACGACAACAAAAAAAAAGAAAAAACTTAGATCAAGCCAAAGACAAAGAGGAGAGCATACCCTCCCTCACCAAGCCATATCATCATCGTCATCAGATACATTTCTTTAAGTAGCCATCCATTTTTTCTCCTGCTGCTGCTGCTGAACTCAAGCGGAACAAACTTTATTTCAGGTGGCAGGAATACGAGTCTGCCTGTTGGTGGGTAAGTAATCAGCTCACTTCGCCGGCTGCTTCTCTCTATATCGGTACAGACAGATAGACGATATACTCTTATCAAGAAGAAGCACTGCAATCATGTGTACATCCACATCCACACCCATCATGCAAATTGATGTGTCAACAGTACTCAAGAACAATTCAGATCCTATGATTGACGGACAAGTTAAAGATCAAAAGTTTAGCATGATTGAGAATATGTCTGGCAAAGCCCCTTGTCCTGACTGCGATCAGGAGCTGTATATGAAGCAAAAGCATGCAACAGGAAAACAGGAAAACCCGCATGCAGAGCAGATGGACTTCAATCTTCAAGCTCGATTGCACGAAAATCAAAGCTCATCTGGATTGTCACCAAGAGGCAATAGCAGTTTTTCTTATACACAACTGATTTTCAATGGCAAAAATGACATAAATCCTCCTGATGAATGTAGCTGCAATATGGATGGTAGCCTCAGAGGCCGGCCTGTCCACAAAGCTGATAGTCTTCTCGGTCCGGAAAAGAAAAGGGTTCCACATCACCTGGTTTTAGATCCCGCATCCAAAATATCAAGGTGCAATGCAGAGAAGACGAATTTCTTGGACGAATTGGCTTTCCGCGGTACGGCTACATCAGGGCAGACAGATGATAAGAAGTCTAGCACAGAATGCAGCTGCAATGTGGATATTGGTGGCAAAAAGGGACACGCTTCCTTGAGATCAGAATTACTCTCCGCCAAAATCCCAAAAGGGGATTCTTCTAATTTATTTAACCTGCATGCAGTTACATCCAACTTAAAAAACTGCAAGAACTTGAAACGCAGTAAGAGTGGCAGCTGGAGCAGCAGCGACGCAGAGAGCAAGAGATGTAAGCATACTGTTGGTAAGACATACGTCAATAATCTCATCACTGGAGCTTGTGATGAAATAAGGGATGCTGAGGCAACCACAGTATCAAACCTCGCTCAAGCAAAACAGTGCCTTCAAACTTCTTTTGGCACTTGTTCTTCAGAATGTACAAAAATCTTGGGGCTTGGTCATCATCATGCGTTGAACAGTATCATGCAGCTGCCAATATTGAATTCGCTTCCGGATGGCGTCGGCAGCAATCTGTAAAAGAAGAATGATACCTTCACTGGTTCTCCCTGTTGTTCTTCTGCAGCAGGAGCTGCAAACACACCATATGAACATTGTTATGGAGGATGGCTCTCAGGGTGAAAGGCAATGTAGTACCTTGCCACCATCATCATAGGTGGCAATTTTTGGAAATTGAGCTCAGCTCATGTTTTTTTTCAATGAAAGGTGCTTTGGTGTGAAGTTGACTCTCAAAGTGTAAGGATGTGAATTTTAGATGCATTAAGAGCTCACAAGGAAACACTTATAGAGGCCTAAATAAGTATGACTAAAGGACTGCATTTTGAAGGGTAAATATGGAACGACACAAACCTTAATAAGAAGGCTAGCCCTAAGGAATGAACATTCCAAAAGCCCTATCGGTCTCACCTTAAATTAAACGTTGTAACCTTCCACGTGCTTGCTTCTCATTAGAGCAAAGCTGCATGACAAGGATGTCACTTAGGAAATGTACACATGTAATTTTCTCATTGAATGAAATTAGTTAATTAAATTAAATAAAAAATGACATACCGGTTACTAGAGAGCTGCGTTCTCTCGCGCTCGTTCTCTATATGTACTCCATTTACACTTCAATACGATCACCGAGTTTATCAGGAGGTCACAGAGAGTGTTTGAGTTTTCGAGTCTCTCTTCTCTTTGCTTTCATACGCCTTCTGTTTGCTGGGTACTTCTGTTTATGACAGTTGGTAAGCCTCATCTTGTCGGATGTGCTTGTGATTGAAACTCTGGTCAGACACTTCTTTAGCCTTGATATTGTCGTATGAGAACTACCGTAAATTCACCGCTAAGATTGTCTTAAAACTCATTGGTTGTTTGATTGCATGTGTGATTGAATAATCAATTGTGAAAATTGTCAACATTTCCTAGTTAGTTTGAGGCCTAAGCTCATGCATTTGTCTTGAGGGTTAAGTCCTTAGATGATGATCTAGCATGCATTGATGAAAGCATAAAAGATGGTGAAATAGTCCAAGTTATGTTGAATGGTTTGCTAGATGAACATGCTAACCTTGTGCAAAGTTTTGCCATTCAAAGAGTCTTGCCAAGTGTGGTTGACTTGCAAGAAATCTTATTGGCTGAAGAACATAGGTTGCAATCAAAGCTTGATGGTGCATCCTTGCAAGGTGGAGGTGAAGAGGCTTTCTTCACAAAAGGCAAAGTCAAGGGCAAAGGTAAAGGCAAAGGGAAATGGTCCAAAGGTGGTAACTTGGATCATGATGATCACTCTTCCTCCTCCTCTTCTACTTCTTTTAGAAAGAAAGAAAAGTCAAAGTTCAAGTGCTTTTATTGTGGGATAAAAGGTCATTTTGCAAATGAATGTCATAAGAAGCAAAGTAATGAAGGTAGCAAGCAAAGCAACTTTTGTACTTCTAATGAGAATCTAGATTCTTGTGATTCTCTCATGATGTGTTCTTCAAGTCTAATGTCAAGTATAAGTGACAAGGATTCATGGTGGATAGATAGTGGATCTAGTTCACACATGACTAGTCACAAGGAGTTCTTTACTTCTTTGATCTCTTATGTTGGAACCAAGAAAATGGTTCACATGCCAAATGGTGGTGAGTGTATGATCAAAGGTATTGGCTCAATTCCTATTTGCCTTTCTACTAATAGGAATGCAAGGTTTGATGGTGTTCTTTACGTTCCTTCACTTTCAAGGAATTTGCTAAGTGTTGGTCAAATGTTAAAGAAAGGGTACAAGACAAAGTTTGTTGGGGATGTTTGCTTCATTACTAAGGGAGATGTCTTGATTGCTAGGGCCAATAGTCAAGGTAGACTTTACAAGCTTGATGCATTTGTTATGTCTAACAAGAGGAAAAAAATGGATGCTGGTGGTTCTCTCAACTTTCAAAAGTCAATTCCTAGCATCAATAAGATTGGTAGATCTTATGCAAAGTCTAAAGAGATTCCTTATATCTAATGAGCTTCTTGGAGATAGTTATTGTTGTGCTAACTTGGCAACTTTTGGTGATTCTATGATCAATGTTTTGGATCCATTGGATCTTGAAGATGGACTAGTGCTACCTACTAGTCAAATGGAGTCATGTGGTGCTAAATTAGTATCATTTTTGAACTCTTCTACTCATAGATTCCAAGTATTGGTGGCTCTTCAATGGAACTACATGGCAAGTGCAAAAATGAAAAAGGTAAGAAGAGAGCTAACTTCATCAATGGAGGTGATGAAAACTCTTCTTTGGAAATGGTTGTTGCTCATTTGGAAAGAGATGGTGCTTTGTGCATGTTTGAAGAAAAAGTTTCTTTCGCATATTTATGTGATAAGTCCAAGAAAGCCATTTGTGCAGCAAGTGGTGTCACATGTATTCATAAAGAAAGTAGATCAAAAGGTTCTATCATGAGAGATCTCAAGTCAAAAGGGAGAGATGAATGTGAAGTGTTCAAAGTAGGATGTACTTTGAATGATGCTTTTGTGAATGATCGTGAGGGTTCATTATCATTACCTATATTATTGATTAGAAGTCCAGGTTTGACAAGAAAAAGTACTTCAATCATTCTTATGTTGAAGGTACTATGTATTCTTTTGATGGCTTCTCATGTTCGAGATTCTTCCATTTCTTATGATGCAACTATCAAGAGGGAGATTTCTGACTTTTGATGATGTTATGATTGTGGTGGAGTGTTCATGCATGATCAAGATGGCAAAAGGTTGGATGAAGAAGACTACATGGAGCAACTCAAGTGGCAATTTCTTCAAGACAAGCAAGATCTCATTGGTGAGCCCATTGAGGTTTGGTTTGATTATGTTTGATACTCAACTTATTTTACTCTACTTCATGTTGGATAGAATTGTAGAAATCTATCTTTTGCTTTATGATGGTGACATTGTTTTCACTAACTATAGTGAAAGGCTAAAATCAAGCAATAACGAAATCTTGTGGAATGTTAATCATGTGTTTGAGAGGGAGTATCTTCAGAGGTTCAGATCTGAAGATGTTTATAAATGAAAAGTCCTTGATGTTTTATTGGAAGATCAAGATGATGATCTTGAATTGCTTCATCAACACCAAGAGGCAAGTAGGAATTGGAAGTTAGTCAAAAGCACCAAAGAGGAGCCACATGGACAAAGCATTTTGGATCTATTTTTACAGGTTCTTGAAGGTTTAAGTAAGGTTCTTGGAGCAGCAAGGAAGTGTTCTTTTACTCTACCTTACTTGTTTAATCTCATGTATGAACATTGTCATGTCAATGTGTTGGAATTGTCAAAATTCAATGAGACTAGTTCCATAGTTTTGCATCCTTTGGATCTTGGAGATAGAATAGTTATCATTGCTGGTTTTTATGATCAATTACATGCATTCATTCAAATCTTGAAAGATATTGAAGTGGTCAATATGTTTACTTTTGAGCAAAGTTCAAGATCTAGCATCCTAGTGTTGGCAAATTGGCAAATTGTTGACAATGTAGGATCAAGGGTTGTATGCAAATCTTGTGGAGATACTTCAAGTATTTCAAGTTTAGGTTTTGCTCATTCAAATGGAACAGAGAACACATCATTTTGGCATTCATTCACTCAAGGACTTTCATGGATTGGAGATCTACAAAGGCAAGGTGATGATGGAGGTTCATTCATGGAGATACATGATGCATTCACTATGGGCATAGTGGAAAGTGAGGAGGCATGCAAAAACTTGTTTGTTACTTTCACTTACAGCTTGTTTTCTGCTGTTTTACAGAAAATTCAAAGGTGGATACATGGATGAATCCTTTCATTATGATTCTATGTTCTTTTACATGTATCTTGTTCACCATTCTATGTAAAATTGATGTAAGAAATAGTGAAGCATCCTATATGGACACTATTATCTATATCAATTATGTTGTACTCCATATTGTACATACTAGAACACTTGAGAAGAGATCTATTATCATGATGGAGATCATTCTTAGGTTGGAGCAAAGTAGTGTTGTAAAACTAACAAGTTAAGTTGAAGAGGGAGTGTGAAAATTGTCAACATTTCCTAGCTAGTTTGAGGCCTAAATTGGCAATTTTTTGTACATAGTTTTGGATCTAACCCTTCACACGTGTGAAAGAGGCCTAGATACTTTTATTTTAGTATATGTTTCATGTTGAAGAAGTCTCAAACTTCAAGACCTTCGCAATGACACCAAAATCATATTATTTGGACATATAGGCCAAAATTGGCTATTTTAGGCTACTGGTGCCCAAAAATGGGGTCCTAAGTTCTAGAGAGAGGAGAGAGAGTCATTTCTCTCACCTATATTAGGCTAAAATTCGTGGAGAACAGGTTGGAGAAACTTATTGTATTGTTGAGAGAGATCAATAGATCATTGTCACAGTTTCTTCCTCCATTGAGAGCATTGTTTTGTGTATTGTCTTCAAGCTTTTGTGTATGATCTTAAGAGGTTTCCAAAAGTGGTAGACTGCTGTTGGGAGCCCTGTTTGCTGCTAATGTTTGACTGCCATCAGTACCTATTATTAGTTTCTTTTGTCTCTTGAATGCTTTGTCCTCCTCTACATAAGGTGTCGAGCTTCTCTACACATCACAAAAAATAACAAAAGTCAATAACCAATAAGTAAAGTAAATGAAATCCATTAATAAGCAAGATAGATTAATAAAAATGATTATTAGATAATAGAAGCAAATGAGATGAATGTAGCAAGAATTTACCATAGGATGAATGCCTTGTTGATCAAGATGCTCCACCAAGACATTGTAGCCTTGTTGGTACCCAATCTTATATTTGGCATTCGTGTATTTTCTCCCAAAATCTCTTTGCTATACAAACATGAATGCAATCATTTAGATACAAAACATGATTAATAATAAAAAACATAACTAAAATAATTATAATAAAATCAAACTAAAAAATAAAATCTTAGAAATTGGGTTTGTAAATTGGATTTTCCACCCGAGCCAAGGTGAGATTGGCCCAAAAGATTGATTCTTGATTTGGACGCTTCCCGTTGTTGTTTGAAGCGATCTAGATTTGGATGTTTGGACTGTCAGAAATGGTGAACTCCTACAACTTTGTCGCAGCACGAATAAGACACGAAGGTCGAACGAGAACAATTCGCAACAGTCAACGTGTCTTTGACTCAAAGCACGAATGATTCGCAAATCAATCACAAATCGTAAACACACCTCTAGGACCGCAAACCGCAAAAGGGGCACAGAACGAAGACTACGAAAAGAAACAAAAAGAACGAAACAAACGAAGAGAAATCCTTCGGGCTGCTAGCTGGCAGTTCAACGGGCTTCATGCCCAACTGAAACGAATAACAACGATGGAGACTAACTAACTAGTTGATTAGCGTTAACTAGTCTTGTGATTCTACGTTTAGCTATCTTGTAAACTCCACATAGTGGAGGTATAAACAATCCTCTCTAGATCATAACCAAAAGAAGAGAGATAGTGAATATAGAGATCTGTAAGAGAGAGAGACATAGCGAATAGAGTAAGAAAGCAAAATACCATAGTTGTGCATGAAAGTCTGCCAACGAGCAGAACACAGCGAAAGAGCAGAGAGTCAATCCGCCAACGAGCGAGACACTGACGATCTCGCTCTAAAATCAAACTGACAATATAGTCGTTCTATTTCGTGTATCTCTTGGCCTTGTGCTATGTCTCTTGATTGCTAGAATAAAATATGTTCTGTGATGCGTAGTCGAGTGTCTGGGATCCCGTAAGAGCTTCCGCACGAAAAGAAAATTCAAAGATAAAAAATTGTTCGCGAATCAGAAGAGAGGATGAGCATGAAACAAGAAAAAGCTTCCGCGACACGTGTATAACCTTTTCCCAATCTTTCTTTGAAGCCCATCCTGGCCTTTTTTATTTTTATTTTTTACATATCTTTATAAGGATTGACACTTATGACGAATATGCATACACATATTCGTCAATGCCCACACCTCCCCAAATCTATTTGATTGAGGAAACTCACTATTCAAAAGCGCAAGTATCTTATTCTTGTCATCTTGGATTTTTTGCTCCCAAGGAGTGAATCAGTTGTGGCCAAAATATTTGAGAGCAAGGTCGTGCATCCTATTGATGACGACGTTGCCCTAGAGCATTTTTTTGGATTCAAGTTTGCATGGCAGTGCCACGGCAATTTTTGCCACGTGTGGCAAAAAAAAATTGTTTTTTAATGTCATCGTACTTTGATGGCCTGCAAGGTAACAAAATACAAACTTTTTTGTGCCCACAGCCTACAAGGTGTCAAAATGTAATTGTGTGCAAAAAAAAAATCATTACCTTAGTGACTAAAAAAAAGGGTGAGAGTTTATTTACAAAATATAAAAATTTAAATATCTTGTCTCATTCTTTTAAGGACAAGTGAAAGTGAGACAAGACATTTAATTTTTTTATTTTAGAGGACAACTTTAAAATAATAAGACATAAAAAGAATAAAGAATAGTATGACATGTTTTTAATGAACAAAGAACATGTTGAGTCAAATTTAGCCATAGGCTCCACTCTTGGTGGTGCCCTTCCGTCAATTCCTTTAAGTTTCAGCCCTCCCGGAATCCAAAAACTTTGATTTCTCATAAGGTGTCGGTGGGGTCATCGAATTAACACCCACCAATCCCTAGTTGGCATCGTTTATGGTTGAGACTAGGACGGTATATGATCGTCTTCGAGCCCCAGCTTTCGTTCTGGATTGATGAAAACATCTTTGGCAAATGCTTTTGTAGTAGTTCGTCTTTCATAAATCCAAGAATTTCACCTCTGACAATGAAATACTGTTAGAAACCAATGATAAACTTGTTACTGTTTACGATTTACTGTTGACAACTGTTACCAGCTATAAGTAGCTGTAGGCTAGTCGATAGTCAACTACTAGTTTTCTCTCTCTCTATGTTCATGGTTTATTGTACTCTCTTTCATTCAGTGTGATACAGTGATGGTGTGTTCTTCCTCCTTCTCTTATGGTGATTGCTTATGATGAATGATTGATAGTGTTTATCAGATCATTGACATGATATCAGAGCTTCTTTGATCCTGAGTGCCTAATTACTGGGTTCGGCTTGTCACTGGCTCCGTACTCAGGTGAGATAGTTCTTCAGAAGAGGTTAAAACAAGAAAACTTACAGTGTTGATGAAAACAGTCTCTTGAGCAGATTGCAGGCATTGAAGCATGATAGGAAGTGCTTGAACACTCTTTGAAGAGTTTATTCAGAGGATAAGGAGGCAAATACAGTGGGGCAACCATTGGCAACTGACTGGGATCAATTTAGTGAACATTTGAGTATTTTGCAGCTTAAGCTGTAGTGAGAGAGTGTGAAGTAGTAACAACTCTACTTACATCATTTTTAGATCATTCTGAGTGCTGGAAGCTACAATCAAGAGCTGAGAAGCAGATCAACCTTGAAGAAACTCAAACTTGCAAAGAAAAAAAACACAGTGTTTGGTGGAAGAAAGTTCAAAGCAAGCTGTTTTTTCAAGCAAGGGTTTACAGTGCAAAATCATTGATCTTTAGCTGTAGACAACATCTTTTGATGCTATAAAAGGCTGAAGGAGGGCGCCATGCTACTGCTAAGAAAGTGCCACAGGGCCGTGGACAACCGCGCTGGTATTAAGGCGCTAGATCCGAATTGCCATAGCTCATTCTCTCTCTCTCTTCCACTCTCCCACAGGTCGCGGGCTCCCTGGTCGCGGGCTATTCGCGCGCCGAGTTCAACTTAGTACATAGCATACATAAGTGTCCAGTGTCTCCAAGTGCAAGCTTCAACGCACCAAATTTATCCACATCGTCGGATTTTGATCAGGATAACTGAAGAATTATAAAACGACCCCCAAATAGACTGCCAATATAAGGAAATGCTAATGGAAGTCGGTCTATACCACAATTACAGCGCAAGCTCCATTGGGTATGGAGTCGAAAATAAGGCCGTTCATGATCACAGGCACTTTCAATGGCTATCGGCAAGGCAAATTCCTAACGGTCTACCGACAATTTTCAGATAGCCTACGGAACTCTGAAATAGACAAGAACCATTCCACTATGGAAAGCCATGACCTTCAGGAAGCTAAATGGGCTATTAGGATTTCCCTCAATCAGTAGGCTTTTACACATTCGTTAGAAGTTCTTAATAATAGGAGCAAGTATTTACAAAGTTCAGCAATTAGAGAGCACTATAGTTGCTCAATCAAAGCAGCATAATTTTATGGTTCACAAATAGCACTTTGTTTTACTATGTAATCATAGACAAAATCTTCAAAAATTAAGACGTGGGTCAGTTAGTGAAAGAGATATAGGCTTAGTGTTTCCCTTAGTGCGGCTAGACTGCTTTCACAACTGCCTGGCGTCCTGCTATCGGACAAATGCCAAACAGGTAAGTAAAGTGCTCTAAGAAAAGTAATGGGAAAACAATTAGGCTTGCACAAAAGGGAATGAACTCTAGTGGCGGATCTCTTTCCCATCAGTCCACAGACCCACACGCATGTTAGAAACAATAAAGATAGGAAATAAATCGTAGACAGGTAGGAATCGGGCTCAGATCAGCCTGTGAGATGGGTGCACACAGACAGAGAGCAAGCCACAAGCTGGAAAAGGGCCACAGATCAAAAACGTGGACAATAGGTAAAGGGCTTGCCCCAAAGAAATGCTTCTTGGTTTCCAAGGGGAGGCTCGAACCTGAGACCAAAGAAACTTTGGATGTCAAGCTAACCAACTGAGCCAACCCCGTTGGGCTGCCCCAAAGAAATGGCACGAGGCAGAGATAGGAAGAATAGGCCGCAACACCACCCCATACGAAACTAGACTGGGCTTGCACGGATAGGGGGCAAGGCAATGCACAAACAACCAATTTTATAGTATCCTTTAATCCGACTCAAGCACCCATGATATGATGATTTGTATCAAGTCGAGGACGTTAAGGAGGAGTGTGGGACATGGGTTTTCAATAGTCCATATGCTCTTTCATAGAGATACTTTAATATGCGGAGTCAGGCCAAAGGCAAAAACCTTTTGTGAATTATACCTCAGACTAGGGTTTATTCGAATGTCAATCAAAGGCTGTGCATGAACAGGGTTATAGCTTGCTCAATTGGTAAGCACAGATAGGCTTCAAAGGCACAGATCTTCAAGGTTTCTATATCTTGGCAGACGGAAGAGAGGGCCGCAGGCGGGTAGGCCTCCGGTAACTAGAAGGGGCCTGTAGAAGGCATGAGCAGGCCGTTGGTAGAGGAAAGAAACCGCAGGCAGGTTTTTTCTCCACGCAGACAGATTTAGGTAGGGAGCGTGGCCAGGCAGGGCAGCGAAGAGGGAGAGTCAACGGGCCACAGGCAGAGGCTGGGCGCAGACAGGGTGTTTGGGATGCACAGATCCGTAGGCAGATTCTTGGAAGGGAATCGCAGGTCAGCATCTCATCTGCTTTGATTAATACAGCTAAACCGCGCTTCATGTGTAATCCAACGTGCTTTTCAAAACCACAATGATCAAACATGCCATCAACATGAGAGGTCGGGCTGTCAAATCTTCAACGCTATTGTTTCAACACAAAGATTTAATAAAAG
Source organism: Diphasiastrum complanatum (assembly GCA_029204225.1). Classification (NCBI taxonomy): domain Eukaryota; kingdom Viridiplantae; phylum Streptophyta; class Lycopodiopsida; order Lycopodiales; family Lycopodiaceae; genus Diphasiastrum; species Diphasiastrum complanatum. Next base: position 3,070,815 of record CM055093.1, on the reverse strand, counting down.
AGCCACTCGCAGACAGACAAAACTAGTTCAGGGCATCAGCGATGGCCTCTCCTTCACAGATTCAACGACCAGAGATCAGAGAAGAGGATCCTCAGGTTGCAGGAAAAGAAAGAGCAGGACCGCAGGGCAATGTGTGAGGGCATAGGCCAGTGATGGGCGCAATCAGGTGGGAAGATGGTCAGACACAGCTCTTTCTACCACGCAGGCAGGGTAAGGCCTCAAACTAGCGATTTCCACAGGGATGGTACACTTCTGCAAATCAGCGACTGCCTACCAGTGATTTCAAGGCAAAAGAGGCTCTATGTCTAATGGCAAACAGGGTCTAGTCCACAGAGACTCCTAGAGGCTTCTAACCCAGCAGCTTCAGAGGGAGTGAATGATGTAAATCCCTTTTGGGTAGAGTTTCAAAAGCCTTCCTAAACAGTGAAATATTAGAAGAAATCTTTGATACGGCTGGGTATCCTTCTTTGAGTAATAAGCAATCCAAACAAACTTCTCAAATATTCCCAACTCAAGCCCACACTGCTTTAGAATTGCAAGTGAGAAATGATTTGACAATAATGCTACAAATGCTTTCTCAAGTATGCTATTTAAAGCAAAGGATAATAATCACGACTATTACTGTCCTAATGAAGGACATCAAACAGTTTCAAAGTTCCATAACCTGCAAACACAAGTCAGAGGGCAGCAAAGAAGTACAAAATGCAATCCCACAATGCCAAGGCCTGCAACCAAATGTTAGAGACAGTAATCTGGCTTCCAAACTCTCACAATCTGCAACAAAATGTTAGAGATGGCACAGAAAAAACAATTCACAGATCCACAAACAGTGGTAACACAATGCTAATGATTCAAATTGTAGATCAATAGCAATGAATTAGAAGTAGTTTACAGCAAAGACAAAACATATAACTTAGAGTGGAAGGCACCAGGCAGATCAGCCTTCTCTCCTTTCCTCCTCTTTTCCAAACTGAGCAGTGAATAATGATGGATAGCAAAATGAGAAAGGCTGAGAGTAGAGTGGGAGACATAGAAATGGGAGGCACGAAGCAGGGATCAAATAGCCTTGTTTCTTCTCTTTCCCTTTTTCTTTTCTCCACAAACTCTTTCTTTTTCTCTCTCTCTTTCTCTCTCTCTCTCTCCAAGAAGATGAACGATAGTGTTCCGTAGAGGCTGGCCCCTTCTAATGCTAGAGAGGGCTGGTGCCCAAAGAGGTGCACCTCTTCATGAATGGGCACCAACAAGGGCTTTTTAGCAGTTGGGCCCAAACTTAAGGGCTGAGCCCCAAATTTGGTTTTAAATCACTAAAGTGGCCTACGGTGAATAAAATTTAATTGGTTTTCAAGACGAACTGGCACCTCCTAGCCCCGACAAACCCAAGAACTAGGGGCATAGGCCTCTTGAACAAATTTAAGTCAAGCGTAAATCAATAAATAAATAGAGTTTCAATAAAAGTGCAACCGGCCATAATGGACCATTTACTCGTCAGTTTTAAGCAGTTCCGCATCGGCATAATAGCACGTGGCGATGATTTTTCGTCAAAAATAACTTGAAAAAGGGGTCTTTTTCTCCACAAACAATAACTCAACGGTGGAGAACATCCAATCTTGGATGCAGATTGATGGCCAGCTTTCGTTGGGTCTAAAACTTAAAGTGAAAGAAGCTGCATAGGTTCTGATGTGTCACGGTCCTTACTATTAATCATTCACTTCCAACATCCGGATACTCGTCACAATAGCATGCTACACTTGAATATAAGGGAACAAGCTACAAGAAATCCAGACAAGTAGAATGTAAATGACCATCATCCATGTAACACATAAAACATGGAAGACTATCTGTATTACCAGCACATTGTCAGGCTTGATGTCGCAATGTAAAACTCCACAGTTTCTCAAATGCTTTATTTCCACATCTCGATTCATCTGATTGAAAGTTTCTGAAGTGCAGTCTACAAAGGACTGAAGGGCAAAAATTAATATTCTTCATTAAAAGTTTTCATTTTGAAGGGACCCAACTTTTTGTCCATATTTTGGAGGGCTGCCCCTATCTCTTTGGGGCCCTGTCCACTGGTGTTTTTTTGCAGAAAAGCGAAAAACAGAGTGATATTTGGGCATGGTGAATGAGTTTGTTTTGCAGATTTGACGAGACATGACTATCCCGGTGCAATTGCCTACATGCTGATATAAAACTCTTCAAAATCGGAGATTTGTGGGCGACAATATTGATGATAGAAGATCTACCAGTGGTCATACATTCAGTTATGGTATAGCTGCAGTTTCATGGAGCAACAAAAAGCAACCTACAATAGTCTTATCTTCGACGGAAGCTGAATATCGTGCACTCAACAATGCTATACATGAAGCGGTATGGCTACGAAGATTGCTTGTTGATTTAGGTCAATCACAGGTGGATGCAACTACTATTTTTTGCGACAACCAAAGCGGCGTTCACTTTGCCAAAAATCCAGTTCTACATGCTCGAACCAAGCACACCGAAATACATTATCACTTTGTTCGAGAGAAAATACTTGATGGAACCATTGATCTTGTTTTTTGTAAATCTGAAGATTAAATGGCAGATATTTTTACTAAGTCATTAGGTAGATGTAAATTTGAAAAGTTTTGTACTTTATTAGGATTAGAAGAATGTAATTTTATCATTGAGGGAGAGTGTTAGAAACCAATGATAAACTTGTTACTGTTTACGATTTACTGTTGACAACTATTACCAGCTGTAAGTAGTTGTATGCTAGTAATAGTCAACTACTAGTTTTTTTTTCTCTCTCTCTCTCTCTCTCTCTCTCTCTATATATATATATATATATATATATATATATATTCAGGGTTTATTGTACTCTCTTTCATTCAATGTGATACAATGATTGTGTGTTCTTACTCCTCTTATGGTGATTGCTTATGATGAATGATTGATAGTGCTTATCAGATCATTGACAAATACGAATGCCCCCCATTATCCCTATTACTCATTACTCCGGTCCCGAACACCAACACAATAGGACCAGAGTCCTATCACGTTATTCCATGCTAATGTATTCAGAGCATAGGCCTACTTTGAGCACTCTAATTTTTTCAAAATAACATCGTCAACTCTGTGTCCCAGCCAATTAAGGCCAGAAGCGCGTCCCTGACTAAAAGAATGGAGTGACCAGTGCATACCAAAGGAGGCGGACCGTTTTCCCCATCCCAAGATCCAACTACGAGCTTTTTAACTACAACAAATCAGATATACGCTATTGGAGATGTAATTACTCTGGCTGTTGGCACCAGACTTGCCCTCCAATGGATCCTCATTAAGGGGTTTAGATTCCAATCACTAGACTTGTAAAAGCCAATAATTGTTATTTATTGTCACTACCTCCCCATGTGGGGATTGAGTAATTTGCATGTCTGATTTCTTCCTTGGATGTGATAGCCATTTCTCAGGGTCCCTCTCCAGAATCGAATCCTAATTCTCCATCACCCATCACCACCATGGTAGGCCACTATCCTACCATCGAAAGTTGATAGGAAAAAAATTTGAATGAAACATTGTCGGCGCTGAGGCCGTGTGATTCGACGAGTTATCATGATTCACTGCAATACCAGACAAGCCCGCATCGGCCTTTTATTTAATAAATATGTCCCTTCCTTTACAGTCGGGATTTGGTGCACGTATTAGCTCTAAAATTACTACGGGTATTCGAGTAGCAAGGTACCATCAAAGAAAGTATAACTGATATAATGAGCCACTCGTAGTTTCACAGTACAAGATAGTTTATACTTACACATGCATGACAACTGGCAAGATCAACCAAGTAGCTATCTTGAGTCACCCGGATCCCCAGACAGGAAGAACCCAAGGCAAAATGAGTCCGTTGTCCGGTCCCAATGAAGGTTTCTGAGTTTCACATGCGGAGGCCGAGTGCTTGGGTGGAATAGCACCCCTTGGGTGCGACGGGGTCCGACAACCAACCCAAGAGTGGGTGAAAGGCCTCCTCCTTTGGAGCAAATTGAAGACGATTGGCGTTCGACTACATATGATGATCCAAAAAGTATTGATTCAACCATAAAGGGTCATTATTGATATTATTAATTGGGGTCATGCCTTAGCAACCATATGTCAACGCCACTCTTTGTGAACAAGAAGTTCAGGAAGAGGACCCAATCAATGTTACCATAAACTCCACGTATATCAACACTCCCATCCTGCCTTCATACATGATAGATGCACTCCCTTTTGAGTGGATACCTGAAGATGCTTTTGCTACTGAAGTATCCACCAGTGAGGATGACATTGTTATTGTGGGAGAACGTGAGTTATCTAATGACCAACTTATCCACCTACTGGATCCAGAGCGATTAGGAAAGCGTCGTATGCCCATAACGGTGTCGCATCTATATAAAATAGACATGCATCTGGTAACTCATCATTTATTGGATCATCAAATGCTTCAACATTGGGTAATCGTGAAAGATGATCAGCCAAAAAATGTTGTGATCCCTTTCAAATAATAACTCAAAAGTTGAATTCTAAAAGAATCAACAGCCATCGTGCAATTTGTCCTGTTTTGCATGGTTTATTCAATAGATAAAGAAGACGTTGTGGTCAGTATAAAAGGCAAAAGCTAGCCCAGCAATTAATGTCGAAATTGTTGAACAACATAGACCATTGCTAATGCTTCTTTGTCTCTAGTGGAATAATTAACCTCAGTTGGAACCAGCTGATGACTCAAAAAACAGATTGGGAAATCCTTTTCGAATTCCTCGGGTTGTGTTAAAACAACACCAATGGCATACTTACTAGCGTTTGTATGCACATGGAACTTCTTATTGTAATCGGGCACATGAAGAATTGGTGCGGTTACTAAAGCCTGTTTGAGATCTTCGAAGGTGTTAATCATGTCTTTTGTCCACCTTGGATCAATAACGATTTCCTATACTAAGTTTTGCGCTTTATCGGCGTAGTGTATTATAAAAATACGATAATAACCTGTGTGGCCTAGAAAGACATAAATTTTCTTTACTGTACTCTAAAATCACTTTGATATTTTTGGGATCAGTGGCTATACCATTTCTAGAAATGATATGGCCCAGTACCACACCATGGGTAACCCAGATTTGGCACTTTTTGGGATTTAATGAAATTATGAACCTTGGACAGCGAATGAACACTTGTTCAAGGGCATCGAGATGCTTATCCTCATATGAATGTACACCAAGATCGACGAGATAAATCTCTAGATTCTTGTGTAGCAGATCTTGCAAGCTCCTTGCATCACCCTTTGGAATGTGGACGGGGCATTGCACAGATCGAATGGCATAACTTGAAACACGAATGTGCCAAACTCTCTAACAAACACCATTTTGAAACAATTTTCAGAAGCAATTTGGACTAAGAAATAGCCACTAAAATCATCCAAAAAGCTAGTAGTTTTTGCTCCTGCCATATCTTTGAGGATTTGTGCGGTAAGAGATAATGAGAAGTGATTCTTTTTTGTTTGATCATTAAGTTTTTTCAAATCCACGCAGATACAAAGTTTACCATTTTTCTTTGGTGCCACCACAATTGGCGATACCCAACTGGTGTGCTCAATTAATGAAACCAGCATCAATAAGCTTCTGAATATCTTCTCGTATCTTTTCGCGATAGGTATGGTTGGTGCGATAGGGTTTCACTCTTACAGGTATGGCACCATCCTATCATGGGATTGTATATACTACAACGTCAAGAGGAACCCCCTTCATTTCTTTATAACTCCATGCAAACACATCTTTGTATTTGCGCAATAACTTTTCCAAATCCCATAATTGGGTTGGATCAAGGTGGGCTCCTACGTGCACAATACGGTCTATATCTTCATCATTGTCCTTTTAATTGGGAGGTATTGTCTTTGTAGGTCACTCAAAGAAGTTGATGGTGGTTGAGGCTCCCATTTTGGCTTTACCATACTGGTGATCACATCATCAATCATGTAATTCTTAAAGTGCTATGGAACGTCATATAGTGGACCATCAACTATCTTTGGTGGGATCTTAGGAATGTCCTCTACAGGTCTGCTTGTAGATGATGAAGCCTGACTAGGATTTTTTTGGTTTTGTATCAAATGTTTGATTGGTTGTTTCAACTTTTCGTGCATTTGGAATTGCTTATCAATCAATCATACATCAACCTTTGATTTATTTTTTAGCATGTGAAATATTTGTGATCTGGTAGTAGTAGGCATGCATGGATTCTTTTGTGTTTTTTCACGAACTAAGTCTTTGTCAATGGTGTTTAAGACTTCATCATTGTGTATGTCCCATTGATAGACTTTTAATTTTGGTCTGTATTGGCACGAGTGTTTATTGGTTGTGGATGTTGCATGCAAGCCAATGGTGATGGAAGTTTAATTTCTTTCAGTAAATGATGTCACTAGATATCTGAACACATCATGAAATCTTTGCCATATCATCTTATTGTGAGGACAGTTATATAAGTTAAATGTTGATGGTATTACACGACGTTGTGCACATGAATCTAAAGTCCGATAGATTATTTCCTTGACACAAAGGTATTGAGGGTGGACATTTCTCCTTCGATGCTACTGCTAAGGCAATTCTTCTAGCAGGATTTTGGTGGCCAACCCTATTCAAAGACACTTATGCTTATATAAAAGTTTGCGACATTTGTCAACACGCAAAGAATACCAAAAAAGCCGATGATAATCTCCTTACTCCAATACTTGAAAGTGTCACATTTCACAAATGGGGTATTGATTTTGTTGGACCTATTAGTCCAACGGCACGTGGCACACAATTATGATACATCTTGATTGCCACGGATTATGGGACAAAATAGATAGAGGCTAGAGCAACTCGAAAAGTAGACACAAAATCTGTAGGACGCTTCCTCTATGAAAACATTATCACTCGATTTGGATGTCCAATAAAGCTTGTTAGTGATCGAGATTCTCACTTCCTTAATGAAATAATCAACATTTTACTGACTCATTACTTCATTGTACACTGAAAAAGCACCCCATACTATCCTAGATGCAATGGATTAACTGAATCTATGGATAAAATGATTTGTAAAGTCTTAACCAAAATAATAGAAACAAGTCAATCAGACTGAGAAATGAAGTTATTTTGTGCTATTTGGGCATATCAAACAATGCCGAAGTGAGCCACGGGTTGGAAAACACCATTTGAGCTGGTATATGGCCAAGAGGCTATTATGCCAGTAGAATTTTTAATTCCTTCCCTACGCGTCACTTTAGCTTATGCCACTGACTTGTGTGACGATAGTGCTTATCAACACCAAGTTCAGAATAGAGACTCTTTACATTGACGAAACTGTGTGAAACATGACTTACATCCTATCATGCACAATTAGTTCATAAACGGCAATAGAAGGCTTGGCATGATTGTCATGTCAAGACTAAAAATATTCATGCAGATGGTGATAAGGTTTTACATTACACATCTTCCAAGGTCCATCTTGGAAAATTGAAATTTTGTAGCCAAGGTCCTTATGTTGTCAAGAAAAGTTTTATGAATGGTGCAGTACAATCAGAAACCCTAGAAGACATACCCCTTGACACATTAGTTAATGGTAGCCAACTACGGAGGTACTATGAGGATAACTTTTCGGTAAGTCCTGTGTAAACATATCCTTAGGAGTTATTTTACCTTCTACTTTTTCTATTTTTTTCTTCTATGTATATTCCTATCCAAGTCTTTTTTGAAAAACCATTGATTTTACACTTATTTCAAAAATAAAAAAAATATTCTAAATTTTGCATCCAACAGTCCAATAGGTTCTAATTTGCATCCGACAAGATGCATTCGATGAGATGCATTCGACGAGCATCCACCAAGATGCATCCGACGAGTCATTTGCATCGGATTAGTCATTTGCATCCGATGAGTTATTTGCATCTGACAATCAGACCAAAGAAATTTGCATTTAACGTCTGACCTAGAAATTTTCAGTACAAATACGTTAGCCGAACACTTCATTTTTACTTCAGACAATTTTTAGGTGAGTTCATGTCTGATTGGCAAATTTCTGACGATCTTCTTGTTTTTTGCTCTAATTCAGCCGTTTTCAATTGCAAATTGACTACTATCACACCTTCTTTCATTTGATCCATTCTCCATCGCTTCCACACACGCATTCATCTACATACTTGAAAACTCTCACAGATCTCAACCTTATAACGTTTTCTTTTTTCAAAACCTCCATCTATGTGTTTTATCATTTTCATACTCTTTTTATTTGGCCTAGTTTCGTTCCAGATTACCTAAATTTTTCTTACCAACTCTAGCATCAGTGCATTGCAAATCTACATCCATCTTTACATTTTTTTGTTTTTTTTTGCATCCGACACTACACGTCCGATTCCATCCGCCATCTTGCATTCCACTTTGCATTCTACACTACGCATTTGCATCTGATGGTTTCCATCCACCATTTGCATCCGACGATTTCCATCTACCATTCCATCCGCCAATTTTCATCCGATTGCATCCGCCATTCCATCTGCCAGTGCATCCGCCACTATAGCCGCCAGATTCCATCCACCACCACTACAGAGAAATCCCAAAAACAATTTAAAAATTCTCAAAATGGTCGAATCGGATTCAGATCATAGTGACGAGGTACCAGATATGCCTCAAACATTGAAACTTGTTACATGCAAAGATAACATCATGCTCCAGTGGTACACACAAGCTAAGATGCTCTTCAAGCTGCTCAAAAGACAAACAACTGACGTTTTTCATTGATCTCCAAAATTTTCAGCCCTATGTTTACTTGGCTGGCATCAATCTTACAACCTTTGGCTTCCCAAGTGGCCATAAGGAGATATCAATCAAGAAACTAACCAACATGATGCAGTTGACCAATATGATGCAGCAATCCTATGCCAAGTTCCTTGACACCTCAATTGACAAGTGGAAGAACAAGGATGACATTCTTCTCGAAGCCATCAAATGCAAAGAACTAGGAGCTGCCTGTGCCTACCTCATTGAGTGCACCTACACACGCAAGGCAAATATGTTGAAAAAAAGCCGTCAATGATCTTCCATTATCATATCGAAAAACAAATGTTCAGTCTTACATTTACCTAGCAGATATTAAAAAAAACTGATGGTACATAGCTAGCACTAGATCAATACTTCCAACTAAATGGTCACACAAACCTAAAGGAGAAAAGCATCATACACACTAAAGAATTTTATTCTCAGTAAGAATCCCTTGCAATGTCAAGAGTTGGGCCCCAGACTCTATCACATAATCACTAATAGAAGCTCGTTTGTTTTTCATATCCAAACAATCGATAACCCTGTGATTTATACTAAAATCAAGTTCTTCTAATCTAAAACAAAATGGAAATCCGATGAACTATCTATAGCGTCATATATGTCACTCTCAAATTTTAGATATTCATCCAAATCTATATATGTATAAAAAGCTCTGAGATGAGAGGAGGTGGAAGAGGAGTATCTACAAGATTAACTGGATTTTCCAAAATGGTTGTAGCTATATTTAAAACTGAATCCAGTGGCGCAGTATCTACATTTTTAATAGAAGGGGTTACTGGGATATCTTTCCTCTTGACTTTCTTCGGGGCCCTCTTGGGGGCTGGCTGCTTCCTAGGCCTCTTGATCAAGAGGTCTGTCCTATCTAAGGGATCGGATCTGGGAGCAGATGGCTCACCCATATGTAATTTGGAGTACCTATCCCACATCCTATATAGCAATTGAAAATCTTTCAACGATTTCAAAGTGATGAATTACATGGGGAACCAGTGTCAACAAAGCGACTCAAAGGCAATTTGGCACAAGGTCCACAAAATAGCAAAATCATGCAGCCTTCAAAAGAGAAGTGCAATGCAAAAGCAAAGACTAAGGTTGACAATTGCCAATCAACTTCGGCGATGAGCAACTCTCAACCAAAGTCTAATCGTTCCACAATGCAACAATTACTTGAAGATTCTAAGGCAAGGGCACACAATACATGTCACTCACCATTAATCATACACATTGAGAGGCAACTCATGATGAAAGAAACTAAGTATAAAAATGGCTTGCTCTTGGGTAGAGAGAGAATATAGCATGTAGCCCTTAGGTAGAGAGAGAATATGAGAAAAATTCTAAGTGTTGTTGGATCTCAAGATCTCTCAAAAAACTAAGTGAAGATGAGCTCTCTCTCACTCTCTCATAGTAGCTCGATATCCAAAAGTAGTAGTAATCAAGTACAATGGTTGGATCTCTCACATAGCACTTCTAAATTTGATTGGTCTAATGAGGTGTCACCTCCTACATTGGATTGGACCATTTCTATGCATCTCTCTCTTTTGACAGCATTACAACATGAGATGAAATGTAGGCTAGCCCTCTACCATCAAGCCAAGTGTCAAAGGCCTACACTACCTCGAGCTAATCCAAAGCTAATTTTGGCGTAAACACCTACTTACATATGTACAAGGGGTAAATTTGGCATACGACCCCCAAAACTTCAGGTAGATAGCTTTTACAATTTTCAAAATGACCTCTTCCCATAGCTTCATGCAAAATGAAACTATTTGATTTTTTTCATGAGGCGGTACACATTTTCTCAAATTGTCACCCATTCCTCTTCAATAAAACTGGCTTGCAATAAATTGGTATGACATTTTCTTGATAATTCATTTTTGTTGTTGTGCCTTTGGTAAATTCAAATTAGCTTGTCCATGAATTAAATTTTCAAGATTATTTATTGTCCAATCAAGTACTGCATCCACATAAAATATAGCTACATTTGGTAACTCATCATCAATATTTTAATTCGGAGATGATTTGATTTGCAACACATAATCAACCATATGATGTTGCTTTCCCTTACATTTTGCTAGTCGAAATTCAAACAACCACCTAATTATTCTTCTCGTATTGCAAGTCCTATTAACCAAATACAATAAGGATTGATGATCTATATAGAAAGCAAAAGAATTTTCCATGATATAATGATGGAATTTTGTTACTAGAAAGACCATTGCCAAGGCTTCTTGTTTAGTTTTGAAATAGTTGACTTTCACATCAATCAGTTGTCAAATGGAAAATTTGACAGAAGAATCCTTCTTCTATTTACTTGGTTGGGTCAGTATATCTCCTATAACATACTTTGATCCATTTTTAGCGGCACATGAAATTTAATCATCCAATTTGTTGATCGTAAGATGGGCTTTGAGGCTTCCAAAGCTTTTTCTATCCAAAGTGAAATGATTGTAAGTTTATAAGACATGCCAATTCTGCAAAGAACAAATGAATAAAAAATAATGATTAGTTTCACTAACATAAAATGACCAGTAAAGGTTCATTTCTAAAAATCAAACACTAAAAACAGATGGAAGTGCAATAAAACCGTGGATTGTGACTATAGAAATGTAAACTTAACTCAATAGTGTGACGCTGGCAGAAGCGATTGTAAACTTCCTTGAAAGTAACATAGCTTGAAAACCATCCGTAGTTATCAAATATCAACTAAAATATAGTAGAAAAAAGTGGACAGAAACTTTTATTGCTAAGTGAAGTATCATACCAACAATTTGTGTGGCTTTGGTGCATCAACAATAGGTCAATTTGTGTGTGTGTGTGTGTGTGTGTGTGTGTCTGTGTGTGTACTAATTGATATATGCACTAAACACTTTTTAGAGAGTTATGCAAACATCATTCAAAGAATATTTGAATAAATTCTTGAAGATCTGCTTGAATGATCTTTGTATTCAGGGTCTTGATGAGGAGCATTTATCTCATTTAGAAAAGTTTTTTCTCAATGTCATAAATTTTAAATACCCTGGAACCCTGAAAAGTGTCGAATTTGGATTGCACATGGTCTAATTTCGGGCCATATTATACCTCGATATGGTATAGCAAACGATTTATCAAAAGTGCAGATAATCATTGATCTTCCACCACCAAGGATGGTCCGAGAGGTATACATCTTTATGGGACATGCCAACTATTATAGGACATATGAGAAATGTTGCCTCTGTTGAATGCAATCGCTCTTTTGGATTAGAAAGTCAATCAATCTCTCTCTATAATTGATGACCTAGGCTTGTTGATCTTCATCACTAGATGCCACATGGAACTTTTAGTATAACTGTTATATTACCTACATGCTACCGCACCTAGTAACGCTTCTTGGTTTCCAAGGGAAGGCTCGAACTTGAGACCAAAGAAACTTTGGATGTCAAGCTAACCAATTGAGCCAACTCCGATATAATACCTACATGCTACCGCACCTAGTAATGGCACTGACATATTTAAAAGAGTTTTCTTTTAGTTATTAAAATTCAAAAATTTAGATTTGAAAGAAATTTTTTTGTAAGATTTGTTATGAAACCAACAAACGGTTGTGGATACAGAAATGCAAAAGGGGAGAGGTCCTCATCTATGCTTTTCTTGTGTGAATGAATGAATGATGTGATGTTATTACATAAGTTGTATTTTTTGTGTATGATGTTTGTTACAAGCACTTGTGCACTTTGATAAGTGTTTCCATGTCAGCTCTTTATGCATCTAAAATTCACATCCTTACACTTTGAGAGACAGACTTCACACCAAAACTCCTTTCATTGAAAAAAAACATGAGCTGAGCTCAATTTCCGAAAATTGCCACCTATGATGATGGTGGTAAGGCACTACATTGCCTTTCAGCCTGAGAGCCATCCTCCATAACAATGCTCATATGGTGTGTTTGCAGCTCCTGCTGCTGCTGCTGCTGCAGAATAACAGGGAGAACCAGTGAAGCTATCATTCTTCTTATACAGATTGCTGCCGACGCCATCCGGAAGCGAATTCAATATTGGCAGCTGCATGATACTGTTCAACGCATCATGATGACCATGCCCCAAGATTTTTGTAGATTCTGAAGAACAAGTGCCAAAAGAAGTTTGAAGGCGCTGTTTTGCTTTAGCGAGGTTTGATACTGTGGTTGCCTCAGCATCCCTTATTTCATCACAAGCTCCAGTGATGAGATTAATGATGTATGTCTTACCAACAGTATGCTTACATCTCTTGCTCTCTGCGTCGCTGCTGCTCCAGCTGCCACTCTTACTGCGTTTCAAGTTCTTGCAGTTTTTTAAGTTGGATGTAACTGCATGCAGGTTAAATAAATTAGAAGAATCCCCTTTTGGGATTTTGGCGGAGAGTAATTCTGATCTCAAGGAAGCGTGTCCCTTATTGCCACCAATATCCACATTGCAGCTGCATTCTGTGCTAGACTTCTTATCATCTTTCTGCCCTGATGTAGCCGTACCGCGGAAAGCCAATTCGTCCAAGAAATTCGTCTTCTCTGCATTGCACCTTGATATTTTGGATGCGGGATCTAAAACCAGGTGATGTGGAACCCTTTTCTTTTCCGGACCGAGAAGACTATCAGCTTTGTGGACAGGCCGGCCTCTGAGGCTACCATCCATATTGCAGCTACATTCATCAGGAGGATTTGTGTCATTTTTGCCATTGAAAATCAGTTGTGTATAAGAAAAACTGCTATTGCCTCTTGGTGACAATCCAGATGAGTTTTGATTTTCATGCAATCGAGCTTGAAGATTGAAGTCCATCAGCTCTGCATGCGAACCTCTAGGGTTTTCCTGTTTTCTTGTTGCATGCTTTTGCTTCACATACACCTCCTGATCGCAGTCAGGACAAGGGGCTTTGCCAGACATATTCTCAATCATGCTAAACTCTTGCTCTTTAACCTGTCCGACAATCATAGGATCTGAATTTTTCTTGAGTACTGTTGACACATCAATTTGCATGATGGGTGTGGATGTGGATGTACACATGATTGCACTGCTTCTTCTTGATAAGAGATGGGATGGCTACTTAAAAGCAATGTATTTGATGACGATGATGATATGGCTTGGTGAAGCCTCCAGGGTATTTTATTTGAGTTACATTACATAATATTAAACCAAGTGCAAATTGAAAAGCACGAGCAATTTTGAGGTTTAAGTTTTTTTTTTTGTTGTGATATTTCACTTCAATATGTTTTGTTCTCCGGTGAAAGACAAGATTCTTAGCCAATTGTATCCCACTTTGGCTATCACAGAAAATAACAGTGGGATGTACTTGCTTCATGCCAATCTCACTCAACAACTTACACAGCCAAATAGCTTCCTGAGTAGCATAACTTAACGTTTTATATTCAGCACATCAATCACAGCTAAACTTATTCTTTATTTTACATCTCCAATATGCCCATCTTCCAAGCACTGAAATATGTGGCCCATATAAGGTATCACCCATGGCTTTCTTACATACCCTACATATGACCATTACATTGGCAACTATGTTTGGATGGAGCCTACATCAGATGAACATGAAATCTACATTCCTAAATGGAGAACTTGAAAAGGAAGTTTATATGCAACAACCAAGTGGATTTATCATGCAAGGCAAGAGGACAAGGTAAGTAAACTGAAGAAGGGTGAAAAATTGCCAATGTTGGCAAATCTAGCCATGTAGAATAATGTAAAATATGTACATTAGTGGGTCCCACACATGTGAGGCCATGGAGCCACGTGGGAAACCGATCCTAGTGTAGGTTAGATCAATTACAAAGAGTTGGTCAAGTCAATTTGGTAGTGATTCCTACTTTATAGGACCTACATCCTAGATTTATGATGAAAATTGACCAACTAGCCACCTACTTGACATGACTCTAGGAATGAGGCTAGAGTGGCAAATTAGGACAAGAAAGCCAAGTTAACTTTTTTATTACATGCTGGAAATTCACCTAACTTCACAAAGGAAGAGGCTTTTGGTATGTATTCCATCCTCCCATAGTGAAGACTTAGAAACATTTTGGAGCTCATTGGCAAATCTCAAGCTACTACACATTTAAGAACCCATGTAGCTTGAGTTTCTTCTAGGCCAAATTTGGCATTTACAATATGGAATATCATATAGACATAGGAAAAACTTGGCCAATAGCCTAAAGTCAAGATAGATGATTTTTCATTTTTCCACACTCCTCCCAAAAATTAATCTATGTTGAGTTGAACATGGATCTTGGAATTATTCCAAGATTGGCTCTATGCTTGATGAAGGAATTTTTGCTCAAAGGTTTGGTGAGCAAATCTGCAATACAAGATGATGTGTCAATGTGTTCCAAGTAGATTTCCCCTCCAATGAGCTTCTCTCTCACGAAGTGATGTGCAACCTCAATGTGTTTGCTCCTTGCATGAAATATTGGATCATTGGCAAGGGCTTGTGCTGAAATATTGTCACACATGATCAAAGGTAGATCATCTTCCTTGATAGTCTTTAGCTCCATAAGCAATCTCTTGATCCAAAGCACTTCTTTTGTTGTAGTAGTAAGTGCCTTATATTCAGCTTCACAAGATGAGAGTGATATGGTATCTTGCTTTTTGTAAAGCCAAGATTTCAAATTTCCTCCAAATATATGACATATGCACTTGTAGATTCCGATCTACTTTATCACTAGCAAAATCCGAGTCAAAATAGCCAACAATATAAAGATCTTCACTTTAGTATAACAAACCATAATCATAGGTTGAAGATATGTACCTAAGTACTCTTTTGGCCATTCTCCAATGTTGAAGAGTAGGATTTTGCATAGCTTGGCTCAACTTATGAATACTAAAACTTACATCAGGCCTAGTTATGAGGAGCCAAATCAAGGAGCCTATAAGACTCCTAAAAAGAGTGATGTCCACAAAGGATCTTTCATCACCTTTGTTAGGGTCTTTTACAATTTGCTCCATAGGAGTATCAATACTCTTACAATCTAGCGTATTGAACTTTTTTAACATTGAAAGAGCATACATGGATTGACAAACAAAATCTTTCTCATTATGGAAGTCAATCTCTAATCCTAAGATGTACTGAATTTTTCCAAGATCTTGCATCTTGAATTCTCTTCCAAGTGCAATTTCGGTTTCTTCAACTAGATTGATACAACTTCCTGTTAGGATAATAGAGTTCCACTTGCTTGCCTTTATCTCCATATGTAAGCCTTTTAGGCTCTGATCTTTCTCTTTGTGATCTCCTTGGTGAAAAAATTTGAGGTGACTCCTCTTCAATTCTCGGTCTCATCTCTCCATGATAATCTTCAAGGGTGATGATAGGAGAATCCTTTTGAGAATCTTTGATCTCGGCCTCATCAAAGATGTATTTTTTATTTCCATGAAAAATAACATCTCTACTCTCATTGTAGGCAGAGGGAACATAAATTCTGTATGCCTTCCTATTGGATGAGTATCCAACCATGATCCCTTTGACTGAATTTGGATCATCTCTTCTCCTTGTTTCCAAGGGTACATGAACAAAGCACCAAAAACTCTAAGGTGATCAACCTCAGGTTTCTTCTTAAACAAGACTTCATATGGTGATCTTCCTGCAAGTGCATTGTGAGGTAATCTATTGCACCATTAATTGCTTCTCCCCAATATTCAATAGACAAGGAAGCTTCAACTCGAATTGCTTGAGCACATTCACATAGGGATCGATTTTTTCTTTTGGCAACTCCATTTTGAGATGGAGAATAAGCACAAGAAAACTCTCTCTTAATCCCTTCAACCTCACAATAATCATAGAACTTGTTGGAGATGTATTCACCTCCTCCATCACAACTCAAAGCTTTAACTTTGAGATAAAACTGTTTCTCAACATAAGCTTTGAAAATTAGGAAGTGTTCAAACACCATAATTTTTGAAGAAAGAAGGTACAACCAAGTATATCTTGTAAAATCATCAATGAAGGTAACAAAACAAGTTGCACCACCAATAATTTTTGAGGAAGAAAAATGAACATCTGAGTGAATTAATTCCAAAGGAGAAGAAGCCTTAATAGAAGACTTTTGATATGGCTTTCTATGTGATTTTGCAATAGCACAAGTCTCACATGGATTGATATCTTTGGAAAGTGATCTTGGTAGGCCAATAGCCTTATCATTCTTGATCATAGAAAGCATAGATTTATAGTTAGGATGCCCCAACCTTCTATGCCATAACTCCTCCTTAGACATAAGAGCAATTTCACAAAAGTTTGCATTCTCATAAAAATTTAACTTGAAGATGCCACCATATCTAGATCCATTAGCTAGGATCTCATCACCTTTCTTAATAAAGCAAGTATTGGAATTGAATTTTACATCACAACCACAATCAAGCAACTTTCCAACACTTATCAATTTCTTTGTAAGCTTAGGAACAAAAAGAACATTGGAAAGTGATAGAACTTTAGAAGAAGCAAGTTTTAATGGAATGTTGCCAATTCCTTCAATAGAGCATTCATGATCATTTACTGTATAAATAGATCTTTTAAGTCCTTCATAAGGTACAATAGAGTCAAAAGACTCCTTTGAACAACACATATGTGATGAGGCACCACTATTGATGTACCATGCTCCATCCTTCTTGAAGGGTGTTGAAGAAAAACTTGACACCATGAGGGATCCTTCTTTATCACTTGCAATAAAGTCTTCTTCTTTCTCATTAGGGAGATTTTCTTGTTTGAGTTAATTTTTTTTTTTGAAGCAATTAGAGGCATAGTGCCCCTTCTTGCCACAAAAGAAACACTTGAATACCAAGTACTATGTCCATAACATCCTGGAGTATAAGAACTGACTCCATCCTAACCTTCCATATTGAATATTGGAGGTACTTAGTCTTTCACTTGGTTCTAAGAGATATCCTCCTACAGGCGCCATATTGTGAAGACTTCTTGTTATTGGACAATTATATGTTTGAGCTTGTTCCAAACAGACTTGATGTTGCCACTCTCTTTTACTATAGGAATTTTGAAGATTGTGCTATAAATCCTATGTGAAAAACTTGCACAATGTATTTGAGATAGATCTCAAATATTCCACAAAACAAGATATCCCTCAAAATGGATTGAGGAGTATAGACAAGTTTTGATTCTACTTTTGGCACATGTTAGATGCTACAAAAAAAAAAACACTAATGATTTAAAGAAGGCTCAAAAGTGTTTACAACTCCAAACTTTGTCTTGATCTTCAGTTTCTTGTGTTGAATACTCAAAACAATGGATTATGAATCAAGTTAAATTGGATCAAATCAAAAAGTGGTCACTCGGATTTTGGACCTCTCCCTACCCTCTTTAAGAGCTTAAAACTCTTAATAAACACATCAGATTGATTTGAGATCAATTGCAATGGAAAGTACACTTCATAAGCTTTCCATCAAGCTATAAGATCAATATCTTTGGACCAATTATGAAGGAAATAAAGAGGTCTGAAAATCTCTGATTTTTACACGTGCAGAATTCCAGAATTCCATACAATGTCAATTCTGATCCCATAAATCCATACCATGTCAATTCTGATATGAGAATCTAGTTTCTATCCTCTTTGATCCAAACACTTTTCAAGAAAAAGGTAAAGAAAAGTGATAAACAGCTTTTTTGCATGAATTGGGCTCACAAATTCTTGCACAAACAAAGATAATAGCATGCAAAGCTTAATTTGGCTCTGATATCATGATAAAATTCCAGCAAGCTCACACGTGTGGGGAATGATCCTTAAGTGTGAATGATCTTATTAATCTTTCTGTTTAGCACATAAATTAATTCTAGATTGAATCCCAAGATCTAGTACAAGATTTTGTGACTAAATCACAATCTAGCATGCTAAGAATCAGAGAATGATTGCTTTGAAAAACAAAAGATCAGCTACTGAGAATGAATCGATTCTGTCACTGCTGCAGCTAACTGGGCCGTTGTTACCCACTGTGGAGTGCATCTCTCATACTGTTACCTGCCCACATCAGATCTGCGTTGGATCCATAAGTCAAATTCCTTACCTGTGTGGATGCACTGTCTACTCCAAGCCACAACACCTGACATTGTGATTGACCTGACTGCCTCAAAAGCAACTTGAGGGATGGAGCTTGACGCTGCTATTACATCTGCCACATCCACAAGGCGTATGCTTACATTCCAATACACAGTGTAAGTTCGTTGAACCTCCAGAAGGCAGATTAATCAGGAGTGGAAATGGAGAGAAGAGCACCTGCAGATGAGAATCAATAGACGCCTGATCGCGAGCCTCTTACAATGTGAACCTGCGCTTTCCGGACACGTGTTCGTGATGACACTCCACTATTGAGCAGAACGTTCGGTCTCTGCAGTTGTAGATGTATGCTATTTGAGGGTCGTTTCCACCCATCGAATATTTTCATATCCCCCGCATACCTCTTCTCTACACCCAGAGTTCTGATGACCCGAATCTGGCGAATGATCTGGATCAGCAGCAGCGCCTCCTAGCATGCTTAAAGGATGAGCCTTACACGAGAGGGTTTTGCTTAAGACCCCGAGAGTCAATGTTATTTATCATGACAACAAGCACACTCAACAAAGGATCAACATTTAGCTAAGGTCTAGCTCATTTGACAAGGTATTAACTCTTCCATCCACCCAAACGAACGGCAAATAAGCCTCATGACTTGGCGGCTCTCTTAAAGGCAAACCGGTTTTCCGCACACAAGGTATAATTCTTACGTTCTTGAAGTGTGGTTTTGCTAGTCAATTCATTTGTGATTGTTGGGTTACGAGACTTGATCTCATGTTTTACATGGTGCTCGCATTGCTAGTATAGTATAACTCGAGTTTGGCTTGACTCCGTTCTTCTTTGGTATGGGCTTGCTTAATGATGATCAAATTAGATAGCATGCTAGTTGTGTTTCTTCATAGTATGCTCACCATTATCGAAGGTTAGAATCTCTACGCACATTATGCTTAGGTTATAAGACTCAGTTTGATGTTGTATTTGGAAATGAGATGTTTTGTGTGTACTTAAGTCACTGGCCCGAACTCTTTGAAATAGAAGAGCGGGTTGTCACCGTGCGTGGTTGAAATAGACCAGCTCGGTTAGGGGTCAGCATAGTCAAATCCATCGTTGGAACTGCCTAGACGGTTGGCAAAATACCACCGCTTATCAAACAAAGTGGCGCGTATAACTGGCACCCACATTGCTCGATAAGTAACAAAGTGATGACGTCCTATTTCTATTTGGTGTATGTGTACTAGATTCATCTTGTGTGGCTTAACATTGTTGATTGAGTACTCATAGACATCTTAAGAAAATTGTAAGCACTGTGAGAGATTTCAACTAGTTTAGGCCAGTTTAGTCACATTTTGGTAAATTGTCAATAAGAGGCCAAAACTCATTTTAGACTTAGAGATAAACTTTTGAAGTTATATTAGTTTGAAATACATTCAATAAACACTTTTTGAAAGAGTGGGAAAGTTGGTAGTCGAGTTTGAGAGAGATTCAAATTTGAACTTTGGGTACATTGCATCTAGACCCAAAAATAGTAGGGTTTACATTTTGGAGGGAAAGCCAAGTGGCCAAATAGGGTTTGGACACTCTATAAAAGGATGTAACTCATGGAGAGACATATCTTCTCTCTTCTCTCTCTCATTTCATCATTATACATGGTCCTCTTTGGGTTCTACTACTCATTCGTGCACTATCTTGGTGATATCTTGCAATCTTGTGTGTAGAATGCATATTTTGTTATTTTCGGTTCCACATGACCTAGTATAATCGTGAAGGGGTGAGAGCCAATGCTCAGATTGTAGGCCTAAATGTGTGATAACTTCTTCTCAAACTCAGTATGAGATAGCTGAGAGCCACAACTCAGTATACCTATAGGAAAATCAGTGAACCAACACACCGATAGGTTGGAATGCTTTGGGCCATCGTTCTGAAAAAAAAATATGGCTTGGCTTCAATAGACCAGCACTCAGATGAACTAAGATGAACTAGAAGATCTTCAGACGTCCAGCGAGTTTCAACACAGTTGTTGAATCAATTGATATGGATGTAATCACAGTGAAGTGCAATAGCCATTAGTACATTGATGTAGAACTCAAAATTGCGTTTGCTGCTCATATCGCTGAATATTGCATCTCTCCGGGACTGTGACACCCTCAAAAGAATAATCTTTGCCTCTTGCAACTACAAAACCTCCCTCTCGCCTCATCCCTCCACGTTCATTCTCTCACGTAACATCCTCTCATTCAACATACAAAACAAAAATCTCTCCCATCATCTCACTCCTTCATCCTTCCACGTGAATGCAAAAAGAGGCCTCTCCTTTTATATGCATCTCTCACACCTTCTCTTTCAAAATGCCATACTTTCATTCTTTAAGCCTTTCACAAAGGGTGTCCTCTCATGTACATGGATCTTAGTTGTGACAAACACAAACAAAAGCTCCACCTGAGTGCGAGAAGATAATTCTGTCTAGGATCAAAAGATCCAATTGTTCACTAGTGAAGCGAGACTACTACTCGTGAGAGAGCCGTGCTTCTCTCACGCCAATGCACTGCATGGATTCGCATGCAGTGCCCTGAAGAAATCAGAGAAAATCAATATAGATTATTATTTTTGGTTGTGTCTGATCTTGGATGTCGAATATTTATGCTGTTTATTCTTCGTATGTCTGAGTTTTTCTTGTTCCCTTTGAATTCCGCACCTTGGTTGAAATGAAGTTGAATGTTGTATTAATTTTATGAACATAGATCAGTGATAACTGACTACCTTCTGCAGGATTGTAGGAGTGTTTTAGCTGGCAGTGCCTAGCGAACGCAGCTGAACTCCATCCGAATCTTGAAAGAGAGTCACAAATGTTTTGTGAATTTTCTTCTCACGATTCTCATCATTCGTATCGGAGCACCACTTGACTCTCAACAACATTTCGCACCCCTTACATGAGAGGGAGTTTACACTACATGCCATTGTAATGTGGACAATGCATGACTATTCAGGATTAAGTGAATGCTCAGGTAATCATTCAAACAATGTCTATCTTGTGTACATAGAAGTTTGATTACAGTTACATACAACTAGTTAGATGTTGGTGCTACCCAGCAACAAGTCCCAGGAGCGGTTCATCAGTCGAATCCTCCCAGAAGATCAAGCCGATATACTACAATGGCTAGAATTATTCTTTGACATATACTTTTTTTAATAGTGATTGATAATATCCATTTGTTGGTCAGGCTTTCAAACTGCTGGAAAAAATGCTTGTTTTTTGTGCGGGCCAAATCTTGTGGGAAGATATTCTTGTAGTCTCAAAAAAATTGTTTATGAAAGTCATCGTAAATACTTGCATGGAGTCCATCCATTCAGAGACACTCATAGAAGAGATTTTGGAGGAAGAGTTGAGAGAGAGATGCCTCCAAACAGGATGTCTGTGGAAGATTGGCGAAAACTATGGTGGGAATCTCAAGCAAAGCCAATCGATGGTCTGAAAAGATTATCTATATTTCATCGTTTGAAATATTGGAATAATCTTTTGATTGATCACCTACTTTATCCCATGCAAATATTTAAAAATGTGGGTGAATCTATATGGAAACACTTGAATGGTGAAAAAGATACCATTGTTGCAAGGCACGATCTAAAAGAATCAAACACCAAAAAAGAATATTGAATAAAGGATGGTGAAGATCATGTTCCAAAAGTACCTTGTTTCAGGAGCTTAACCATGTTGGCTCCATTATTCATTACATTAGAACACCAACTGGTTTTGCCCATTCTCTACGGTCATCATTCATAGTGGATGGAAAGTTGCAAGGTCTCAAATCTCATGATTGGCTAAAGATGATTCAATTCATCTATCCATTGTCAATCGTAGGTGCTTGTCAAAAGATATTTGTGAGACCATATACAAACTATCACTAATTGTCAGGTATTTACATGTTCTTGGTGCATTTTTTCATTTAATATTTATTGACTGAAAATTCAAATAGACATAAAATGGATTGAATATGTCGCAGATGGATGTGTTCAAAAGAAATTCGTGACCTCGATCTTCGCAAGAGACATGAGATATGGTGGAGATTGTGTGCGTGTTTGAGAGTGCATTTATTGGTGCACTTGGTTGAAAAAGTTTCTATTGCTGGTCCAGTGCACACTAGGTATAAGTGCATAAATTTTGTTTTGCATGTGTATTTAAACTAAATCAATTGATACATGAACTCATTAAATAAAACATTTATTTTTAACCATCTGTGACTTTTTAGGTGGATGTTCTTTATGGAAAGATACATGAAAGTCTTAAGAGATTTTGTGTCTCAAAAGGCAAGGCTTGAAGGTAGCATGTCAGAGAGATGGTTCCATCGTCCTACAAGAGATCAGCACTGATTTTGTGAATTCCATTCAAACAGTGGCTGAGTCTAACTTCAAAGTAACATTGTGTAGTAACACTTTCACAATTATTGAAGCGGTTTTCTCTAAAGCTCTTGGACTGCCAATCAATGGAGCAGCCAACCCAACGTCCAAAGACTCCATTGATGAAGCGACATATTTTTTGTTGAATTGTTATGTACCAAGCAAAGGGTACAAAATTACGATGGTGAAGAATGTGCAATTGAAGTTCTTCTGCAAGTATTCCAATCAAGTACTGTTTATCACTGATGTTGATGCCACTATTTCAACTCAGAATTTTGGATACTTGGGATGCATTGGCAGGCCAGCCAGTTTGCTTTGGAACCATTGCCTACAAAGCATTTCTACGCTGGATAAAGCACAAAAGGTTTGTTGCAATGGGAGTACACATCTCACGACTGTGCGAACATTTCAGCATACTTACTAAAACAGAGCAAAGTGGCTTAGACAACTTTGCAGACCATCTTACAAAACGAGACTACTAGAAGAATAAGGACAGAATCTGCCTTATAGATATGCAGTAGATTGATTCTTTGAAGTTGCAGTCTCTTCAGGACCAGATGCTCGAGAATTTTTGAGTCGAATTTTTTCTTCTGCTCGAAAACGACAAAGTGTTAGTCGAAGAAAACCTCGCCGAGCTAAAGGAACTTTTCGCTGAAACAACAATTTGTTCTGGGCCAGATGCATATGAGGAATATTTCAGGCCCTAGAGAATATTGAAGAATTGGCGAAGCAACTTCAGGCAACTCACAAATGTTTGGGAGTTGCTGATCACCTATAGTATGTTGAAGCCTACATTAAGATCTCTGACCTTCAGAATGAGGTAGCAGACCTAAAACAGCAGTTCGAAGACCATAAGCTTTTTGCAGACATCCACAGTTAGGACGTTTTGAAACGATGCCTAAGGCAAAACGACTGAAAAGAAAGCAGTCAAAGGTATGTGTAGAACATTTTCAAGTTTTTTCTAAATGATTCTGGAAGTGGAGTCCCTACCATCTTAACATCTAATTGCAATGGCATGTCGATTATTTGATGCTACCAGGCTCCGTATGCATGGCATTTGAGGACTGGTAGCCAAAGAAGATTTTCTCTGGTTATGGGACGAACTTAGCATAGAACAAAAGGGTTGTCTATGTTGGGCCATAATCTAGGCTAAATTTAAAGTTTCGCCATTCGGGTCAGTTGAACTGTACAGAGGCTCAACCTTCATGTATGCTCTAGAGTATATCTGAATAAAGGAGTACCATTTTTTGAAGCATAGTGATTCGAAATGAAAATTTTGGAGGTAGCATGCAGAGTTCAAGTTATACTTACCAGAAGGTCGTGCGAATATTGAGGAATTCGATGACGCAGGTCTTCTATTAAATATTAATATGGCATACCCATAGCTGTATAGTATATACACCAATTGGGAGCAAAATTTTTCAAGTTATTTTGCAGAAATCAAACACAATCTACAGGACAGAGTCAAATCCCTCGATTATAAAGCCTTCTGCACATATACTTACTAGTAGCTACACACTTTTGTAGCTAAAACATTATTTTTTGTTCAAAACTTATTTGTAGAGTGTAAGTTTATTCAATTCTCATCTACTTTGTTCGAACAGATTGCACTCAGGAGAAATTTTGAAGAAGACTTCCAGTTAGTACAAGAATTATTTGATGGGACTTTACTCCCTGTAAGGTTGTCACCATTCGACAGTTTACCTATCGGAAGATACACCAAAGCCAAAGAAGACATATTATTACTCGAGTGTCAAAAAGATTTGGAAATGGCAAAACAATTAACGATGATATCAATACATGAAATCGTTTCCAAATTCTTTTTGTATATGAGGTTTCTAATTATGTGATAATGTTCAAAGACAATGCAATACTTGATGTCTGCTGAAATATATTTCGTGACATCTCTCACATCGTATAGTGTATTCAATATATCCTAAGCTTCTTTCAAGGATTGGGCTTGTCTGATATGGCCAATCTGTGTGTCGGAGATGTTAAGGGTGATCAAGGCAAAAGCCTTGCCATCCCCATGCTTCCACTTGAAAATGGCTTGCTCATCGACACTGGAAATTACTTCAGTTCCATCGACTATTTTCCAAAGTAGATTGACCATCAATACTACTCTTATCTCGAATTTCCACAAGTGGTAATTCGAACCATCGAGTTTGTCTACCATTAGAGTAGATTGTGGTTGTGAATCCACCTAGAATTTCAGGGTGAGTGTATGCAGATAGTAGATTGTAGGACTAAAAATTATAGCAAGAAGTCTACACTCATTAGAGAAAATTTGGCCTTGGAAAGGGCCCTATAAGGATTGCCACATAGGATGACAATTTTTTGGTAATGTAAAACACTACAATAAAACCTTTTTCTGCCCGCAATCCTGCCCACACAATCTTTGATGGTTAGCTATTATGTGTATATAGTCTGTGGCTGAAAAAAATCATAACTTTTGAACGACAACTCGGATTCAGACGATTACGTGCCATTAGCTTTTCAATGACATTCAAGATCACCCAGTTCTGAGCTACGATGAAGAAGTTATGGCCAGTCAAAATTTTGGTCGGTCAATACTTGGTCAATCCGATATCTCTTTCAGGCACAGTTGAACAGTTTGACTTGGTCAATCTGATATCTCTTTCAAGTGTAGTTGACCAGTTTCACCTGGTCAAACTGGTCAACTATGCTTGAAATAGATATTGGGTTGACCAAGTGTTGACCGACCAAATCTTTGATTGGCCATAACTTCTTCACCGTAGCTTGGAACTGGGGTCATGTTGCATGTCATTGAAAAGCTCTCATTGAGGGCTTTTTAATGGCACCATAATCATCTCAATCCAAGTTATCATTCAAAAGTTAGACTATTTTCTTTGCTAAGTTGCATACTATACTACATATAAAATGGCTTCTTTACGGGCTACCCCCGACGCAAAATTACAATTCTTTTAAAAAGAAAAGAAAATCAATTTGAAGGAGCTACGTTACGTAGATTTTTAATTTGAGTGTTTTGATTGGATCATGTAAAAGAAACTTTTGAGAAAAAAATAAAATGTATTTTTTTAAAAGGCCCCTTTTGTGCTCAAATTTTCTCTAATGATATCAGCATTATTATTCTAATAATGTATGTTCTAATAATAATATCTAAATGCTTTCATATCAAGCTAAAGCTCTGATATCATGTTGTGATCAGATAAATAGACAAATAGCTCTGATACCATGTTGTAGCTCGGATACCATGGATTTGAAAGCAGTTCACGTCGTATCAATGAGAGAAACGAGCGGAATCCTCGGTGCATGCAACTACATATATCGTATTCAAACCGGATTTGAATGAATCAAATTCTATCTTACTTGATCACAGCTTCGAAGTCACTAGATTGAAAGACTCCATTCCATAGCCATGCATGAATTCACTTAGTTATAGATTTAGATTTTATGTGCGTAAGCGTAAAGCGTCTAGGTGATTAGAACAACAAATTCGACTTATGCTATCAGTCACACAAATAATTAATCTATGAATAATATATCTGCAGGTTTGAATCAATCTGAACATGAATAAAATAAGCATTCAATCAGAACATACACGACTCGAATTATAGAACGAATATTCATTAGTTGCAAATGATAAAAATCTGAATGTAGACATAGTCATATTTTTTCTAAAACAATACTCTGTAGTAAGTGACAAAAAGAACGAAACAACTGCACTCTGGATGTTCAATAACTGATTCAACAATTAGCCCTACAACTGATAAGTTGATGGGTATTTGTACAAATGGCTAGCTAATTAAAAGAATGGTTAATTTGTACATTGAAAATTAGATTAATCCCCTATGTGTTGTTGTCAGTCACTTTTGAATAGTATCCGAGTTTGTTGGAGATCATGCCCGATTGTGAAGATAGTACAGTTGATCCACCTTTTGATTGAGAGTGATAGATGACTAGCTATGAGCTCGAAACAGTTATGAGCCTGAAACAGACAAGGTTGCCGAATAGTTGTCATGGCCGAATAGAAAATGTTTGAAGTGGCATATAGTCAACGTGGCAGAATGGCTAAGTGGTCGAAAGTCAAAATCGACGAAATGTTCGATGTGGCGAATGCCGAATAGCTGAGGTGGTCAAACACTTTCATGTCATCAGGACTCTATCAAAAATTCCTTTGTATTTCTGTAGACTGTTAGAAA
Source organism: Diphasiastrum complanatum (assembly GCA_029204225.1). Taxonomy (NCBI): domain Eukaryota; kingdom Viridiplantae; phylum Streptophyta; class Lycopodiopsida; order Lycopodiales; family Lycopodiaceae; genus Diphasiastrum; species Diphasiastrum complanatum. The sequence continues at coordinate 3,043,429 of CM055093.1, read as the reverse complement.
ACGTGTGTATTTCTGTAGAGTGTGCAACTATACAAATATTTACAACAATTAGTGAATGGATCTAGATTAGAAAAAGATAGGGATGGAGAGGATATAAATCCAACAAAATCAACAATCACCCATATTGTTATGGAAAAAGCCAATATTTGATTGATCTTAGCTCTAATACCACTGTAAAGAGAAGCATCTCCAAGATCCTACTTACAAGACACACACAAAGGAATGACAATGGACCACGCAAAAGCTATTGATTAATCTCCAATAGCATCACCCTCCTTCCATAAGATAGGATGCAAGTGTAAAGAGAAAAAATTGACAATGAAATCTCACAACAAGGAGGAAATAGCCCCTACTTTACCTATGCATGTGCCCATGCAAGCATATAGTACTCCCATACATACAAGTCATAATATTATTTATAATCTGCACCATGCCAATAGTTGTCCTAACCAATGCAATAGCTCCACACGTCATAATATGTGTGACTAGGTCCTCACAAGGTTACTAGTTACATTTATGGTCTAGTTCAAAATAACGAGGCGTAACCAATAAACTCGAATACCGGAGTACCATGTATCCAGTCTAGCACTATACCGAATCCTATAGACAGGATGTGGACATAATATTTTTTCCCCCTTGAACTGGTTATATCCTCAAAACAGAAAAGAAAAATAGGAACCATTTCTTTAACTTTCAATACTTACTTAGAAGAATCATTTTTCTTAGTCTAACTTACATAAGAAACAAGTACTCAAAGATAAACTATTCTTCAATCATTAATCTCTACCCTGGAGTACAACTTAGGTTTGAAAAATACACTAAGCGACAAAATTTCCCATCTGGGCTTCACTCTCTATAAGTTAGTAACATCACCTTCATGTAAAATCCTTGCATCAAACACTGAGTGAAGTAATACCTAATTCAGAAGATTATAGTTAAAAAAAGTAAACAATTATAGTCTGAAATTATCCACAATCTCTGGCAGCCAATTCGTAGCGGCTTCTAGGTTCAAATATCCTTAGAATCCACAATTCTAAGATATAATAATTCATTTAACTAGAATTCTAGGAGATCCATTATGATAAAAAATGATTAAAATCAATTCTGAGTATCCTAGATACACTCTTGAGTTAAATGCCCCTATTTCTAACATCATATGCAAGAAAATAGAAATCATTCATCTTAATAGATTTGCCTATCCCCTATAATAACTGAAGATCTAATCAAAAACCTGTACTCAAGCAACTGCAAACCATAATCTGTAGTAGAATACCATCCACTAGATTAATTAAATTCTCCACAAATAAAATAACTTACTTTGTGAGAATGTCTGTGAGATCCATAGGCTCCCAGTAAAACACTAAAGTAAAGAGATTTAGACTTCTTACCATATTGATCTAAATTCTTAATTCATTTAATATATTGAGAATTATTTACCAGAGTTACAAACTCCAAAAGGGCCGTCTAAGGAATGCCACGTAGGACAAAAAAAATCGCCGAATTTTGGAACTCCAATGGACTTTCAGGTCCAGTTTAGCTTAACTTACCAATAATGTGTAGTTAACATGAGACTATTATGACGCATGCAATTGCGACTTCAAGAACCTATGACGCTCATTAACTAACTTTTCAAATTTGAAAATGAGATTGTGTCCCTTGTTTTAATTGGTGAAAGAAGAAATGCCATGAAAGAAGAAGAGCATTTGATTTTTTTATTTGTCAGCTGATATTTGCAGAGATCTCTAAGTTTCATCTACATATTGTTCTCCCTGTCGAGAACGCTTTGCTATCTAAAAGAGGAACAATGAAATGATTTACAGTTTCTCCACTTGATATTATCGCTCACAGAATCAACCAAAATAAAAACTATGATTTGTGGGTTGACGAAAGTTTGTATTGGATCCGAGCTCAATGCAATATCCACAATTTCAATCCATTAACTCGTAATGTTTTTGTGTGAAGGACAAAACGGTTTACTTGGTTACTATGAAAGATTGAGGACTTATGGTGTTGCAAACTCGGTTCAGAAAATCCAAAGCTTAGAATGTATGTTGAATGGTTTGCTTGCTGGCTATAGAGAAAAAGAGACCGCATTATTACAAACAAAAGAAGATCATGCATGTTTGCATAATATTATATTAAAATTAAATGAAAGTAATGATCAACTGCAAGAAGTTGTTCAAACATTAAGTATATCAAATGATCACTTTAAAGAAGAAACTCGCATACTAAATAAGAAATTAAAAAGAATTTTGAAGGACATTGATGAGCTCTCACTAAATGGAGGCCAATGCTAAAAAAGGATTCAAGCATTTGTTTTGAATCGTTTTATTTTTGTTTTGTGAGCATGACATTTATTATTCGTCATCCTTTGGAAATCGACAATAATTGATATTCTTAAATCAAGTCCAAGGTCGCTGAGGCCTTGATGAGCGAGGTTGATAAGGTTATCAACTGAACGCTAATTCAGAGAGCATGTGATTTCTCATGTATTAGTAGAGAGGCATATGCCAATTAGAATGTCATTGGAATCTTTTCAATGACATTTATAATTCAAAATCTGGTAATTTGTCATATGATCCTACCAAAAACTTGTTAAATTGTGGATTTGAATCATTTATTGAGATTTAAAGTGAAATTCTATAATATTACAAATGTTAGTACGAGCAAACTTATAATGGTCATCAAGTTAGATGAATCGGAAGTTAGAGAAGGACAAAAGTTGGAAAGAGTTAGTATCACACTCATGAATGGAGCATTGTACAATGCAACAAACTCAAGGGATCTCAACTTCAGTGTGCAATCAGAAAACAACATATGGTGGCTAGCATGTTTTCAAGCAAAAATTACTATTATTCATATGCTATTTCTTTTGGTAACATTGATTGTTTTGCATATATAAGAACTTTGTAATGGGCATTTCCTATCCTACCCTCAACCCTAGATCCAAGCATCAAGGAGATAAAGCTAGTTGTCATACGGAGGTCCGTTTCACTCTTCTCTCTCCCTTTCTCTGTCACAAAAAGCATAAGAACATTCAATCTCAATAAGCATCAAATCCAACAAATAACAAACACAAAGAAAGCATGAGAGTTAGAGGAGGGGAGATGAAGCGCAAAGACATTCCTTATCATAAGAGGGCCAACCTGCTTGTATTGAAATTAAGAGAACATGTAAAATGATTCAAAATTACCACCATATATAGTGGATTGGAGGGTCTTGGTCTCAATTCCTATTGGCCAATTTATACCTCCCTAACTATTCAAATTTGAAACAGTGGAGGAAACCAATTTGAATTTGAATTATGGTGGGAACCCCTTTTTATTCACTAATTTGGCTATTGGGCTGCGACATTAAAAGTCTCGCAAAAAAGGCCTAAAGTCTTCTTATTGACTTCTAACTAATTGAATTAAGTTGTTTTGAATACAATGATAAGATCATGATCATGTGCCCAAGAATGGTTCACAATAGTGGCGCACTATGTGCAGATTAAATAACTATCTCTATTTTTTGAATGGCTTTCACTCTCTCGGATATCTCTGATTTTGTGGAATCAGATAGTCAACACACAATGGAGTTCGCACAGGATCTCTGATTCACTCTTCTCCACTTGCATGTATTCATCCATAGTTCATAGTTATTGTCTTGTGAGTTGTCGTTATGTATATATACATGGAATAGTTACAATGATTGTGTGGGCAACGAGCATGAAACAGTGCAGTTGCTGAAAAAGTACTAAAGTGAACTGTGACGTGGTCTACCTCGGACGAGGCAGTGTGGATGACGTGGAGCTCGAACTCGAAGACTTTGAATTCGACGTAGATTGAAGAAGATAAAGAACTCGTCGACCTCAAACTCGAAGAGTTTGTCATCGATCTTGCTTTTGCTCCAGTTGATGATTGCACATACGTTCAACTTCAGAGATTAAGGCTATAGTGCTATTGTAGAGAGAGAGAGAGAGAGAGAGAGAGAGAGAGAGAGAGAGAGAGAGAGAGAGAGAGAGAGAGAGAGAGAGAGAGAGAGAGAGAGAGAGAGAGAGAGAGAGAGAGGAGAGTTCACATCTACATAGTGTACTAGTGCTCAGGAATTGAGACGAACTCAAATGATTTGTGTTTTGATGACTCAAATTCTAATGAGTCAAATTCTGATGAGTTGGAGTGATGCTTAATTCCAACATACCTACTGTTAATACTTCCATGATTCCACAATTTTACCTTGACCCTATAGAAGCTCAAAGGCAATACCATGAATTTTGAGATGAGTTTGATAAAGCTGAAGCTAGGATTTTTACTCCGCCATCTGCCAAGTTAACTACGCAGGGGCAACCACCACAAGAAATAGAGGTTTTTTTCGATCTCTTACAAGCTCAAATCACCATGCCCTTCTACATGGTCTTCAAGTTTTCCAAACCTCTACGGGGTGCCGTACTACAAAGCTCTCAACAGTCTGATGTACCAGATGAGTTGAGACAACCGAAAAACACTAAAGTGGTTCATAATGTAGACATGAGCGTACTTCATATAGGTGTTGCTAAAGATGACAACATCACTTTACCAATGCACTACAAATCTTACCCATCTGTGCAAGCCATTGTTGATAGTGGGTCTGGTGTGAATATTATCACCCTGTCCTTAGCCAAGGCATGTGGAATCTCCACATTGGGAAAGCTTAAGTACAAGTTACGCATGGCTGACCAAAGAATGACAACGCTTGCCGGTCACATAAGCAGTATACCGATTAAAATTGCAAGTTTCAATTTCACCATAGCAGTGTGTCATACTAGATCTCCCTGATGAACCACCACCTATCAATTCCTTCTTGGAATGCCTTGGTTAGAAATGGCCGAAGTGATTCAAGATTGGAAGAAAAACAAAATAGTTTTGGCAATAGAGACAGGAGAATCTCTGTCGATGCCACGGGAAAGATAAAGCCTGTACGAATTGAAGACAATTGGTCTTCAACTACATATGATGATCCAAAAAGTATTGATTCAACCATAAAGGGTCATTACGTGTAGAGTACTGATATTATTAATTGGGGTCATGCCTTAGCAACCATTGATTGTGTCAACACCACTCTTTGTGAACAAGAAGTTCAAGAAGAGGACCCAATCAATGTTACCATAAACACCACGTATATCAACACTCCCATCCTGCCTTTATACATGATAGATGCACTCCCTATTGAGTGGATACCTAAAGATGCTTTTGCTACTGAAGTATCCACAAATGAGGATGACATTCTTATTGTGGGAGAACATGAGTTATCTAACTACCAGCTTATCCACTTGTTGGATCCAGAGCGATTAGAAAAGCGTCGTTAACCGAAAGAAATTAAACTTCCATCACCATTGTGTGCAACATCCACAACCAATAAACACTCGTGTATACAGACCAAAATTAAAAGTCTATCAATGGGACGTACACAATGATGAAGTCTTAAACACCATTGACGAAGACTTCGTTTGCAAAAAAACACAAAAAAATCCATGCATGCCTACTACTGCCAATTCACAAATATCCCACATGCTAAAAAATAAATCAAAGGTCGATGTACGATTGACTGATAAGCAATTCCAAATGCACGAAAAGTTGAAACAGCCAATCAAACCTTTGATACAAAACCAAAAAAATCCTAGTCAGGCTTCATCGTCTACAAGCAGATCTGTACAGGACATTCCTAAGATCCCACCAAAGATAGTTGATGGTCACTATATGATGTTACATAGCACTTTAAGGATTACACGACTGATGATGTGATCATCAGTATGGTAAAGCCAAAACGAGAGCCTCAACCATCATCAACTTCTTTTGAGTGACCTACAAAGACAATACCTCTCAATCTAAAGGATAGTGATGAAGATATACACTGTATCATGCACGTAGGAGCCCACCTGAATCAAACCCAATTATGAGATTTGGAAACATTATTGCGCAAATACAGAGATGTGTTTGCGTGGAGTTATACAGAAATGAAGGGAGTTCCTCGTGACATTGTAGTACATACAATCCCATGATAGGATGGTGCCATACATGTAAGAGTGAAACTCTATCGCACCAATCATACCTATCACGAGAAGATACGGGAAGATATTCAGAAGCTTATCAATGTTGGTTTCATTTATGAAATTGAGCACACCAATTGGGTATCACCAATTGTGGTGGTACCAAAGAAAAATGGTAGACTTCGTATCTGCGTGGATCTAAAAAAACTTAATGATCAAACAAAGAAATATCAGTTCTCATTATCTCTTACCACACAGATCCTCAAAGATATGGCAGGAGCAAAAACTATTAGCTTTCTGGAGAATTTTTGTGGCTATTTCTTAGTCCAAATTGTTCTTGTAGATCGTTTCAAAATGGTGTTTGTTACAGAGTTTGGCACATTCGTGTATCAGATTTTCCAATCTGTTTCCTGAGTCATCAGCTGGTTCCAACTGAGGTTAAGTATTCCACTAGAGACAGAGAAGCATTAGCAATGGTCTATTTTGTTCAACAATTTCGACATTATTTGCTAGGCTAGATTTTTGCCTTTTATACTGACCATAATGTCTTTTTTATCTATTGAATAAACCATGCAAAACAGGACAAATTGCACGATGGCTGTTGATTCTTTTAGAGTTCAACTTTCGAGTTATTATTCGAAAGGGATCACAACATTTTTTGGTTGATCATCTTTCACGATTACCCAATGTTGAAGCATTTGATGATCCAATAAATGATGATTACCAGATGCGTGTCTATTTTATATAGATGCGACACCGTTTGGGCAAATGATGTCACTAGATATCTGGCCACTGGGGAAATAGATTCTCAATTGATGAAACCGCAAAAAATAAAACACATCATGAAATCTTTGCCGTATCATCTTATTGTGGGGACAGTTATATAAGTTAGGTGTTGATGGTATTACACAACGTTATGCACATGAATCTGAAGTCCAATAGGTTATTTCCTTGACACAAAGCTATTGAGGGTGGACATTTCTCCTCCGATGCTACTGCTAAGGCAATTCTTCTAGCAGAATTTTGGTGGTCAAATACACTTATGCTTATATAAAAGTTTGCAAAGTTTGTCAACACGCAAAGAATACCAAAAAAGTCGATGATAATCTCCTTACTCCAATACTTGAAAGTGTCGCATTTCACAAATGGGGTATTGATTTTGTTGGACCTATTAGTCCAACGGCACGTGGCACACAATTATGATACATCATGATTGCCACTGATTATGGGACAAAAATGGAGAGAGGCTAGAGCAACTCAAGAAGTAGACGCAAAATCTGTATCACTCGATTTGGATGTCCAATAAAGCTTGTTAGTGATCAAGATTCTCACTTCCTTAATGAAGTAATCAACATTTTACTGACTCATTACTTCATTGTACACTGAAAAAGCACCCCATACTATCCTAGATGCAATGGATTAATTGAATCTATGAATAAAATGATTTGTAAAGTCTTAACCAAAATAGTAGGAACAAGTCGATCATCAGACTTGAAAATGAAGTTGTTTTGTGCTATTTGGGGATATCGAACAACGCCGAAGTGAGCCACAGATTGGAAAACATCATTTGAGCTGGTATATGGCCAAGAGACTGTTATGCCAGTAGAATTTTTAATTCCTTCCCTACGCGTCACTTTAGCTTATGCCACTGACTTGTGTGACGATAGTGCTTATCAACACCAAGTTCAAAATAGACTCTTTACATTGATGAAATTGTGTGAAACACGACTTATATCCTATCATGCATAGTTAGTTCATAAACGACGGTAGAAGGCTTGGCATGATCGTCATGTCAAGACTAAAGATATTCATACAGATGGTGATAAGGTTTTACGTTACACATCTTCCAAGGTCCATCTTGGGAAATTGAAATTTTGTAGCCAAGGTCCTTATGTTGTCAAGAAAACTTTTATGAATGGTGCAGTACAATTAGAAACCCTAGAAGACATACCCCTTGACACATTAGTTAATGGTAGCCAACTACGGAGGTACTACGAGGATAACTTTTAGGTAAGTCCTGTGTAAAAATATCCTTAGGAGTTATTTTACCTTCTACTTTTTGTGTGTTTTTCTTCTATGTATATTCCTATCCAAGTTTTTTTGAAAAACCATCGATTTTACACTTATTCCAAAAATAAAAAAATATTATAAATTTTGCATCTGATAGTCCATTTGACAATAGGTTCTAATTTGCATCCGACAAGATGCATCCGACGAGCATCCGACGATTGCATCCGACATCCAACGAGTCATTTGCATCCGACGTCTGACCTAGAATTTTTGAGTATAAATATGTCAACCGAACACTTCATTTTTACTTCACACAATTTTCAGGTGAGTTCATGTCTGATTGGCAATTTTTTGGCGATTTTCTTGTTTTTTGCTCTGATTCAGCCGATTTCAGTTGCAAATTGACTGCTATCACACCTTCTTTCATTTGATCCATTCTCCATCGCTTCCACACACGCATTCATCTACATACTTGAAAACCCTCACACATCTCAACCTTATAACGTTTTCTTTTTTCAAAATCTCCATCTTTGTGTTTTATCATTTCCATACTCTTTTTATTTTGCCTAGTTTCATTCCAAATTATCTAAAATTTCTCTTACCAACTCTAGCATCAGTGCATTGCATTTTTGGTTTTTTCTTTTTGCATCCGACACTACGTTTCTGATTTCATCCGCCATTTTGCATTCCACTTTGCATTCTACACTACGCGTTTGCATCCGACGGTTTCCATCCGCCATTTGCATCCGACAATTTTCATCTACCATTCCATCCGCCAGTTTTCATCCGATTGCATCCGCCAGTCCATCCGCCACTGTAGCCGCCAGATATCATCCACCACCACTACAGAGAAATCCCAAAAAAAATTTACAAATTTCCAAAATAGTTGAATCGGATCAGATCATAGTGACAAGTACCAGATATGCCTCAGACATTGAAACTTGTTACATGTGAAGATAGCATCATGCTCCAGTGGTACAGACAAGCTAAGATGCTCTTCAAGCTGCTGGACTTTAAGATTTCTCAATGGAAGGAGCATTAGAATCTTTACCTGATGTATCAGGCTTATGAAAACTTTCAAGACAAATAGCTGACATTTTGTATTGATCTCCAAATTTTTCAGCTCTATGTTTACTTGGCTAGCATCAATTTTACAACTTTTGGCTTCCCAAGTGGCCATAAGGAGATACCGATCAAGAAGCTGACCAACATGATGCAGTTGACCAACATGATGCAGCAATCCTAGGTCAAGTTCCTTGACACGTCAATTGATTGTAGCCAGGTAAAGAGTTAGGCTATCCTCGATGGATGAAGATAACATGGCTATTGCCTAGTCACTCTTCTCCCTCCATTCGCATAGCTCTTTGTCTGTTGTTGTAGGCATCTCCTTGGTGCCATCTACTCAGGGGAATAATCCTTCTTCCTTTAATATCAGCGAGGTCTTATTGTTGTAAATTGTGTTCTCAATTGTTGATGGTTCTTTGTTTGAATGCTTAGCCTCCTGGATTTGATAGCTTTTTGGCTATGTCAGACTATGACAGGTGTGGCTCTGATACCACTGATGCAAAAAATGTGGGTAACGCTAATTGCAAATATAAATTAGACTCTCAAACGAAACAAAACTGAACGAAACGAAATGAACAAGCCCTGATATTGACATTGTTGTAGCAAAATCAAATTAATTGCGAACAAAAACAATTCAGATGGCTTTTAGATATGATTGTTGGTCACTGCCAGCTATATCATTCCTACAATCCTCCAAAATGTAGACAAACACTGCTGATCTACATTTTTGATTAACACAATATTCAACAAAAACTGAACCAGTGTCCAGAATCGATAAATGAGTGAATGAGATACGCAAGCGATGGCAGATAGTAATTCGTTCAAGATCAGACAAAGATAAGAGTGATAAGTGCGTAATAGCTACAGAGAGATGTCTAGTATGTTTGCTACAGACACTTGCAACGAATCTGTAATCATTACTAAATGTTTTGTTTCTAAGTCGCAAGATCTTGAAGATAGTTAGAGTTTCTAAGCTAGCAAATGTTCCACACATCCCCAACAAATATATATACTTTCTTTATAGCCATAGATAATATTTATAGATATATTATTTAGCTATTAATTTTCCTAAAGATGGTGACAAAAAATTAGTAAATTTCAGAATGACTCACGATCAGACTGTTCAGAGGTGAATGTTGATTGAATAGTACAAAGTTAGATGTTCTTTATATAGCATGATATTCTATAGATAATGCATTTATATCAGTAATGTAAGGTGTAGTTTATGACTAGTCTAGCAATAAAAAGATATTCATACTTTATTAGCATTCCAATATATATTCAACATTGGAAGAGTAAATAATGATGTCTCTAGTTGTCACAATGTTGGCTAAGAATCAAGAGACCCCATTCATCAATATCCAAAAACTAGTTGTAATTCATCTATATTGATATATAATTTTGTTTGTTCATGCTTTTTAAATCCACAATTCACTGGATTCGTAAAATTTATAGTTATATATGCATGCTATTGCACCTAAAATTAGAGATAGAAATCTAGTAATTTTCATTGTTTTATTACAAACTTTATCACAAAAAACATATGAAAATCTTATTTTGATGGAGGATAAATTGACATATTTTGTTAGGAATTCCCCGAGAGCAATTAATAATCATGCTTAAGGAAGGCTTTCAGTATCTACCTGGTTTCCATCAATTCTCGGCAAGTCTGATAGGCTTGAGTTGGACTCCTCATTTTGTGTGATCTTCACCTTTCATCATGTCCTAGTCTTAATATATTAATAACATCCATTGCTAGATATTTCACTTCAATATGTTTTGTTCTCGCATGAAATAAAGGATTCTTAGCCAACTGTATCCCACTTTGGCTATCACAGAAAATAACAGTGGGATGTACCTGCTTCATGCCAATCTCACTCAACAACTTACGCAGCCAAATAGCTTCCTGAGTAGCAGAACTTAACGCTTTATATTCAGCTTCTATAGAAGAAAGAGAAATGGTGTCCTACTTTTTGCTAGACCACGAAAAACAACCGCTACCAAAATTGAAAGCATAACCTGTTGTTGATTTTCTATCATCTACATATACTACCCAATCATCATCAACATAGCCTTGCAACTTAGGTAAAGTACTTTGTCTTGTGTAGACCAAGCCAAGGTTAGGTGTACCTTTCACGTATCTCAAGATCCTCTTCGCGGCTTTCCAATGATCCATAGTGGGTGATGACATGAATTGGCTAATCAGACTTACAACATAGCAGATATCAGGACGTGTAGTCATAAGATAGATCAAACTCCCAACTAGCTGACGAAATAAGGTAGCGTCAACCTGCGCACTATCATCAACACGAGACAACTTCTTACCAGCTTCGGAAGGAGTGATGGAAGGTTTGCACTCTGTCATGTGAAATCTCTCTAATATCTCGCGCACATACTTGCTTTGACATAGCTTGATATCATTGCCATTTTGCCATACTTCGACACCCAAGCAATAGTGCATAAGATCTAAATCTGTCATCTCAAATTGCTTGCATAAGTTGGCTTTGATAGACTGAATGAGATTCTCATCATTGCCTGTGATAATAATATCATCAACATAAAGTACAATCAAGGCAATGCTATCTTTGTTTATAAGAACATAAAGATTTGGATCTGAATTTGTCCTTACAAACTCATGAGAAAGAAAGTAATGGTCAATGCGTCCATACCATGCGCATGGCGCTTGCTTAAGGCCATGAAGTGCTTTGCTAGCTTGCACACCTTATGTTCTTGTCCCTTTGCCATAAAGCCCTGTGGTTGGACTATGTAAACCTCTTCCTCTAAGTCACCATTCAAAAATGCGGACTTCACATCCATTTGATGGATCTTCCACCCAAAATGAGATGCTAAGCGATGATAAGGCATAGCGTAGTCCACTTAGCCACTGGAGCAAATGTCTCTTCATAGTCAATTCCTTTGTTTTGCTCATAGCCCTTCACTACTAGGCGTGCCTTATACTTTTCTATCGTGCCATCCACATGCTTTCCAAGTGGTAGATCAACTAACTCCCACGTACTATGTCTGTGGATGGACTCCATCTCCTCTTTCATTGCCCTTTGCCACTCTTTATGATTCTTTGCCTCATTAAAGGTTGATGGCTTCTTGACACTTCAAAATGTCACTCATTAGGGCATAGTTCACATGATAGCGATCGGGAGGCTTCCTTTCCCACATTGATCTTCTCACTTCTTCTTGTGTGCTACATCCTGGTTGATTTAGCTTTGCATCCTTCATGATCTTTTCGTATCATGTTGGTATCTTAGACTCAGGTGATACACTTCGTGGAGAGTATGTGTTTCAAGGAGTGTCCAATTAATGTCTCTTACTTCCAACCGGTTTCTCCTTTGTTGCTCCTATCGGCAAGTACCTTCCCCTAGGCTCTTGGATAGGTGGTGTCTTCTCATACTCACCCTCTCGACCTTCGTCTTCATGTGCATCATCCTGTGGAGCGTCTTCTTCATCTTCTTCTTCCAAGATTGTGGGAAGTCTTTCAATGCTTTCATCACCTGCATGGTCTTCATCTTCATACTTATGTGTCTCATCAAAGATTACATCTTCAATTCGAGTAATTGATAAAAGTATCATAATTTCCAAGGATAGATTTGAGGAGGAGTGTGAAAAATTGCTAATGTTGGCAAATCTAGCCATGTAGAATAATGTAAATTATGTACATAAGTGGGTCCCACACATGCGAGGCCATGGAGCCACGTGGGAAACCTACCTATTTTAGGTTAGATCAAGTACAAAGTGTTGGTCAAGTCCTTTATAGGACCTACGTCCTAGATTTATGATGAAAATTGACCAACTAGCCACCTACTTGGCATGACCCTAGGAATGAGACTAGAGTGGCAAATTAGAGCAAGAAATCCAAGTTAAATTCCTTATTACGTGCTGGAAATTCAGGGGCTAACTTTACAAAGGAGGAGGCTTTTGGTATGTATTCCATCCTCCCATAGTGAGGACTTGGAAAACTTCTGGAGCTCATTGGCAAATCCCGAGCTACTACACGTTTGTATTGAGTGTTTATGTTCTAAATGCTACCAAAGTGATATTGCCCTCATTCTCTGTCTTCAGGTCGTACATCAGGTTGTGGTTCACACGTGTGGACTGGGATTTCATCAATGAGCAATGCTTTTTTATTGTTCTTATATGTTGAATGTAAAATTGCCATTCTAGATCAATTTTTGTGTCTAGTCTTTGCAATAGATTTTAAAAAAGCATCCAATCACTCTTGTGGATCTTGTGTAGATCCATTTATGGTTCAAATTGATAATGAGTTGAATTTTAGTTTGAGGCCAAATATTAGTTCATGAAATGTATACTAAAACTTGGTCACATGGTCTACGACTCTATGGATATTTAGGACAACAAAAAAAAAAAAACTTAAATCTCAAAATTGCTCCTGCTTTTCAATTCGCACGTGGTTTAATATTATGTTATGTAACTCAAATCAAATACCCTCGAGGCTTCACCAAGCCATATCATCATCGTCATCAGATACACTTCTTTAAGTA
>CM055093.1:2748886-3019836 GCA_029204225.1 Diphasiastrum complanatum | reverse complement strand
GTTTGAATCAAATGCCCTCTAGAAGTGAAAATTTGATACAAACATTTAGTTGACTCTAAAAAAGACCACACACATATATGTTTATATGAACTCAACTCTCATTTACTCTGGCTCACATGACTGGAGCCTTGATCGATCCAGCTACCTCTCGAGCTCGCAACAAAACAGTCATTGTCCACTGTGAACATAGATAGTACAATGTAATACTGGATACTACATATAGTATAGTCACTTGTTCTTGAATCTTGATTCACTTTGTCTACATTTAGCTTGGAAGTTAGCTGCCGCACATGCTGGTGTAGCAGACCAGGCGGTCGAAAGCTTGGGCGCCTGCGGCAGGACTTATATGGCAGCCAAAGGATGGGGTGTCATGAGCATCATTCCAGTAGCAGTCACCCTCCGGCTCGCCGGAACCGCCATATAACTTGCCAAAGTAGTTGCCGGTGCAAGCAGGTCGGATGGTGACTCCACTCCAGCCGCATTGGCCATCGGGGATCCTCAGCGGTGGGCCGCCGCAGTTGGGGTATGCCCCGCCTACTATCGATGGGTTCTGAAGGCCATTACATCCGAAGTTGTTGCTGGGCACCAGAACCTGGCTGTCAAAAGTGTTGCCAGGTGCGGTGATTGCGATAGTTTACGATGTGGAAGTTGGCACGGGCCAGCGACGCCCCATGGCCAGGAGCAGCAGCACCAGCGAAGCCGATTGCACTTGCAGGTTTCTCATTTTTTCCGCGATGATCAATCTGTCCGACTGGATAGTGATGTAGCGCAGCTCAGCTGGGAATGCTTCCTTGATCGCTAATTGAAGCCACGGATGCGAGCACTTATATACTCTCCCAGGAGGAAATTGGAATGACTAGTTCAAAGTTGAGACTTGTTGCGTCACGCAACTAATAAGTGTTGGAACTTGACCCGTTTCATGAGCGTGACTAAGTCTTGGCACGACATCTGATGATTGATCCGCTCCCTACTCCCTTGCCCTCAAAAATGACAGGCTTCATTATTGAGTTTCGGACTTTTTTGAATACTGACATTTTATACCTTGCAAAGAAAGAGAGAGAAAACAGAAGATTAAAAATCTATTCCAGTTGACTTGTGAGGCGACTGACATGTGAGGCAACTCTTAGTTTTTGTGGGTGGGTTACTAAACGCTTGGCAACTTCCTTAACATTGACAACACATGTCTTGAATCAAACACACAGCACATGAGCCTCAACGGTAAAGACAACGAGATGGGGTCGTCTTCATTGACGCACAAGAGGTTATAGAGAGAGAAAAATGTTGCTCGTTGCTACAACATTTGCACCATCAAGATATGTCTTATGCATTCACTCTTCAAGCTTTCTAATGATCAAACGTTCTCATGATAACATCATTGGCCTCTAGTCAAACATGACCTAAACTAGTCATGTTGGCCAAAATTGCCCATTAAAGCTAAAAATGAACTTTTACATGACTAAGTGATCTTGGACCCAACTTGAAAATGATCATGTTCACTATTTTCACAAGTGATAAAACCACCTGAAGTGTACATACAAGTTTGGCCTCTAAAATGCCTAAAATAGCCAAAACTAGTCAAGTATAAGTTGACAATTTTTCATATCTCTAAATCCAGATCTCTAGTCCCTAGCTCAAGCTTCCATCTATGTACGCGATTTCCATCTCCTTCCCAATGGTTTTCATGATGGCGTTTAATGGCTAAGTATTAGAGCCTTCTGTAAATTACAGGGCCATCCCTATTACCCATTAAGGTTGCTTCTTTTAAAGTTCAAGGACATACCTTACAATCCTAAGGTACTACCTTTATTTCTATGGGTGTGTCTTTAAGTAGTCTAAGGTGTAAAAAATTAAATTGGCAATTTTGAGGCCAACATGAAATTTCAACTTACAGATAGATTTTTTTTATGTCAATAAGGCCCTTAAATAGTGTTTTTACTATTTTTGGCAAGTAGTGAAGTTGATAAGGTCAGATTTAGACCTACTTTCATTGGTTGATATAGATAAATTGCATCTAGTCACTTAAAACTAGATTATTGGTGAAGTACTTACAAGTTGCTATTTTAGGGCAAGTTTAGGACAGGTGGCGAAGTGACATTATGTCTTCTATAAATAGTTGTACCAACGTGGAGAACTGATCTTAATGTTCTCATTTTGTATGAAGAACTTTACTCTTTTGATTCTATGCCCATCTCTTTCATATTTCTCATTATATCTTGAGTTCTAATGTGTAGAATGTGAATCTTCTTGTTGTACTTGAATCCACACATGTGAATATTGTTATGTTGTTGTTGTTGTTGTATGAACATGGATAGTACTATATCAGATCCCAGTGATTGTGATCAGATCTACATGTATTTCCAAGTTCTAGCATGGTAGATGCATGATTTCTAGCTTGTAGATGATTCTAAATGTGTATCGCCAAGATCAAATCTAGATGTGTATTTGCGGGCGCCATCAATTCTATGGGGAGTTGGAGTAGTTTCTATCTCAAGTCAAGCATTTTTTAGTGCAGAAAGTGGATCTTTGTGATCCTAGATTCATTTTAGGTCAAATCACTTGGATTAAGCCAATTTTTTAATCTACTCGCTAGAATGTGGAAACAAAAGTTGCACATGATGGTGGATGTTGCATTCTATTGGAAGATGTATCAAGATTCTAGCTTTTGCATATAAATTTTGATTTATTCAATATTTCGTAAAAACTCAAATTTTGTTAGAATCTCTTATTTTAAAGGTTTTGATCATTTCAAGAGTGTGGTTCAAGTGTATTTGAGTTCAAAAAGTTTATTATATTGTAGGTTGTTCAAGTGTGATCAAGATATCATCAATTCTATGTGCTAGATTTGCTAGAAGAGAGAAAAAGAGAGACTAGATTGTTTCCAAATCTTTATGATTTCTTCTTGTCATTATTTGATGATTTTCAAGAGAGTGCTAGGTGCATTGGAATAGGTTCAAATAAGAAGATCAATCATTGCAACATGGCAACCTCAAGTGGCTTCATGTTGGAGAGCAATGATAGGCTTACCTCAAGCAACTATTCTTGGAAGGTGAGGATGGAGTCCTTGCTAGAGATGAATAAGTTGATGGATATTGTTGT
The DNA here is from genome assembly GCA_029204225.1 of Diphasiastrum complanatum. NCBI lineage: Eukaryota > Viridiplantae > Streptophyta > Lycopodiopsida > Lycopodiales > Lycopodiaceae > Diphasiastrum > Diphasiastrum complanatum. The sequence goes on along the minus strand of CM055093.1, from coordinate 3,016,740 downwards.
AGGCTAAAAGCATGGTTTGGTGGTACCAAAAAAAAACCCATTTTTCATTGTACCTTTTGGTAGTACATTTCACTTTTTTGGGATTTTATTACTCATAATTGTTTTGAGTCCACATTAAAAATGACATAACTTTTTAGTGGTAAGTCCAACTTTAGCGAAATTTGGTGCGTTAGAAAGTGCTTGACAAGCGCTTTCCAACGATATCTTAGATGACATACTTTTGAGCTACGGTTAAAAAGTTATGGCAAGTCAAAAGTATGGGGATTTTATTAATCATAATTTTTTGAGTCTACATTAAAAATGACATAAATTTTTAATGGTAAGTCCAATTTCAGCGAAGTTTGGTGCATTAGAAAGTGCTTGCCAATGATATGTTACATGACATACTTTTGAAGTACGGGTAAAACATTATTGCAAGTCAAAAGTATTAGTTAAAAATATTGTATAATAATACAAAAGTGCTTTCTACCCAAAAAAGCTAGTGTCCTTGAAAGTCCATGTTGTACCATCGAACCATGCTTTTAGCCTGTAGGTGTGGAAGAGAGACCTTTGGCACGTCAAAAGCAATTGAGGTATGATAGGAGAGCAAAGAAAGCTCTTCATGTGATCAAGATGAATGTGACTAATGAACTTCTCAAGGAAGTTGGTAAGTGCACTACATATAGGGAGGCTTGGGATATCTTGAAAATGGTTTATGAATCCAAGTCTACATCTAGGGTTCTAACCCCAAGGAGGCAAATCTTTCAAAGTATTCAAAAGAAGGATGAAAGTGCTCATGCTTTTGTTTTGAAAGTTAAAGCTTTGAATGATGAATTAGCATGAATCGGAGAGAGCATTAAGGATGTTGAGCTTGTGCAAGTAGTTCTTTTTAATGGTTTATTGGTTGAACATGCTAACTTGGTAAAAAGTTTTGCTATTCAAAAGACATTGCCAAGTATGGAGGACTTGCAAGAGGTCTTGGTGATTGAAGAGTTTAAACTCCAAGCAAGAGGAGGGTCATCTTCTACATCTCGTTGGAGAGGAGGAAGCTATGCTCTCAAAAGACAAGTTGAAGGGCAATGGTCTAAAGGGCAAGATCAAGTTGAGGCTTCTACTTTTGTTGAAAAGAAGAAAGATAGATCAAAGATGAAAAGTTTATATTGTGGAGTTAATGGACATTTTGCTAATGATTGCTTCAAGAAGAAAAGAGATAAAGGTGAGAAGAAAATCAATCTAACTTTGTATGAGGATGTGTTGATGAACCAAATTCAAATGATACTTTTGTTATGTCATCATGCTTGTTGGCTAATCATAGAGATATTGATCCTTGGTGGATTGATAGTGGGCTACATCACTTTAATGCTTTTCAATGAGAGATCCTAGGATTAGACATGAATTGACTTAACGTGCTAACAATGTATGCTAAATTTGGTCTAGTACACAACATTGCATACATCAAAGATCCGATTAAGGGTACTTCGCTAAGTCGAGTACTTCACTATAGGTCTCAACACAAGAAGGTTTAGTCAATACAATACTTGGATCCATTGGTTATCAATTGGTTTGCAATCAGACATATGAAATTTTTCTAAAATGCCTTTTAGATATGTCTGCTGACTAAGATAGATCTTCTTCTGAAGTCTATTTCTAGTAATGTGAATTCCTAGCAAAGAATGGACAGCGCCTAGATTAGTTATGTCAAATTCCTTTGACAGATCACTCTTAGTAGTGTGCAGTTTGAAAGTGTCATTAGACAAAATAAATGCATCATCTATGTAAAGAGCTATGTGAACTGAATTGGTGCCTATATGCCTGGAATAAACATTACACTCAGCTGAATTGATTGTAAAACCCAATTGAATGAGATAAGAGTTGATTCTATTGAACCATGTTCTTTCGGCCACCATGGATTGCTTTGTGCAGCTTGCACACTTTGTGCTCTTGGCCTTTGACTTCAAATCCTTTTGGTTGGAAGGTATACAGCTCCTCTTCGACATTGCCATTGAGAAACGATGCCTTGACATCCATCTAGTGCAGTCTTTCGCGGCTGCTAATGCAATCAGAGTCCTGATTGACTGCATTTTGACAACATGACTGAAAATCTCTTGATATTCCACTCCTTGGACTTGAGTGAATCCTTTAGCTATGAGCCGTGTTCTCCACTTTGCAGGAACCATCAGAGTTGATCTTCTTCTTGAATATCCACTTGTTGTCGATAACTCTCTTGTGAGTAGGAAAGTTAACTAGTGTCCAGGTCTGGTTCGTCAAAAGTGAGTTGTACTCGCTTTCCACAGCTTCTTGCCACTTCACAACATCGTTGGAGTTAATTGCTTTGGCTAAAGTCTCTGGTTCTTCTGATGAAGACCAAAATGATTGAGATGTATACCTCTCAGGGACTGTTCGAGTCTGTGAGGATCTTCGAACATTCGATTGACCAAGATGTGATGGTGCTTCTTCTTGAATTTCTCCATATCTGCTCGAGCTAGCTTGGTCTGGTCTGGTAACAAGTACCGTCGGCTGCTCGACTTCTATAGCTGTAGCTGCAAGTTCTGTAGAAGAAGCATTATCGTTGGAAGATTCCATGCTACGTAAAATAGGATGAAATGACACAGCATCATTTATCGATGGTTGTTTAAAATCATAGTATGTATGTTCTTGGAAGATTACATCCCTAGAGACAAATGCTACGTGGGTGGATGGATCATAAACTTTGTAAGCTTTATGCTCATCAGGATAGCCAATGAAAATACATTTATTTGTCCTATGATCCCAGCTTCTTCCTAAGCTGTTTAGGAATGTGAACAAAACATACACAACCAAAGATTTTTAAATGGTTAACACTAGGCTTGTGCCCATGCCATACTTCATAAGGAGTTTTACTGTTGACGGCTTTAGTGCTGGATCCATTTTGTACATAACAGACTGTAGCAGTAGCTTCTACCCAAAATTTTGCAGGTAGATGTAATTGGTGTAGCATGGATATGACTGAGTTGAGAAGTGTCTGGTTCTTCCTTTCTGCAATTCCATTTTGTTAAGGAGAATAAAAATTTGTGAACTGTCTTCGAATGCCATGTCCAGCGAGGTAATCGGACATCTCGTTGGAGAGGTATTCGCCGCCACCATCAGTTCGGAGAGCTTTCACTTTTGTAGACATTTGTGTCTCAGCCATGGCCTTGAACCTTTTGAAGCATTCAAGGGCTTCTGATTTGTGCTTAATGAACATGACTGTAGACGAGATTCTAGAATAATCATCTATGAAAGTGATAAAATAAAGTGCATCTCCTAAGGATGAAGTTGGCATTGGACCATAAAGATCGCTATGTACAAGGTCTAATACATGCTTTGTTTTGACAAAATGTGATTTGGGAAACTTGCTTCTAGTGTGTCTGCCATAGATGCAGGATTCACAGAAGAAAGATTTTCTATCTAATGAAGAAGAAAAATACAATTCATCAACTAGATTATTACAATGCATATAAGAAAGTGACCTTGTAACGTATCCAAATCAAGTATGCCACAAAATAGCATTATAATTTACATTTTCATGAGAGATAGTAGCTAATGCAAATGGATTAGAGAGTACATATAGATTTTTGACTCTAGTGCACGTAGTCAGAGTAGTCTTGATAGCTGAGGTATGTGAAGAACATTGGGAACACAAATAAAAAGATCATTGTTGAACGTGATCTTGACTGGGGCCTTTTCCTTCCATGCATATGGTGTTTGAATCCCTGAGGTATTGCTGTAAGTTGTATACTCGATAAACCATTCCTTGCGAGAGGTCATGTGTTGGGTAGTGCCGTTCCCTTGTTCCTCCTGTGCTGGCTCCTTCTGCTTGCTGATCTCGATCTCGACTTCGATCTGACTCCCTCTTAGGCTTGAATTGTTTCTTTGTCTTTTCTTTGTTGTTGTAGAGAGCTTGGTCAGAAGCATCCTTCTGATCAAGATGCTCTCGAGCTTCGACTTCTTCTCAAATCTCGACAACTGACTTTTTGAGTGTCATAGTAGGATCCTTTGGTAGCAACGTTTTGGTTGTCTGGAAGGATCTTGGTAAAGCTCTCAACAGATAAGTAAGCTGCTTTTCTGTTGATACTGCATTTTTTGCTTCAGAATTGTCTAGTGAAAGGAATAGATCCTTCATCTTCCTAATAAAGGAAGTGAGGTATTTACCATCTCACTACAAGTTTGTCAACTGATCTTCAAGGAACATGATCTAACTGCATGATTTCGTATGAAATCTTGTGAGTAAAGTATCCCACATCTCTTTTGCTTTAGAGAGTGTAGCCAGGTCAAGAGTCAGGCTATCCTCGATGGATGATGATAAAACGACTATTGCCTTGTCATTCTTCTCCCTCCATTTGCGTAGCTCCTTGCTTGTAGTTCTAGGCATCTCCTCAGTGCCATCTACCCAGGAAAATAATCCTTCTCCCATTAGTATCAACGAGGTCTTAACCTTCCATGTTATGAAGTTAGATTCTGTTGAGTTGATAATTGTATAGATCTTTGATTGTATGCTGCTTATTGAAGCCATTCTTGTGAATTGTGTTGTGTTGTGTTGTGTGTGTGTGTGTGTGTGTGTGTGTGTGTGTGTGTGTGTGTGTGTGTGTGTGTGTGTGTGTGTGTGTGTGTGTGTGTGTGTGTGGTATATCTATATAAATATGTTATATCAATATATTAAGTGTATGTTATATCTATATATATACTATACTTAGGAGCTTAGAAAATACTTAATACTAACAAGTGTACTAAAGAGTTTACCTTTAACGCTCACTTGTATAAATTTCAAAAATGACTTGCATGGTTATAACCAGGTTAAGATTGCACCTGCCGATCGCCACAAAACTACTTTTGCAACAGAATGGGGCACCTATGCTTACAAAGTAATGTCGTTTGGACTCTGTAATGCACCAAGTTCATTCCAAAGAGTAATGCAATTTGCCTTTAAAGATTATCTGCAAAAATTTCTTGAAATTTACTTGGACGACTTGAGAGTTCATAGTACAGATACAGACCACCTGGATCGATTGGAGAAAGTCTTTGAAAGATGCCGCAAATATCAGATTTCTCTAAATCCAGAAAAATGTCAGATATGGGTTTCTCACGGAGTGGTGCTTGGACATGTGATATCAAGACATGGTATTGCCACTGATTATTCTAAGATCAAAGTTATTGTGGAATTGCCACCGCCAACAACAATTCGAGGAGTTTATGTGTTTATGGGTCATGCGAACTACTATCGAATTTTTATTATTTTCTTTGCGGATTTAGCATGACCTATATACAAATTAACTATTGTTCCTATTTGGACAGTTGAGGCGTTAGAAGCCATTAAAAAGTTAAAAAAAAACATTATCTTCAGCATCAATACTGCGTTCTCCAGATTGGACATTAGAGTTTCATGTTCATATAGATGCCTCAAAATACACCATTGGATCAGTTTTGATGTAGCCAGGTGACTATAAGACGGATTATCCTATACGATTTGCAAGCAGGCAGCTTACAGATCTAGAGAAGAATTATTCAACACCAGAACGTGAAGCGCTAGCCATGATTTTTTCTGTTCGGAAATTTCGTCACTACCTTATGGAAACGCATTTTGCATTTTATACGGATCATCAACCGTTATTTTACTTGGTAAATAAGATGTGTAATACTGGACGTATTGCAAGATGGTTATTATTATTGACTGAATTTGACTTTTGAATTGTGGTCAGAAAGGGAAAGCAACATTATCTAGCCGATCACGTTTCGCGAATTGAATTTGCACCAGTTAATACTGAAGTGGATGATGAACTGCCAGATGATGCGTTGTTCTATGTTGAAGCAGTACCTGAGTGGGCGACAGATATTGTTGAGTACCTGATGCTAGGACAACCGAATGACTCTTTGACAAAAGTACAGAAAAGACAATTAATTCATAAGGCTCAACCTTATCAATTAATTGCAGGACAATTGTATCGTCATGGATTGCATGGCACGATCGTCGATTGCACAAGAAAGATCTGGAAGCAGGAGATCTTGCTTTGATGTAGAAAACGAAGCTGATCAAGGGTAAGTTGAAGTTTACTGGTGAAGGCCCGTATAAAGTAAAGGAACTCCTGAACTATGGCGCAGTAATTCTTGAGCACTTGGATGGAAAACGATTTGATACTCCGGTAAATGGCAGCTGAATACGCAGGTTTTGGCATCCTACTCCGCCAGTTCAGCAAGCCTGATCTTAATAAACTTTTTCATTTTATTTGTTTTCAATTTTGTGTTTTCAGTAATTAATTTGCTGACTTTTTTTGGAAAACGACAGTTAAAAAAATAATAATAATAAGGGAAGACTGATGAGCAAAAGTCAAGAAGTCATCAGCATAAGGAAAAGGAAGCATAGTATTTTTATGGAAAATGCCTTAGAAAACCACTATTTTGGGCAGATTTGGCCAATACAGTATCAAAAACCTTCGCTGAGCTCTTAGACTGTACGTCCACCTTGATGTATCTAAATTGAGGTGGGCGAAGGTTTTTGACAAGAGAAAATTCAATTTTTGAGTCAGGCGAATGTTCAGTGATATGCCATTTTGGGAACCTTCGCCGAGCATCATAACCTCATTATGAACCTTCGTTGACCTGCTAGATGATCTTAAAATGTCCAAATTAGGTTGTCCATAGGTTCAGATTGTGAAAAAATGCATTTATGACAGTACCTGGACGAAGGACCCTCCTGGGCGAAGGTTCATCCTTCGCCAGCCCTGGAAAACGTTCGTCTGATAGGTTCAGATCCCTAGAAATCTTTGCCGAGATTTTTATAGCCTATTTTTACAGTACTGTACATGCCTGCAAATTTTTGTTCAGAATTGATCAGCCCAACTAATATTCACTGTAATGGACCCACCAAATTCACCTATAAGTTGGCTGAATTCGATTCATTCCTCACTTGTGCTAGCGAAACTTTTGCAAATTTTTCTTGCGACCAAAGCCTTCCAAATTTCCTGCATTGCCTTCTAATACACATTTATGCGTTCATAATTCCTTTCTGATCATCATGTCTTCTACCGATACTTCTTAGTCTCCGCGCTATACTATCCATCGTGATGTCCCATCCGCAACGAACATCATGATTCTTTCTAGCACAAGCATGGTCACTCAGTGGATGACCCTTGCGGAGCCTCTACTTATTGCAATGGGTATTCATGAGAGAGCCTTTTCGGGACGCATCAATATGGATTTCATCACTCTTGCCTTCAGTACGTGGAAGGAAGAGATATCCAAGTTTTATATCACATTCCAAGGAGCCACACACAAGGTGCGCGTCACTGAGGCCGCACTTGCAGTTATAGGAATCTCATCCGGTACGCAAGCCTCACCCAATCACAAGCACACCCACTTGGCCAATCATCCATCAGCCTTACAGCTAGAACATTTCAGTGGACTTCCACCAGGCCTTACAAGCATATCAGAGAGAGTATGTCCACGCTCCGGATCCAACGGTGCGACAATCAGCAATGTTTGCCAAAGATCTGGCTCTGTTGGTGTCAGTGGCAACCAATGGGACGATTGCCTTCCTACCTTGGCATTCAATCCAAATAAGCCAATGGCCTCAGAGCAATTCAAAGATCAGTTGCTGATTGCTCGACTGTATTCTGTGCGGCTATGATGGGAGGCTCTTGGGAATCCCGCTTCACCTCATGGACAACTTCCAAGTGGATTGTCGGAGCCCACCGTTGTTTCCTACCGCATAATTTGGATGTCAATACTGCACGCCTTGACTTTATGGAGAAGGTGCAGTATCATTTAATTAAGATTTGGCACGAAGCCAATAAAAGTCCCCAATAACTGCATTTTGCAGGTGTCGTGGGAGTGCCACCAGTTTTGGTGGGGGATAGTGTTGGAGGGTTTGCGGATCTCAAGGCAACCCTAACCCTAGTTAATAAGTGAGAGGGATTTGGCACTCTGCGTGTGTAAGTCCAACCCAATGATCACATAGTTATTTGATTGATTAGTTAAAAATTAGTAAAGGACTTTAGGCCTTTTTGCGGGACTTTCAATGTCGTAGGGCCTAAATGTCAAGTTAGTGAATAAAGTTGGGTTTCCCTCCAATTTTGATGGTTCCCACACTTTTTTAAATTTGAATAAAAAGAGAGGCAAGACTGGACCAATAGGATTCAGAGGCCAGGGTCCGCCTCTCTACTATAAAAAGGGAACAACTCAAGTTGCTCCTCATGTTCATTTCCTCATTTCAATAAAGCAGATTGGTTCTCCTTAGAAATGGATTAATGAATGTCCTTGCTCTTCCTTCCTTTTCCTCCATTTCTCATGATTTCTTTGGATTTTGCTAATTGTTGGATCTGATCATTATTGGGATTGCTATTTCTTATGCTTTTTGTGAGAGAGAAAGGGAGAGAGAGAAGAGTAAGTTTCTATCACTGTTGTGGATTTAGGGTTAATGGAAGTAGGGTTAATGGATGTAGTGTTAATGCTTAGTGTTAATGGATGTTAATGTTAAATCCTCCATTCATGTTGAAATCTGAACTATACTATCGCTCTCATGGGAACGAACCTCCGTGTGACAACTAACTCCATCTCTTTGATGCTAGATTGCCTAGATCTTGGATTCAGGTTAGGCAAGGAAAGAAACCCACTACAGCATTATAGAGCCTGATTGATTTTTTCACGAATTCTTCTCGAACAAAAATTATTCGTGAACAAAATAATTTTACGAATCGTTCAAGAGACTCCCATCAGTTTGTCACTAGAATTTTACTAGAACCTACATTTTTTTTTATGTCGGAATACCCTTCAAATCTTGATAAGTCCAAACAAAGCAATCTTGATACTTAATAAGTAACAAACGGAGTGCTTGATACTGTTCAGGAGTAAGTTGTGATCCCACTTGTACAATTTTGTTCGGTTCTCCTGGTTCTGCAAGATTCATTGGCTGCGTCCTAGTTGGGCCATTGTAAACCTCTTTTGATGTCGGCATGTGTTCTTCAGGTTCACGATGTGCTTTAGGTAACATGATAACCACATCGTCCAGTGTATAACGTTTAAAATGCTCTGGCATATCATGCTGGACTACATTTGCTTGTTGTTTTTCAAAAGGACTTGTCTTGGATATTCGTTTAGTATTCTTAGAAGGAATTGATCGTGGAGGTGATGACTTTCGGGATGATAAATCTTTCTTCACAGGTGAAGACTTCCTAGACGATGATGTCTTGCTGGAGATCTGACTTGAAGAATCATTCTTGACTTTTCATTTGCCTTTATCCAATAGAGGTGGCATTTCCTTTGAATCGATCTTTTGAGGGGGATTTTCCCATTTTAGGACCGTATTATAATGTGGCTTTGCTTGTTTCTTTGTCATCGAACCTGTGATCCTGTCTCCCTTCAATATAACTGATGTGGGCGATTTGATTGTTGGTCCATCAGGAACATTAAGCGCTCCAAATCTGGTCGGATCCATATGATGTAGAATTTGTTCATCCATAAGTTTTGCATTGTCATCATAAGTTAAGGCATAGCTCATTGGTATGAGATCATCCTCAATTGGATCTGGTATAGGTTCCGTTGATATTCAGCGAATTTAGTGGAAAGGTGATTGGCATAACCAAAGTTCGATCTAACAAGGAAATCTCGCTCATCTCTGATTGAATATCTTGTTGACACATATATCCTGCTGTACAATCAATTGTTGCAAGAGCTTTGTTCCAATTGACAGTATCCGTTTGAGAATCGTAGTGAACTCCCAATTTTTTCTCTGGTCGATCACAAGTGTGATCCATTGTTGATGAATCGTCATCCACTTTTTGAACCATTGGCTTGATAGTCCAAGTCGTAGGATCAACTTTAACTGCACGTTCACGATTTCAAAAGTGATTTTTCCGGTACCCCAGTTATAAATTACTTGCACAACTCGTAACCATGGACGTCCTAAGAGAACTCGGTAGACATTTGGTGCTTCTGGTAAGTCCATCACGACAAAAGTAATGACAAACTGTACTCCTGCAATCCTGACAGGTATATCTTCTACCATTCCTCGTGGACGAACTGTCGTTTGATCAGCTAGCTTAATAGCAAAAGTAGCAGGCTTAATCTTTGTAAGGCCCCATTTTGTACATACCTTTGTAGAAATCAGGTTAACTCTTGAACCGCCATCTATCACGGCTTCTTCTTTAGAAAATTGTCTATGTTGTATCGGTAGAGTGATATTCCTTTGTTCACTTTTCCAAGCGGCTCCAACATGGAGTACATCGTTAGATTCTTCAAATCCAACACAAAAAAGCGGCTCCTGATGGTCTTCTGATTCTTTTTGAGCTAACTTTTGCGCTAAGACTTCTTTTGCTTTTGGCACCAACTTTAGGAACTCTCCCAATAAAATATTGATCTTGCTAGACAAAATATTCATGAGTAATTCTATATCGGTGCTTCTGGTTCAGTCATCTTGAAGGGTTCTTTGTGATGATGTAATTGATCATTCATATCCGTACGTAAATTTCTTGGAGGCTGCAATGGTGAAGATCGAACTTCAGTTGTTACTTTAGCAGCTTCAAGTTCCTCTTCTTCTTGCAGATCTTTAATCCATTGTCTCATATCCTGATATCTTTGTTTTTCTGCATTAAAATTTGGATAGACCCGATGCTGTTGGTGTATCGTTCAATGTTATAGAATCAGCAGGTACTGAATCCACTACTGGTTCTTTTTGCTTTTGTGCTCTGGTGACTACCATCAAGGGTGCACTTGGTTTATTTTGAGCTACTGATCCTTGCTTGATTGTTATCAAATTTACAGGTGCTGTAGCTGGTGGTGGCTTCGGTCTTGCTGGACTGTCTTTATAACAATGCCCATATCCACAATCACGACAGAATGGTACAAATTTTTCTTTATTTGGGCATTCTACAACTCTGTGATTTTTTTCACATGCAAAGCATCCAAGTGATGCTCTGGCCCAATTTGTCGAGGCTTGTTGTTGAGCGGCAGCATAAATGGCATACTGTTCTGAAGATCCACCTTCCTGATCATTACCATAGCTCCATTTCTCAGCACTTCCGTAAGATTCTGGTTCCATCAAATTGGCAGGAGGAGCGGAGTGTTTTGGTGGGGCAGACAAAGCTAGATGTTCTGGGTATCCAAGAGTAGATTGTCGTAGTCTTGCTGCTGGATTGCCTCCATACTGTGGATCTCAATATCCCATCTGGGCATACTATTGCTGAATTATTCGAGGGTTGAAGTTGCAAAAGGCAGTCTCATGGTCAGGTGAATTACACAGATGGCAAACACTGATTTCCATCCAATTGAGGACACTCGTTCACTGTGTGATTTCCTGTACATATAGAACACCAGACATTATCCCTGATAGGAAAAGTCTTTGCAAGCTTCTCAGGTTCCTTGTTCGCTTCTCCGTGGAAATTTTCCAATGCTTTGATCTTCTCATCAAATTGGAACTGCAACTTTTCCATCTATTTCTGCTGGGTCTTTCCAAGTTTCTCGAACTCATTGAGCATCATTTCTACAGTAGCATTGGCATTCGTTGATGCAATAGTGGTGGATGTCGTAGTAGTTTGCCCTGTTGTATAAGGCAACATACTGACATTCAGCTCATCATCTGAATCTTCATCCTCTTCTCGAATTGCATCATCCATCGCATTTTGCAAAAGTGCGTACTCATTATGCGTTTCAGCTCATGTCTGATCCGTTTAGGTAGACTTGACAAAAACCACATAATCATGGCATTTTCATAAATCAGCTCAGGCTCACATTCAGATCTAAGACGTTTCACCCTTTCGATGTATTCTCGAACCATTTCCCGCTTTCCCATTTTAATTTTACTTAAAAGTAGGAAAGGGTCTTCCATAAACTTCCACTGTTTGAACATTGTGATAAGGGCTCGTTTAACAACCTCCCAATCTTTACGCTCAGTTTCATCTTGGTTATAGTACCAATCTTGTGCTGCGCCTATTATGGCCATAGGAAACAGCTTAAGTCTATCTTGAGGATAAATCTCACCATAGACCTCACAGGATTCAGCATAGATCTGAAGAAATCTAACTGGATCTGTTAATCCATTATATTTGGGTAGATCCAATCGGGTGTTCTTCTAACAATAATTGGATTGACCTCCTGTGGAGCACCTCCAGGGGCAGCCATCTTTACAAATTTAGATCAAATCGATAATGAGATTGGATATAGATTTTTTCAAAAACTATCTCAGATTAGATCTGCTAGCTCTATTCCACTTTTCAAGAATCAGATTCTATATGATGAAAAACTACCCAAAATTCGATCAATCGATACTTCTTAAAAATGATAAATCTCTCATAGTCCAATTCAGAATATATCAGATTTGATCCAAATTTTGACAGAGACTTGATTTGGAAAATCAGAAACTAAAAATAGGACCGGCGAAGGTTCTCTAGGCGAAGGTTGTCTCGGCGAAGGTTCAACAGTGCTATTTTGGGATAAAAAACTCTCTGAGCACTTTTTTGGCAATTTTTTGGGAAATAACGAAGATCTGACACAGATAAAACTATGGACAACCGGACGAAGGTTTTTAACACAAGAAAATATAGTTTTTGTAATCTGGCGAGGGTAAAAATCAAGATTTTTTGTGATCTGATCAAGAAGAATCTTCGTCGAACTCAAAAATAGTAGTTTACTATAGATAGAATGTTTTGTTTGATCCTCTGAAAACATTTTTATTTTTGGTATTATTCTTCACCGACCTGGCAACAGATAGATCTGAATTACATCTAGGCATAGTGAATCGGGCGAAGGTTCTTTTTCTGTATTTTTTAGGGTTTTGATAATTTTTGGTGTTTTTTTGGTGGTTTTTCTGATGTTCCTGGAAATCTGTTGGGAATTAATCTTCGCCCTTCAAACACCTTCGGTTTTGTTTAGTTAGTTGTCACGCGGAGGTTCGTTCCCATGAGAGCGATAGTATAGTTTAGATTTCAACATGAATGGAGGATCTAACGCTAACATCCATTAACACTAAGCATTAACACTACATCCATTAACCCTACTTCCATTACCCCTAAATCCACAACAATGATAGAAACTTACTCTTCTCTCTCTCTCTTTCTCTCTCACAAAAAGCATAAGAAATAGCAATCTCAATAATGATCAGATCCAACAATTAGCAAAATCCAAAGAAAGCATGAGAAATGGAGGAAAAGGAAGGAAGAGCAAGGACATTCATCAATCCATTTCTAAAGAGAACCAATCTGCTTTATTGAAATGAGGAAATGAACATGAGGAGCAACTTGAGTTGGTCCCTTTTTATAGTAGAGAGGAGGACCCTGGCCTCTACTACCCTAAATCTTAATCAAATCACACACACACACACTCTCTTTCTTCATTATCTTAAACTCAAAATACACACTTCTTCCCCTTTCTCTCTTCTCTCTTCTCTCTCTCTCTCTCTCTCTCTCTCTCTCTCTCTCTCTCTCTCTCTCTCTCTCTCTCTCTCTCTCTCCGACCCCCTTGGGGCCTCTGAAGTTTTTGAAATGCCCTAGAGCCCTACGCCCTTTGAATCCAATCCCCTAGAGAGAGAGAGAGAGAGAGAGAGAGAGAGAGAGAGAGAGAGAGAGAGAGAGAGAGAGAGAGAGAGAGAGAGAGAGAGAGAGAGAGAGAGAGAGAGAGAGAGAAGAGAGTCTCTATCATTGTTGTGGATCTAGTATTAATGGATGTAGTGTTAATTGCTATTTGAAATGCTGTGAATTTTTTTTTCTGAAACAAATGACTTTTGTGGTTTTCTCAGAGAAGACTGTTGGTATACCTGATCTGATAGTATCTTGATGGGTGGAACAAGAAAGCACAGCAAAAATGTTGTTGAAATGGCATGCAGACAATAAAAAAGGAAGAAAAACAGTAGAAAATAAAACAACTAATTATATCAAGATAAAAACATGGTTCATTGTACTTTCTCAGTCGACTCCCATTGACCACAGTGTCGAGGATATCGCCTTAAAGGGTTTGGAGTTGGACATATCCAGAGGCAAAGAGTTTTTTAATGACGTAAGGTCCTTGGCCAGAAAATTTCAGTTTGCCTTTGAAGGCTTTGGCCTGGTATAGTAGGACCTTATCTCCAATCTGGAAATCTCTAAGTTTCAATGATCGATCATGCCATGTTTTTTGTCGCCATTTGTGGACTTGTTGAGCATGGATGCTGATCCTTCGTGTTTCACAAAGTTGCTCTGGATGGAATAACCTATTTGCTAGATTCTGAAGAGTATCGAGCTCAGGGTTATAGGCTACTCGAAGAGAGGGGATATGGTATTCCACAAGCATAACGGCTTCTTGGCCATATGTGAGCTGGAAAGGGGTTAAGCCTGTAGCTCGCTTCGGGGTGGTGCGATAAGCCCAAAGAGCAGCATGGAGTTTGAGTTCCCAATCAGATCGGCTGGATTCGACGGCTTTGGTGAGAATTCCACATAGGATTTTATTGGTGGATTCTGTTTGGCATTGTAGCGTGGATAGTATGGAGAACTTTTGCGATGTACCACAAAAAATTTGGCAAGAAGATATGCTATGACAGAGTTAAGGAAATGTGTACCCCTATCACTGATAAGCTCTAGAGGACATCCGGACCGAACTATAACCTGTTCATAGAAAAATTTGGCAGTAGAACGGATCCATCTATCCTGAAGTTAAATATTCGGTAATTTCCTTAGCCCATACAGGTGTAGAGTCAACTTGGAAAAGGATTGCATTTGGTAAATCATCGTTGATGCCTTGATCAAGGGTAGGAAGGTTAGGGATTCGGGATAGATGGTCTGCTACAAAATGCTGAACTCCCTTACGAACCACGATCGTAAACTCAAATTCTCGCAATAATAGTTGATGAGATACAACAGTGCTTGATGATCAGTGAAGAACACAAAGACTTTTCCTAGAAGATAATGGCGAAACTTCTAAACCGCATATACCATTGCCAAGGCTTCGCGTTCGGTAGTGGTATAATTGACTTCAGCAGGTATCAATTGTCGACTAAGAAAACGAATTGGGTAGTCCTTTATGAATTATCCCGGTTGGGTGAGCACTGCTCCAATGGCATACTTGGATGCATAGGTATACACATGGAATTCTTTAGAATAATCAGGAGCCCGGAGGATGGGTGCAGTGCTAAGGGCTTCTTTGGGTTGATTAAAGGCGACGCGTTGTTCATCCGTCCATTTGGGAACTACAACTACTTTGTAGATTAAGCATGCTTTGTTAGCGAAATAAAAAATAAGGCACCGATAGTAGTTGGCGTGGCCAAGGAAGGAGTAAACTTCACGTATCGTACGCGGTTCCGGTAGATTTTGAATGATAAGGATCTTTTCAAGATCAATGGCAATGCCATTTCGTGAGATAATATGTCCTAACACAATACCATGGGTTACCCAAATCTGGCATTTTTCAGGATTGAGAGAGATGCCGAAGCGTTGACATTGGATAAAAAAATTTCGAGCACAATTGCTCGGGAGAAGGACATCTAGATGTAGATTGCCCAAAGCCTCAAAAGCCAAAGGTGCTATACAAATATGTTCAATATCCAGGTGTAGAACCAGAGATAAAGAAGAAGCCGGAGGATGCAGTCATACAAAGAATTGAATGCTTTGATGAAGGCACTCTGTTGATCATTGATACCAATTGGCCAAGTGATTTGGAAGATGTTTGCAAAGTTTTCACTCGAAGCACTTCAAAATCACCAAACCAATGAAAGAGAGTTTAGTTAAGACTCGGAAGAGTAAGCGGAAGCATTCGACAAAGAAGTTGAAGATCAAATCTATTACCCAAAAAGACTTGAAGGATGACTCTGATTATGATTGAAACGCTGCTAAGCTGTTTAAGAAGGATGTTGCTGAGGAAGTCTTTGAAGGATATAAACTCTTAGTTTCTTCACTTCTTCTCTGATAGTGTCTTCCGTGGCTTTCTGAAATGTATCATACTGCTCTCGACGTTTAGGCTCTCTTATAATACTCTGTGGTAGTCCTGCTAAGAACCACATGATCAAGAGTCAGGGCCATGTTGCACTTGGATTGTAAATGTTTGACCCATTCTATGTAGTCTCGGACTCTTTCTTGTTTTCCCATCTTGATTTTGCTTAGTAGGAGAAAAGCATCTAAATTTTAGATAGAAAGATTTTTTGAATCAATTACGACTAAAAGGGCCTTAAAGTTTGAAAATCAGCCTAATAATTTGTTTCAGGCTGGCTATTTTGAAAAAAACTTCTTGCATCAGCCTAGTACTCACAGTCTTAGATTCATGACTCGTAGAAAAGAGATGAATCATGAATGGTAGAAGAGAGATGAAGTCCACTTTTGGTTGACTAAAAAAAGAAACCATTTATTTAGTTATATGAACACAACTCAACATTATGGCACCTTCGTCGACTCTGACAGCCTGATGGCCAATTGCAAATGTTTGAATCAAATGCACTCTAGAAGTGAAAATTTGATGCAAACATGTAGTTGACTCTAAAAAAACCGCATACATACATTTTTAATGAACTCAACTCTCATTTACTCTGGCTCACATGACTGGAGCCTTGATCGATCCAGCTACCTCTCGAGCTCGCAACAAAACAGTGAAAGAGAGAGAAAACAGATTATTAAAAATCTATTCCAGTTGACTTGTGAGGCGACTGACATGTGAGGCAACTCTTAGTTTTTGTGGGCGGGTTACTAAACGCTTGGCAACTTCCTTAACATTGACAACACATGTCTTGAATCAAACACACAGCGCATGAGCCTCAACGGTAAAGACAACGAAATGGGGTCGTCAATGATGACGGACAAAAAGGTTATAGAGAGAGAAAAATGTTGCTCGTTGCTACAACATTTGCACCTTTAAGATGTGTCTTATGCATTCTCACTCATAAGCTTTCTAATGATCAAACGTTCTCACGACATTCAAGCTACTCGCTAGCTCCTCGCCGATTAGCTGCTAGTATGTGTCATCTGGATGCATGTGGTTGAATGTGGAATCTCCATTCTGCATGTTTGCCAATGCCGCAAGCATCTCATCTTCTCGTAGGCCCAGAACATGTTGTAAATCAGGCATGAACAAATACTTCTTCCCATTAATGATGACCAGTCTTTATGCTAATATTCAAAGGATTCATTGAAGTGATAACAACTTTCTGTTGTGGTGAACTCCAAAGTATCTCTATTCTTCTCTTAGGGATTACATTGGAGGAGCTCACAAAAACAAAGAACCAATTTTTTTTTTTTGAAATTTATCTTCAATAAGCATGTTGCAAGGTTCAAACAACTATGCAAAACTCAATGTACTTTTATTAGTGTTCTTTATCTAATTTTTTTAATATCATATGTATATTACTTTCTTTGATATGCATTTTTCATAATTTTGTTATTTGTAATTGTCGGTAGCTCGAAATTTTTTGTGATTCAAAATAGTAACCACGTATTGAAGCCATGATATCTCAATTGTCTCAGATCAAATAAATGTTTCAAGTTCTTCTAGTAAACAAATAAATACACTAAAAAGACCACAATTAGGACCATCTTTAGGACATCCTAAAAAATGTCATAGGCAAAGGGCCCCAGGTCGCGCCTTACCGTGATTATGAAAAAAAAAAAATATCTGGCTCCGAAAGAAAGTGAAACGGCCAAAAATCGTGATTTCGGATGAAAAAAATGAAAAATTGGCCTCTGGAATACATTTTTGTTTGTAAACTGAAAAAGAAAAAACAAATTGACTTCTTAACACATTTTTCAAGGTACGTTCTATTGAGGTCAAACAGACTAAATTCATGAAAAAATGTAAACGTTTTTCGGAGGCCAATTTTTCATTTTTTTTTTGTTCAAAATCGCAATTTTTGGCCGTTTCACTTCTTTCTTTTTTTTTTGTTTTTTTTTTTTTTTTTTGGCTTCAAAACGTTTTTTTTGGCCTTCTGATGAAGTGAAACGACCAAAAATTGCGATTTCGGACGAAAAAAAAATGAAAACTTGGCCTTTGGAGATGGGTTTTTTTCTTTTATTTTTAGGTGTGATTTTCGTCTTTGAGAAGGCCTGATTTCTATGCCTTACCGTGATTTTAGAGAGAGGAAAAAATCACTTTAAAATACAGTAGGTTGATAATGCAGGTTGTTTGACCAAAATTCACACTTTTGTTTGAAACTACATTTCTATCTATATAGTTTAGGAAATAGGTAAGCAAGTTCTTATAAGTACTCTATATGATAGCAGGTCCTGTTTGTGTAGTTATTGTTGGTTGCTAGGTACTGTGTGTAGCTATTGTTGGTTACTATGTATTTTTAAGTGTATCCATGTAGGGTTAATGCTAGAGGTGTACTTTGTGGGCCCACACTTGATTTGATCTACACCATGAAATTTGCCATGTCATATGGACCATTCATGCTCAATTGTCACAATTTTATTGGTACACATGTCGTCATTAACACTAATCCAGATTAGTGAAGAGGTCTTTTTTGAGTTCAAAAAGGGCCCTCATTTTTCTTGTTTGGATTGTCTTCTTCGCAACTTGTAAAATTCAAGACACATGACAGGTAATAAGAGTTGGTTCAGTAGCTTGAAAGTGTTGGATAATGGAACGTCCGTTTCACAAGCAAATGGTCAGGTGTGCAAGATCAAGGGGATAGGCACTGTTTCAATCCATACTACCTAATGGAAAAAGCAGGATGATCAGGGAAGTACTTTACGAACCAGGTTTGAAGAAAAATCTACTTTTTGTTGGAGTCATTACTGATCAAAAGTTGAAAGTAGAATTTGTCCATGGCGTTGCTTTGTGAAGGATGTGAACCAAAAGTTCAAAGTTATTGCGGATGGAGTAAGGGAGCCCAATACAAAATTGTACAGGTTGAATGCTACAATCAAGGGGCAACACGGACTTGTATCGTCCATTCCATCGCAAACTGAGTTGTGGCATAAGAGGCTTGGTCACTTGAACTTGGGAAGCCTCAGTTTGATGAGAAGATTGGAGATGGTAACATGATTGCCTACCATAGAAGATCACTTGAAATCGATGTGCGAATCTTGTGTATATGGGAAGCAACATCGAGAGAACTTCAATAAAGGGGGTGTTGCAAGAGCAAAGAACATCTTGGATTTAATCCACACAGATTTATGCGGGCCTATGAGGACCATGTACTTAGGTAAAGCCTTCTATTTCATGACCTTTATTGATGATATGTCACGTAAGACGTGGATCTACTTCTTGAAGAAGAAATCAGATGCATTTGACAACTTCAAGAGCTTCAAAGCATTGGTCGAAAATCAGACAGGTAGGAAGATCAAAGTCCTAAGATCAGATAGTGGAGGTGAGTACAAGTCTAATGACTTCAATGATCTTTGTGATCAATGTGGGATTAAAAGACAATTTACACAAGATCATGCTCCTGCTCTCAATGGTGTAGCTGAGCGCAAGAATCTTACGATTGTGGAAAGTGCCAGATCTATGCTAGCTGAGATGAAACTACCAAAAGATTTTTGGTCAAAAGCATGCAATACGGCAGTCTATCTTCAAAATAGAAGTCCTACCATTGCCATACCAAAGATAACACATGAGGAAGCATTCACGAAGAAGAAGCCAAAGGTGAACCACTTGCGAATCTTTGGATGTAAGACCTTTGTATACATTCCTAAGGAAAAGAGACGTACACTTGATGTAAAAGCTATCAAGTGTATATTCCTAGGATATGATGATCGTGTGAAGGGCTACAAATGTTTTGATCAAGTGAAAAACAAAATCCATATAAGCCGTGATGTTATCTTTGACGAATCCAAGATGTATGAAGACGAGGATGCTGAGAAGAATGATACATCTAGTGGGAAAGATGGTATAGTGAGGATACCACCTGATGATGATCCATTCATGACCTTCCGAGTGATGAAAAAGAGGATACATCTCAAGATACTACTACTCAACCTCAAGAGACAGGTTGGAGAGGTAGGTGTGAAAAATTGTCAACTAGTAGTATTTTCCTAACTTGAGATTTTGTAGGCCTATGGCCAAATAAAAGTTAGAGATAGGTTCATACATGTATGTAGAGGCCCAAAGTATGTGTACACTACTTTTGAGGTCACATTAATTAGAGGAGGTCGAGTGTGGAGCTCTTCTATTGGCTCATAATTTGGTGCATTCCTATTTGACCAAATTTCTAGGTATATGGGTGAATCCTATTGGACCCCAATTTTAGCCTATCATAAGACAAGTGGCCAAGAGGCACTATGGCTGCTATAAATAGCCATCTCCACGAGTATGTACACATCTCATTTTCATTCTATTGAATGAATGTTATGCTCTTTGAAGATCCATCTTCTTCTCTCTCACTTTTTTGTTCATATCTTGCATTCTAGCCACTAGAATTGTGATTTCTTTGTTGCTATGGCTTCACACGTGTGAAATGCAGGTTGTAGGCTCTGAAGTACGGACAGGGACAGCAAGTTTCTGTTTGTGGAAGCTTATGATCAGATTTTGATGTTTAGTTGATGTTTAGTATGCTTAACATCACAATTTCTATCATTTTTTCAATCTAGATGTGCATAACTTCCATGGCCAAGATCTTTATGAAACTTTAGCATCTTTTGGATCTGAGTTTTTCACATGGTATCAGAGCATTAGGCGGCCAAATGTGCAGGTTTTGCCAGATTTAGAAGAGATTTGTGGGCGAGTTTGCTTTTGTAGCATTCCAATCAAGTTTCTAGCTAAAAATCTTGTTGATTTATGTGTAGAAATTGGATCTTTGTGATCAAAACATCATTTGTATGCATTTCAATTGAAGTAGGGCGAATTCCCTCTGTACTTATCAGAATAAGGAGACAAAAATTGTTTTGGAAAGAGGGAGATGCAAGATCCAACAAGATCCTATTAGTTTTCCATTCTAGCATATAGTTTTTTGATTCAATTTCTTGCTTCTTCATGTCAAAAACTTCAAAATTGATGTAACCCTCTGATTTTCAGTTTGCTGAATGATTCAAGAGTGTATTTCAATCTTAGGAGTGAGGGAAAAGCAAGTATATTGAGGTTTGGTCTTGGTTTGATCAAGAAATCATAAAACTAGTGGCTAAAATTGAGGAAAAAGTGAGGAAAAGAGAGAAAAAGTAAGGTTTTAGGTTCCAAATCTTTGTGATTTCTTCTTGTGTTTCATTTGTTGATTCAAGAGAGTGCTTAGTGCATTGGAACAGGTCAAAGATCAGAGATCAATCATTGCAACATGGCTACAAATGGAGGCTACATGTTGGAAAGCAATGATAGGCTTACCTCCCTCAACTATTCTACTTGGAAAGTAAGGATGGAGTCTTTGCTTGAGATGAATGAGTTGATGGATATTGTTGTAGGTGTGGAGGAGAGACCTTTGGCACCTCAAGAACAATTGAGGTATGACAAGAGGGCAAAGAAAGCCCTTCACATGATCAAGATGAATGTGACAAATGAGCTTATCAAAGAGGTTGGTAAGTGCACATCATCTAGTGAAGCTTGGGAAGCCTTGAAGAAGGTTTATGAATCCAAGTCTACTTCTAGAGTGTTGACTTTAAGAAGGCAAATCTTTTCTTGTATGCAAAAGAAGAGTGAGAGTGGACATGCTTTTGTTTTGAGAGTTAAAGCATTGAATGATGAGTTAGCATGCATTAATGATGGCATAAATAATGAGGAGCTTGTTCAAGTGATTCTCAATGGCTTGTTGGATGATCATGCTAATCTTGTTCAAAGTTATGCTATCCAAAAATGTTTACCAAGTGTTGGAGACTTGCAAGAGGTCTTGTTGGCTGAAGAATTCAGGTTGCAAGCAAGAGTGGGAGCATCTTCTACATCTCAAGGAGGAGAAGAGGAGGCAATGTTCTCTAAAGGCAAGTTCAAGGGCAAAGGTAAAAGCAATTGGTCTAAAGGGCAAGACCAAGGTGAGCACTCTACTTTTGGCAAAAAGAAGGATAGATCTAAGCTAAAATGTTTCTATTGTGGAGTCAAAGGGCATTTTGCTAGTGATTGTTTTAAGAAAAAGAGGGATCAAGGGGAAAAGCAAACCAATCTAACTATTGATGAGGGTGGGGATGAGCTTCTTTCAAATGATGCTTTTGTTATGTCATCTTGCTTGTTGGCTAATCATGGAGACATTGATCCTTGGTGGATTGATAGTGGAGCCACTTCTCATATGACATATCATAAAGAGTATTTTTCATCTTTAATGGCATTTGATGGTGATAGGAAGGTAATCTATACCGCAAATGATGGTGAGTGTGCAATCAAGGGGATTGGCACAATTCCTATTTCACTTTCTACAAATAGGAATATAGAATTGAAAGATGTTTTGCTCATTCCATCCATTACCAAGAACTTACTTAGTGTAAGCCAAATGCTTGACAAAGGATTCAAAGTTGAGTTTGATGGTGATGCTTGCTTGATAAAAAAAGGGGTGTAGTATCATTGCAAAAGGGAAAAGGCAAGGGAAATTGTTCAAGCTTGATGCATGTGTTGTTGCTAACCAAGTTGGATGCATGGCAAATGAACAAATGTCAATTCAAGAGGTATGGCATAAAAGGATGGGACATCTCAACTACAAGGCCTTGGAGGTAATAGCCAAAAAGGAGGTAGTAAGGGGACTTCCCAAGTCTCTTACTTGCTTGAATCATGTTTGTGAAGAATGTGCTTTGTCTAAATCACATAGATTGCCATATACTAGATCTATATCTAGATCTAAGATGCCTTTCTCTCTCTTGCATTCGGATATTCATGGTGTTACTACAATTAGCAATGGAGGTGCTAAGATGTATGTAACTTTCATTGATGATTTTAGTAGATTTTGTTGGGTTTATCTACTAAAGAGCAAGGATGAGGTGTTTGATGTGTTTGTCAAGTTCAAAGTTGCTATTGAGACTCAATTTACAACCAAAATCAAATGCTTGAGGAGCGACAATGGTGGTGAATACATTTCTAACAAATTCAAAGCCTTTTGCGATGAGCATGGGATCAAGAGGGAGTACACATGTCCAAGAACACCACAACAAAATGGAGTGGCCGAGAGGAAGAATAGAACCTTGTGTGAGAGTGCAAAGGCAATGAGATTGAATGCTAATCTTCCTAAACCTTTTTGGAGTGATGCTTTGTTGTGTGCAAATTTCCTATGCAATAGATGGCCAAGTGTTGTATTGGAAGGAAAAACCCCTTTTGAAGCTTTGTTTGGTACGAAGCCTAATGTCAAGTTTCTAAGAACTTTTGGATGCATTTGCTACTTCAACATTACTCTTGATGATAGAACTAAGGAGGATCCATCTTCAAGAAAGGGCATTTTTGTTGGTTATAGTGAAGTAAGCAAAGCATATAGGATTTATGTTCCTTCAATCAAGAAAGTGTTCACAAGTAGGGATGTCATTTTTGATGAAAGTAACATTCCAAAAGTTGTTTCAAGTGATGATGGTGTTGTTGCAACTAATGTGCTTGATGACAATGGAGTTGATGACACATTGGATGTGGATGTTGAAGAAGCCTCTTCAAGTCAAATTCCAAGGAGAACTCCAAGGCATAAAGTGAAACCCTCAAGGCTCACTTATGATGGCAAAGGTAAGCAAGTGGTGGATGGATCCAACTATGCTTTCCTAACTTCTTTTGATGTACCTTCATGTGTAGATGAAGCAAGGCAAAAAGAGGAATGGATCCAAGCAATGGATCTTGAGTTTGAAGCACTTATAAAGAACAACACATGGAGATTGGTGGAGCTTCCAAAGGGCAAAAGTGCAATTGGATGCAAATGGATCTTCAAGGTAAAGACAAATCAAGATGGATCTATCAACAAGTTGAAGGCAAGGTTGGTGGCTAAAGGTTATGCTCAAGAGCATGGCATTGACTATGAGGAAACCTTTGCACCCGTGGCAAAGATGGTGAGCATAAGAGTAATCATTTCCCTTGCAACTCTTTATGGATGGGATCTTTGGCAATTAGACATTTCTAATGCTTTCTTGAATGGTGATCTTGAAGAGGAAGTCTACATGGAGCAACCCGAGAGCTATGTTTCTCATAGCAAGCCTAATCATGTGTGTTTTCTACAAAAAAGTTTGTATGGTCTTAAGCAAGCACCAAGGAGTTGGTATGCTAGGCTTAACTCTTTTCTACTTTCTCAAAACTTCACTATGAGTGAGTATGATCATTCACTTTACTTTAGAATTAGTGCTAATGATGTTACAATCCTTCTAATTTATGTGGATGACATTATTTTAAGTGGAGGGAACAAGGAAGATATAGAAGATATCAAGAAAGCACTAAAAAAGGAATTTGAAGTGCATGATCTTGGTCTTTTGAGCTATATCTTAGGAATAGAAGTAATTAGAACTTCTCAAATCACTTTTATTTCACAAGAGAAGTATGCTATTTCTATTCTCAATAGATTTCATATGGTAGATGCAAATCCTATTGATACACCTATGGAATCACATGTAAAGCTAACTATAAGAGGTAATGAAAGATCCTTCGAGGACATTACTCTCTATAGGAAGCTAATAGGTTCTCTTATATATCTAACCATCACAAGACCTGATTTATCTTATTGTGTTGGTAGATTAAGCCAATTCATGCAAGATCCTAGCATAGAACATTGGAAACTAGGAAAGAGGATCTTGAGATACATCTCGGGAACAAAAGATTTTGGCATTGTTTATAGAGGCTCATCACCTAACTTATTTGGTTTTTCAGATTCAGATTTTGCAGGAGACCTTATGGATAGAAAATCCATAAATGCACATGCTATTTTCATAGGTGATGGAGCTATCTCATGGATGTCGAAGAAACAAGCAACTATATCACTTTCTTCTAGTGAGGCCGAGTACAAAGCTTTGACATCATGCACAAAGGAGATGGTGTGGATCAAGAGGATGATTATGGAGCTTCATTTGCTGGATTTTTCAGAGAGTCCAATCATCTTTTGTGACAACCTTTCAGCCCAAAGTCTAGCAAGCAATCCGGTTTTCCATGCAAGGAGCAAACATATCGAGGTGGCTTACCATTTTGTGAGAGAACAAGTGTTGGCAAAAGAGATCAAGCTTGAACATGTCCCATCAAAGGAATGTGTGGCTGATATCTTTACCAAAGCATTGGGAAAGGACTTATTTTTCAAGCATAGAACAAGTCTTGGTGTACTTTCTAAATCTATGCTAAAACTAGTTGAAGAGGGAGTGTGAAAAATTGTCAACTAGTAGTATTTTCCTAACTTGAGATTTTGTAGGCCTATGGCCAAATAAAAGTTAGAGATAGGTTCATACATGTATGTAGAGGCCCAAAGTATGTGTACACTACTTTTGAGGTCACATTAATTAGAGGAGGTCGAGTGTGGAGCTCTTCTATTGGCTCATAATTTGGTGCATTCCTATTTGACCAAATTTCTAGGTATATGGGTGAATCCTATTGGACCCCAATTTTAGCCTATCATAAGACAAGTGGCCAAGAGGCACTATGGCTGCTATAAATAGCCATCTCCACGAGTATGTACACATCTCATTTTCATTCTATTGAATGAATGTTATGCTCTTTGAAGATCCATCTTCTTCTCTCTCACTTTTTTGTTCATATCTTGCATTCTAGCCACTAGAATTGTGATTTCTTTGTTGCTATGGCTTCACACGTGTGAAATGCAGGTTGTAGGCTCTGAAGTACGGACAGGGACAGCAAGTTTCTGTTTGTGGAAGCTTATGATCAGATTTTGATGTTTAGTTGATGTTTAGTATGCTTAACATCACAATTTCTATCATTTTTTCAATCTAGATGTGCATAACTTCCATGGCCAAGATCTTTATGAAACTTTAGCATCTTTTGGATCTGAGTTTTTCACAGTAGGGACAAACCTTTTGGTGCAAGAAGGATTGAAATTGTAGGTGACAAACGCAAGGAGAAGGATGTATCGTGGGATACATTTTCACCAGGAAGCCGATCACTTGACAGGAAGCTCCCTAAGTGGTTTGAGAGATTGTTGGAGAGCCGCAACATGGATGACTTTCCAGGATCATCTAGCCAGGGAGAGCTACGAAGATCAATAAGAGAGAAGACACAACCTGAAAGGTATGAAGCAAATTATGCTCTCTTATCAAGCATTATTCAAAGCAAAGAACCTTCAACTTATGGTGAAGCGAAGGATGATGACATTTGGGTCAAGGCCATGGGAGAGGAGATGGAGTCAATTGCTAAGCATAGCACATGGGACTTAGTGGAACCACCAGTTGGCAAGAAACCCATTGGTTGCAAATGGGTATACAAGACTAAGTACCATGCAGATGGAAGTATAGCAAAGCACAAGGCAAGATAGGTGATCAAAGGGTATGCACAAAGTAAAGGCATCGACTATGAGGAGACCTTTGCGCCGGTATGTAAGTGGAATACTCTACGTCTACTTGTTCCTTTAGCTTCACATTTTGGTTGGCTTTGCATCAGATGGATGTGAAATCTGTTTTTCTAAATGGTGAGTTAGAAGAAGAGGTGTTCATGGATCAACCTGAAGGCTTTGTAGCGAAGGGACAAGAAAATAAAGTATGTTGCTTGAAGAAAGCGTTTTATGGTCTTAAACAGGCACCACGTGCATGGTATAGCAGGATTGATGCCTACTTTCGTTCAAAGGGGATGGTGAGAACACATTCTGATCCGAATCTATATGTCTTATGCTTTGATGGTATGGTTGCTTTGATTGCTCTTTATGTTGATGACTTGATTATTACGGGAAATAATCAAGAGATGATAGATATGATCAAGAAAGATCTCATGGAACAATTCGAGATGACTGATCTCAACCTGATGCATTATTGCCTTGGAGTAGAGGTGTGGCAAAAAGGACACGAAGTGGGTTTAACACAGGTGAAGTATGTCAAAGAGTTGATGCACAGGTTTAGATTGCAGGATTGCAAACTAGTGAATACTCCTATTGGACCAGGTAAAAAGCTTTCTAAGCTTGATGAATCACAGTCATTTGATGCTACGATGTATAGGCAGTTAGTAGGGAGCTTGATTTACCTTACCACGACTAGACCAGATATATGCTATGTTGTTGGCATTGTAAGTCAGTTTATGACAGCACCTATGGAAACACATTGGAAGGCAGCTAAACGCATTTTGCGTTATGTGAAAGGCACTTCAGAGTATGGCTTGATTTACAGGAAGCATGATGGTTTACCTGAGTTGTGTGGCTATGTGGATGCGGATTGGGGAGGTGACTATGATGATCGTAGATCCACCATAGGGTATGTATTCCAGTTTTGTGGTAATTGTTTTTCCTGGTCTAGTAAAAAGCAAAGTACAATTGCTCTATCCACCACCGATGCAGAGTATAAGGCAATGTGTAGTGCAGCACAAGAAGCTATATGGTTGAGACAAATCTTGGAAGAAGTTGGCATGAAACAGAAAAATTCCACGACATTACATAGCGATAGTTAGAGTGGCATTCAGCTAGCAAAGAATCCAGTGTTCCATGCGAGAACTAAACACATTGAGATTCAGTATCACTTTATACGTGCGAGGCTGTTGAGTTGTGAAATTCATGTTGTTCATTGTAGCACAGAAGAACAAGTAGCTGACATTAGAGGAGTTCTCAATATCAAAAAGACCCTTTAAGGAATGCCATGTAGGATATAGAAAAATATCAAAATAAAAAAAACAATATTGTTTATTTGCTTGCCCACACCACTCCCAAGGCATCCTCAACTCCCAATGATCTAACCACAGTATCTACAGTCACAGTTAAGAACTGTTAATAGTTCGCAGTATAACTTGACTGATTTCAAAAATATTCCCTCCATTGGTTACGAAAGGGCAATATTTTCATTGGAGCTAGAATATGACCGCCATCCCCAAATTCGAATCAGAAAAAATTGCAAAATGTTTACATATGCATTCCTTCCACGAGAATGGACATTAGAGGAGTTCTCAATATTAAAAAGACCCTTTAAGGAATGTCATGTAGGATATAGAAAAATATCAAAATAAAAAAAACAATATTGTTTATTTGCTTGCCCACACCACTCCCAAGGCCTCCCCAACTCCCAATGATCTAACCATAGTGTCTATATTCACAGTTAAAAATTGTTAACAGTTCACAGTATAACTTACTAAATTCAAAAATATTCCCTCCATTGGTTACGAAAAGGGCAATATTTTCACTAGATCTAGAATATCCCCAAATTCGATTCAGGAAAAATTGCAAAATGTTTACATATGCATTCCTTCCACGAGAATGGAAATATGGGTGCCATCTCCAATTATGAAAGCCATCATCACTTTGGAATGGAAATATGAGCGCCAACTACCTATTGGAATGAAAAAATGAGCGGCATTTCCAAATTTGAATCAAGCATACAAGCATGGAGTTTGGATTGATCGTACATAGTATATAATATAATCAAAGATGAGTACTTTGCTTTGCTTCATAGAATCTGGTCATAGTACTTTGATGCAACTGATTACTCTATTATTCTTCTGATGATGACATTGTATCATCTACATGTGGATATCCCTATTGATTTGGCACCTTTGCAGAGAAGAGGAGGCAAAGGAATTCAAATATCTGCTGAGGATCGTTCTCGTTACAGGGCAGAAGGAAAAAAAAACTTGGATTTGTGGATAGAACATTATATCCACAAGATTCAAGCACTTTGACGCATCCCACGTTCTCGTCAATAACTCATTTAGTTACATGGATATGCAATGGACATAGTGGATTACTAAGATATTGTGAAAGATTGCAGAACCATGGAAAACAACTTTATATGAATAAAGTTTACTTTTTAGAAGGTGAGTTAATTCGAATATCCTCTTATTGTCAGAAAAGAGAAGAAAATGAACAACTTAAAAAAAATAATAAATCATTACAGAAGATAACAATCAATATTAAATCAGAACTAGAGCAAATGCAATCAGTCTTACAGTCTATTCGTATTGAAAACCTACAATTATTGAAGGATGTGCATTTGGCAAAGAAGAAGGCTGAAAGTAAGACGCGAAAGCGAAAAAGTTGCAAGGATATTCAAACGCTTTCAAAAGGAGGTTATCGAAATAGAAGAATCTGTGCATTCAAGTAAGCATATTCTGATTTTTGTAAGTTTTTCAATGACATTTGGATTTAATTTCAGCTATGGTGATATTCTGTTAACTATTTGTTTTTTTTGCAGATCTGCATTAGTAGCTCCTCGGAATATTAAAGACAATGCTTCACTAGGAATGTCATTGGGCACAATATTGACTTGCAAATCCACTGAGCGTATCATGATGAACAGTAGGATTTCAAATGTAAAGTGTAAAATAGCAGAGTCTTTGATGGTGAACATTCAAAATTTTTTAAATAAGACTATATTCAGGGTGCTTGTGATTTTGCGGGTATTAGCAGGGAAGCATATGCAGCAATATTTAAACTAATTAGAGAAACATTTAAGCAAGTTCAAATTAGAAAAGTCCCAATCCCTAGGACATATCACTTGAAGAAAGAGAGGGATACTTAAACGTAGGTATGCATAAGATCACTGGAACTCCATTTCATATTGAGGAGGTGTATGAAACTGATGGAAGATCGATATTCTATAATTCATCAAACAGTTTATTTGTTGATCTAAATTACTTGCTGAGATACATCATCACATTCTATGATATAACCTATGAAAAGGTGAATGGCAAAATAATCATAGTACTTAAGTTAGATGAGTTAGAAATTGTGAAAGGGCAGAAGATGGAGAGGGTTAGTATAACTCTCATGAATGGTGCTCTATCACAAATAGAGAACCAAGAAGATTTCAGATTCAGTGTCCAGTCAAAAAATGATATATGGTGGTTGGCAGCATTTCATGTAACTAGCCTCATTATTACATTACATTCATTGAATAGTATTAATACATTGTAAATTAAGTCTGATTAATTTTTTTGGACAGGTGCTAAAAGAGAATCATGATATATTATTATGGATATTCTCAAGGACATCTTATCCTAGGATCATCAAGGACCATATGGATGGAGGACTTCTCAATGTTCCAGGAGTTGGAGACTTCAATGCTGAATGGCACTTAGCAGGTGATTTGAAAACATTGAAATGTATGTATAATGTCTCTCACGGTGCTACATCAAAACACCCTTGTTTGTACTGCATGAAAATGGCAAAAGATGTAACTAGGAGTATAGGAATTACTAGAGAATATGCAGATCCAAATTGGAAGCCTGTGTTGCCTATCCCCTTAAAAAATGTGCATGTTTGCACTCTTCATGCAGAAGTTAGATTAATAGAAAAGATCATTTATCTTCATATAGCTTTTTCTTGGAATACTAAGCCAGCATCATTAGCAAAGGAAGCTATCTCTCGACTAGAAGATGTTTTATCAAAAGCAAAAGCTTGATAGTAGTGACTAATATCCTTAATAGCTGACTGAACAGAGGATGATGCAAAAGGAGGGTCAACAACAGAAATTTCATCATCATCTGGGATCTGAACTAACAAAAAAAGTACGAAACCACTCTGATATTCAACCAATCGACATTTCTTGTTGTAATAAGGACACAGTAAACTGCTTTTGAAAAGATCAAACAATTTGGTGAACATTCTATCCAATCTATGTCTGAAAGCTAGGAAGAAATGAACCAGATTAGTATAATGCATGTACGGGAGTGAACCTATGGAGAAAACAGGCTTACTAAGTATATCTCTGAATCTAACATAATGTGATAAAAAACGTCAAAATTCGGTTGTGCAGTCCTGAAAACATGTAGATATGGCCTGAATAGGTTGTGAAAGTAGTCCAGGTTTTCAGTAGTCCCAAATTCACTAAGAAATGAACTCAAGCCTGAATCTCGTGAGGATCCTGAGGAAGAGGCCATCGAAATAACGTGAATATCGGACTTGTGCATGAGGGAGAAGAAAAACAAAACTAACTATCAAGATGGCGCACAAGAGAGATATGTACGGCGGGAGATACCGAATATCGCACTTGTGCGCAAGTAGGTGTCGTTGAGTGCAAACGGACAAACAAAGCGCGCGCACAAGAGCGATATGCCACGAATTTCGATAACGAAAAAAGGTAAAAAATTAATCGATTTTTGTGCCATTTATACTAAATTTTTGCACGTGCGATCAACGGTCAATGGACACGTCTCTACTTTCCATTCGACCACAACTACTCGCACGTGCGAGTCACACCTGGACACGTGTGAAATGACAATTGGACACGTGTCGCGTGTTCATTCGTGTGCTCGAAAACACGTGTCGCTCTATCATTTGCTCGTACAAATCCCACACGTGTAAAGTGACAACGTGACACATGTCACTTTGTTATTAGTTCATACAACTCCCACACGTGTGACAGGACATTCTCTCACACGTGCGAACCGCGATATAAAATCACAAACTTCGATGAGTTTTTTTCACTTTTTTTTTTTCCTCCGCATATCGCACTTGTGCGCGTCCTTCACAATCGAATTTCCACCCACCGCCTTCCATGCGCACAGGTCCGATACATCTACCTACGTGTCCCCCCATATCGCACTTGTGCGCGTTTCTTCAAAACTAATCTCTTTCTCTTATATTCAGCTCGCACAGGTCCAATATACTGTACATTTTTTTCCGTACATATCGGTCCTCTGCGAGATTTTTATCACCCTTCCTTGCTCATCCTCGCTGTTGTGCACAAGTCCGCTATTGCATAGTACACATCCATGGATAGGAGAAAGCAGACAAGGAGGGACTTCTTCTCTCCTGGCTCATCCTTAGCCCCTGCGGTGGCCATTACCCCTCCTGCTAGACATAGAACATGCAACCGCAGTAGGTGGCTCTATGAGATACGCAAGTACCAAAGATCAACTGCTCTGTTGATCCCAAGGGCTCCATTCTACTGTGCTGTCCGAAACATAACAAGAAATGATCTCGGACAGCTGGTCAGATTTACACCCAGTGCTCTTCAGTGCCTTCAGGAGGCTGCTGAAGACTACCTTAGTCTTTTTTTTTTTTAAGATTCATTTTTGCTTTGCCACCATTTCAAGAGAGTCACCATAATGCCCAAGGATTTTTAGCTCTTGATGAGAATGAGGGATAGGTTTTGTAGGTTACACGTATCTCAGCCTTCTGCTCCCAGGACAACTCCTGTAAATAGGACTGATCTTCCTACAAAGCGTCCTAGGAAGCAGAGAGCCCCCAAGAGAGCTCCAAAGAAAGTAAAGATTGTAGACACCACAGACTCTGTGAAACCTGACCCAGAATCAATTGTAGATAACGTTGTTGTTGATAATGCTGTAAATATAGCTACAGCTGTTTTGGAAACGGCTTTAATTCTTGTAGATACTACACATCCACCTCCTCTTCCTCCTCCAATTTTTTATACATATATAGATTCGGATGAGTATCTTAAATTTGAGAAAGACATATCCGATGCTATAGATATAATTGGTACTCCTTTTTGTTTTAGACTAGATGAACTTGATTTTAGTATTAATTTTAGAGTTCTAGATTGCTTGGATCTCAAAGATAGACGGACTTCTATCAGTGATCCTATGATAGAGTCCGGGCTGACACTCTTGCAATTTGACATTGCAAGAAATTCATCCAATGAGTTGCTAGTGCTGAGTAGCTTTTTGCTCCAGGCCTTCAAGGAGAATAATGACACATTGTCACAGTGTCTGACAAGTGGATTCACACCAACAACAAAGTATCTGCTTATCCCTTATCATACCAAGTAAGATATATTAAATGCTTCTTGTTGTTTTATGCATTAACATTGGCATTTTCAATTTAAATAGTTCTCAAAATTGCCGCTAAAGGACTTGCAATCTTATTTTGTAGTGACCACTGGAGTTTAAACCTGATCTCTATTAAGAGATTTGTAAATAATAGTATCAAAGGTTTTTGTGTCAAGATAAATTCGGCGAGAAATACGCATAAGGATGTAGATATATATCTACCATATTTAAGTAAATATATTCCTACAGATGTTCCCCATTCTGTGGACTGGGAGATCGTGAGTTTGGAGGTAAACTCTGTCTTTCTTAATAGCATGTTGAAATCAGTATTCTAATGTAATTGTTTCATTCTAATTTATTCTGTTTCATAATTGATTTC
Source organism: Diphasiastrum complanatum (assembly GCA_029204225.1). Classification (NCBI taxonomy): domain Eukaryota; kingdom Viridiplantae; phylum Streptophyta; class Lycopodiopsida; order Lycopodiales; family Lycopodiaceae; genus Diphasiastrum; species Diphasiastrum complanatum. The sequence goes on along the minus strand of CM055093.1, from coordinate 2,983,766 downwards.
TTTTGTGCTGAATTATTTTGTAGTCATCATAGCAAAATGATTCTTTCAGCTGTGGTTGGTACACATTATACAATGCAAAGCTATTTTTTGAGTGGTTCAACCTTCAGCAAGATGTTGATATTTCTAAGATAATAAATTTGGGATATTCTTATTTTGGAATCATGATTAGTTTTCTATTTTGTTGATGTTTTTAGCCATTACTAATACATGAATGTTCTATTTTGCAGTTTACACTTCCTAAGTACACATCAAGCCAGGTGTACAGATTCAGACAGTACTTATGAGTCTTCCGTTGATGATAAATTTGAAATATGTTGGTAGATTGGTTTGTAATAGCATGAGCTCTGTTATGATAAAATCAAGCTTCCAATGTTCTTCCACCTCAACCATAGTCAAATATTCCTCATTGTAGATAATGCTTATCTCCATTCGGTTTGCGTGACCATTTAGTTCAAAGTCTTGATCCAGTGGTAGCCATGTACCTTCAATTTTCTTGTATCTCTGGTAGCTAAATGTGAGACTGAGCATTTGCTTTTCGAAATGATAACGAAAGATCATTGAGGACTTTTTAATCCTGCATTCTATGTCATTATTTGTTTTACTATCCCAGCCTTGATCCATGAGATTTGACAAAGTCTCATTTGATAAATCCTTGCAAACCAATAAAGTTGGTTTCCTACGAACACTAGCACTCGAGAAAAAAATCAACAAATATATGTAATGAGATAAACCAACTCAGGTGAACAATTTTCGAACCTATGCTTATCTTCATAGCATTTCTAATATCAATTAGTAGCTTGCATCTCAAGGATTCAGAAACAACGCTGTCAGGAGTAGGCCACTCATCACTTTGAAAACTAGACAATGGAATTGCTTTGAGCTTGCCAAAACCTCCATCTGTTTGTGGCGTATATAAAGATCATAAAAATAGATACCACAATCTGCAAGTTCATTTGGACTTCTTCCTCTGTATTGCAGCTTTCCAACATCAGAGTGAATCACATCTAATATTCCTGCAAGCGATTGTGCGGGCTCCCATTCACTTATGCATGATGGATATAAATCTAAAAGAAAAAAAATAATGTTGAAGCATTTAAATCATAATCTGAAGAGCATCAATAAAGAAAATCACCTATGATTGTTGTAGAGTGCATATGTTTTGATATACTTACAATTACATTTTTGATGATCATGAGGATTGATATCATGTACTTTGAGTTATGAGTGCATATATAAATGTTGTACTAAGACTTCTGATATAGATTGACATCCCGGGGTAGTCTTAAACTCCAAAATTTTTGCTTTCCAATAAGATTTGTAAGTCATTTTTGCTCTTTTCTTTTGTCGAAAATTGTCCTTTGATGATGGATGCAACAATACCCATGAGTTCTTTGTATATTTTGTTGGCTTCCAGTTATCAACTTCATCTTTCTCATTGTAAAGAATCACAGAATCGATTGTAGATCTGGGTCTCCTTGCCATTGTTATTTTCAAAGGTTGGGCGCCAAAAATCTCTCTGATATGATACTTAATTTCAATTTTTCGTATCACATTCAATCTAATGTGAATGCCAACATAGTCATAGTTACTGCGTATACCATATTTTATGTAATTGTACATACTATATTTCTATAACTGTAACTAGTATAGTTAGAAAAATTCATTATACTAACCAGCATAGTCAAGTAAATTTAACTTGAGGTATTGACATCGGGCAGATTAGCACGTGTCGGGCAGGAAGAAGAAACCAATGGGATACGTCCATGCTGCCCGGACACAAATTTCAAAGTTTTCTATATTGCATTTTTATTTCTCAGTTAATTTGAACTACGTTACGTAGATTTCAATCACTATGCTACTATACTGTGGGTCCTATCAGTTGATAAGGATCAGTTGGCCTCACCATGAGGCAAGTCGACGAGACACGCATCCCGCCAACGGCAACCTAGGTCATGCATGGGTTGCATGAGTGAACAACTGTATGTACAGTGTAATTTCATTTTGAGAAATACAGTTGCTATGTGAGCTTGCTGTGGAGAGTGTTTTCTGTCTATGTTACTGTGTAGCATGATCTGTGTTCCTGTGCAAAGAAAATTCTAAGTCGAATATGAGGTTCATCCACAAACAACAAAAACTGTCAAAGCCCTCACCCCAGGATTTGAGGTACAAACTAAATCAGATTAGTGGTGTGGTGGTGCAAAACTACTTCTTAGAAACAAAGGATGAACCCTGGATCGATCTCAGGGTTCATCCAACTAACTCTTCTCAGGTTCTTAGTGTACAATACACTTCCAACACGTTTTGATTACTCAAAAATCTAAAACAACCAAGAAGAAATTGTCAAATCTTCCTATTATATATTGGATCTCACAAGGAAGAGGGCCTCGCTGCTCCTATTTATGAACAAAATTAATTTTCTTGAACCCCTAGTGCCACACCAAGCAATCAAAACAAACAACAAATTCATGTTGCACAGTACTTTGCCTCTGAAATCCAAAATTTGAAATAAAATTGTAGAAGGCACAACCTTCACCCTAACAGCTACCTCTGTCAGTGCAAATCACGCCAGCTTACAATTGCGCAGATCTTGATTCCTAATGGTTAAACTACCTCTGTAGACGAAAATATAGATAATAAATGTCCGCTTGTGAGCGAGGTAATTTTGTAAGATGATCAGCAGATCCGAGAAGTTCGCTAGTAAGCGAGACACTATTCGTGGGAGAATTGTATTTTCTCTCACGCCAATGCACTGTGTGGATCTGTCACACAATGCTTGAAATCAAGAGGATCAATAGATAATATTGTAGTTGTTATGCACATATTATTATTGTAGCTTTGTATGATCTTAGTGAATTTTTGTTTGCTATTGTTCGTGTATCTCATTTACTTGTTTATTTAATTTCGCACAATGGTTCAATCTTGTTGAATGTTGAATTAATCTATAATGTAAATCAGCAATGTCTGTCTACATTCTGGAAGATTGTAGGAATGATATAGCCGGCAGTGACCAGCAATCATATCTGAATTCCACACGAACTGATTTTGTTTGCGACTGTTTCGCTTCGTGTTTCGTTTTACTTCGCTTCGCGATCACATTGCTTTCAGCATAAATCAATTTCAGAGCTCATTCAAGTCTTGCTCTGCTTCGTTTCGTCTCGTCTAGTTTCGTTTTGTTTCATTTAGTTTCGTTGCATTTGTTGGAGGGTTTGCGGCTTCCAAGGCAACCCTAACCCTAGTTAATAAATGAGAAAGATTTGGCACCCTGCGTGTGTAAGTCTAACCCAATGATCACATAGTTATTTGATTGATTAGTTAAAAGTTAATAAAGGACTTTAGGCCTTTTTGCGGGACTTTTAATGTCGCAGGGCCTAAATGTCAAGTTAGTGAATAAATTGGGTTTCCCTCCAATTTTGATGGTTCCCACACTTTTTTAAAGTTGAATAAAAAGAGAGACAAGAGTGGACCAATAGGATATTCGCCTTACCCCTTTTTTATAGAGCATGATCCATTTTTGGCCTCCGCGAATTTTGTCTCAGATAAAAAAATGTATAAAAATAGAAAAATGTAGTTTTATTCATGAGATATCCATCCTCAGAATCTGCAGACAATTCGCTGCATTTCAAATTGATCCTCACGATTCCTCTGCTATCTCTACGAATTCTGATAAGACACATTTTTGCACTATCAAACATTTTTTTCTCTTTTGGCATAAAAAAATCCCTTACAAGAATTTGCGGGCCCTCAGAATGTTGCCTCGAAATTCGCGACCATCCTCACCAAATCGTGGACATTGAGGATGATTTCTGGGTGAAGTTGCGAATTCTTGCCAAAAAAAAAGTCTATATAGAGTCCTCCACCTTCTCTCCACGAGTTCATTTTAGATTGCTGCTCTCGAGTTCATGCCAAATTTTTTTCAAAATTTTCAAAATTCTCAGAGCAATCTAAAATCACTGCTATCATGGCTTCCCGTGATTCCTCGCTTAGCTTGCATTACCGTAAACCCCCTCGTCCTTATCAAGGGATATAGTCATGATCTATCTTAAGAATTACGCCGAGCAGCTCACACTGGCCAAGGATATCCTCACCAACCTTGGCTTTGATCTGACACTTTTCCGGGACCAGCAGAGCGAGAGCCTCATCCGAGAAGCCTACTCCACCTATTCGGATGAGTTCCAATCTTTCCGGATTACATCCAAGAGTGGCAGCTATTCTATTATCAACGTCTCTCTTGGGGATCTCCAGAGCATCGACTTTCCTAATCTCGGAGAGACAATCCATGGAAAGGGCACCAGCTATGATGCCAAGTACTTCACAAAATTTATGACAGACAACGGCAAAACCGTTGCCCAAACCAACAACGAGATTGCTATCCGCCTCATCACGGATCCCCATCTATGGGCCGCCTCAAAGATCCTCGTCACCATGGTCACAATGCATACCACCAAGATGGATCGCATCCCACCGAGCGACCTCTTTTCTCTGACCCTCACCATGGAAGATCCCACTCAAAATTACAAGTGGGCTGAGAAGGTAGCAGAGAAGCTATGCAGAGCTCTGAAAGCCTGCAAACTGACTACCAAATGTGGGTATCTCCTCCACATGTTGGTCACCAAACAATTGGGAACTAGGGCGGCTGCTGCCATCAAGGAGCTGGATGATGTTTATCCAAGCACAAAAAAATGAGCCACCCCCCAACCGACAACAGACCCGGTTTCACCAGCCCCACCTAGTAAGAAGCAGAAAGGGAAGGCAATCAGCACAGAAGCCGATGTCCCACATGACAATCTATCCAACGACATTGGGGTGGAATATGCTGAATTCGGAGGGAGCCTTAAACCATCTCAGGTCCCAAAGGAGGTCCTAGAGCAGTAGGCGGCCTTACTTCACCAGGCCCAACAACGCTGACAAGCAGTAGCAGCAGCAGTAGGTAGCTCCGGAATGGCAGACACTTCCGGCTTTGATCCTATGGGCGTGATTCCGTCCACACAGACAATCTCCTCTCCACCACTTGCTCTCACACTCCCACCACTACCCCCACCAGTTACTGCCACCTCCACACCGTCACTAAGTCTCAACACGGGCTTCACTTCCACACTTCCACCAAAGCCCTCACCTGTACAAATCTCCACCCTACTTGACTCCGTAGTCAACATAGATGATTTTGTATTACAATTACAAACTGCACTTCCATCAACCATTGTCACCACTAAACCAATCCAACAATCTCCACCACGTAGTATCTCCCCACCTGCCTTTCATACACCTCCATCTAGCCCTGCTCCTGATTTTCTACCATTTAAACCAATGTCGTATCCTAACTACACACGCACTCTCCCTGACATTGGTCCTTGGGAGCAGCTACGCCTTGCAACCCAAAAAGTGGTATGGTTGGTGAATAAGCTCCAATACAATCTATTCAGCACCCTAGGAGGACAATATACTATGCGGAAACTCGATGATGGTGCTATGGCGGACCTTCAGAAAGAAAAAACAAGGCTGGAAGGAAAACAAACAACAACACCTGCAGATCTAGAACCTAACAAATTACAATCAACAACAACAGCAGATGCTACTCCACCTCCAGAACCAGCACATAGCCACCCTGGAAGAATGCTTAAAGACTGCTGTCCAGTCAACCCTGTCGGTTCATGCAGAGCACGTCCAATTCCATGATTCGGGACACCACTTTGATGGACCAGATGGTGAAGATGGAACAGGATTCCAACAGCCTCCTCCTGCAACTCAAGGCTCCACATTTCAAGGCCAACTCCTAGGGCAAGGAACTCAAACACCAACCAATCCGTCGGGCTCTGGAGGTACCAGCTCCCAACATTATCTTTTCCCTTCCACCACTTCTAACCCTCTCGACACCACTAAACCCACCTTCATTCCACGACAATTTTCTCCTGAGTCACAAAGAATTACAGAAGCTAAACCCTTGCCTCCTCTCTCTTCTGAACCCGATCCACAAACCGCACACGAGACTGCCTCTCAAGCAACAACCATCCGGCACAGAATCACGCCCACAGAACCAAGCAAGGAGTTGCGCGCCTCTCAGGAGTTTGCAAAGAAGTATCCAACAATGAAAGAGCGAGGTGGCTACATACTATCAGATTTGGACCAGTGTCAGACACATAAAGTAGCAGTCAAACTCCTGGATCCACAACCTCTCTGGCATCATCAGCTCTTCCTACAAAGTAAGACCTCAATGGCACGGTATCTCGAAGCTCCCTCCTACATGTGCACCAATCCTTATTACTATCCAGTAGCGAGGCGAGAACCGTTTTTAGCCACCAAGGTCAAGAACCGAATCTTTTGGCCTAAGCTTACAGGCGTGGATACCGGCAACTTAGCCAAAGACATGGTCACCAACTGCCGAGTATTCTACCAGAAGCACCATGGCAATCCTGATCGCGATGTCAGATATTTTGCGGATAATTACGGCCTGGTGGCATTTCTGACAGAACTCACAGGTTTTTGGGATCGAGGGTTACCCCCAATGGCCCTTGATATCCATAAACCCTTGCGCATGCAAGACGACCGTATCAACATTGCAAGGCTCTATTATCGTGCTGCACTCACTTCCGCCCTGCACGTTGATATGGTGGAGCTATGGAAAACCCATAACTTTCTCCGAGGTATGATCCATTACTACAAACCCATGCCCTTCTTGAACAAATTACGGTGGCAAATAATGGAGGGCATCGGCACGACAATCTACCACTCCTGACAACAACAGTCTCGTCTCCAAGAAGCACAAAAGATCCAGGACGAAAAGGCGTCGATTTGTGTGGGACCACCAATCCAATAAGGAGGGGGATAATGTTAGCAACTGTGCTAAGACAGAGAAAAGAAAGAAATAAAACTCTGTGGCATGTGTTTTGTAAGACCACGTATGAGTATCTGTCAATAAACTTCAAGCCATGGCATGTGTTTTGTAAGTCCATGAGTAGAAGCTTAATTAATGATAAAATAGCTTAAACTTAGATTTAGAACTTAGACTTAGGAAACTTAAGATTAGAAATATTTTATCTTAAGTTTTTCTAAGTTAAGAGATTTGAAGTTCTAAATCCTAAGTTAGAAGTTCTTAAAAGGCTAGAAACAGATTAGTCCCATAAGTTAGTAGACACTTATGGAAGACCCTCCTTGCCATAAAAGGAGAGGTATTTGCATTGTAAACAACACTCTGAGATTATGCTAAATTGCTCTCTATTGAGATTATCATTCTATTTCTTTGTGTTCCCATTGGAAGGTGCATAGCTTGAGGGAAGGTGCTTGGGCCTCCTCTTGCCTCCTTTCATTGGCTTATTGTGGCATGTTTTTATTGGTTTATTTAGTTAGCCGCAACTTATCTTTCAAACCCTCTGGGTGTTAATTTAGGTCTTAGTTTAGCAACCTTGCTAGTTGGGTTTGCCTTAGCAAGGATTTTTATTGTTGTTTCTAATTAGCTTTATTTTCGTTTGAGCACTAGTTGGGTAAGCCTTAGTGCTCTCATCCTTGTTGATTATTTTCGTATTTCCGTTGAAGCTTGTTGTAGAAACTTAAAAAGTGGACGAATCTCTATGTCCTTATATTACACCCGTAAGTAGATCTAGCCACCGCACGAACTAGAAATACTTCTAACATTCGATCAGTCACATATGTGCTGCTTAGACTGCTAAAGATGCATGAGACATCCTATCAACTCTCTACGATATCAAGGATGTTACTTCTAAGTTACACTTGAGGAAGAAATTCTTCACCCTGAGAATGTCTGACACAGAAAGTGTTTCGAGTCATCTCAACATGTTAAAAAATCTTTTGGAGCAAATGACTACAACTGGCTCAGTCATAGAAGATTTCGATGCTATCATGACTCTATTATCGAGTCTACCTGAAGACTACGAACATTGGGTGATGGCAATTTCTACCCAGAAGCACCTCACTCTATCAAGAGTAATTTCGCTGCTCCTACAAGAGGAGATCAGAAGATCAACATCCTCCTCAGGCTCAGGATCGGATCCTCAAGTTCTATATTCAAAAAATCAAAAGTTTAGATCCAAGAGATCTACAAAGTCAGGTTATACTGACAAGAAGAGCAACATGCAATCTGGACCAAATTTCAATTCATGATCGAATTCAAGCTCTTCATCATTCCAACCAATGCAAAAACTTTTCTACAGATACTGTAAAAGGACTGGCCATGAAATCAAGGACTATCGAACTTTTTAATACAACAACGAAAAGAAGAAGCAGTTCTGACAACAAGCACATAGTGCTACAACCACTCACTCAAATCAGCAACAAGAAGAAGATGAAGCAACTTTCATGACCAAAGTAGGAGAACAACAGGATATCGATTTTTGGTATCTAGATTCCAGAGCAACTCAACACATGATTCACCATGGTGACTGGTTCATAGACTATAAGTCATTCACCCACTCTCGAGTTGTGCAACTTGGAGACAACTCATCACATTCAATCAAAGGTGAAGAAACAGTCAAAGTTGAATTCAAAAGAGGTGAAGTCAAGTCGTTGTCCAATGTTCTCCACATTTCAAATCTGACCAAGAATCTGCTCTCAGTTAGCAAAATCATTGATTCAGGTCGAAGGGTCGAATTCAATATAGAAGACTGCACAATTCTTGATGAATCCCGGAAGGTTCTGGCTATCTTTACAAACTCAGCCATTGCTACTCTTCTAACAATCAAGCTCTTCACACAGCTACTTCTGAATCAACTGATATGCTATGGAGTTTTAGACTTGGCCATCTTAATTTCAGTAGTATTCAGCAAATGTCTGCTCAAGGTCTAGTACAAGATCTGCCTTCTGTCAGCAAGCCAACTTCTCCATGTGAAAGCTATATTATTAGCAAGCATGCTAGAAGCCCCTTCATTTCAGACTCAGTTCATACATCCAAGGGCTTGCTTGACCTGTACATAGCGACATTTGTGGCTCGATGCAGACTGCTTCCAAAGGGAGAGCTCTCTATTTCCTAACCTTCATCGACGACTTCTCTCGAAGGACTGCTACCTACTTTATGAAGAAAAAAATCTGAAGCGTTTAAGTTCTTTAAGCAGTTCAAGGCGTTTGCAGAAAATCAGACCTAGAGGAAGATCAAGACTCTACGCACAGCTGCCTATTTGCAGGATTGATCCATCCCCAAAGCCCTGAATGGCAAGACACCTTATGAGGTCTTTATACATTTCACATACTAGTTTATCATTTCACGAAGCACTTGAAATATGAGATTGATCTTTGAGTCTTCCTTCAACATCATACTTAGCCTTAGATATCCATTTGCATGAAATCGGGTTTCGATACTTTGGTAGTTGAGTTACAGTCCATGTTTGATTCTTGATAAGAGAATCGAATTCAATGTCCATTGCGGCTTTCCACTAGTCAGCATTAGGTGTTGACATTTGCGTCAGAAACAGTAGATGGTTCCTGCACAAAGTAGCAGACTGGATCATCCATAAATCGGGATGGAGGCTATCTGGATCGGTTCGATCTTCTGGGTTGAACTTCAGTCCTCTGATGTGTTTGAATTTGTCGAGGTTCTGACTATGTCGGAGTCGGTGTCGAGCTTGTGAGTAGCAGTCCTTCGTGAGAAGTCATCGAAGAAACTGATCCATAGGTGTCCTCTTCAGTCCTTATTCTAGTAAGGTTAAAACAAGCTTAGAGGTAAGGTTATGAAACAGAGAGCACCCCCTGTTGAAGCAGTCTGCATCGGGCCACAAATGACACTATGCACAAGATCTAGTAAGCCCTTGGAAGTATGAATTGAGTCTGAAATGAAAGGGCTTGAGTCTGAAATGAAAGGGCTTCTAGCATGCTTGCTGATAATACAACTTTTGCATAGAGAAGTTAGCTTGTTGATTGAAGGTAGATCTTGTACTAGACTCTGATCGGACATTTGCTGGATACTGTTGAAGTTAAGATGGCCAAGTCTGAAATGTCAGAGCATCTTTGTAATACCTTATTACATGCATATTTTTATTGAATTATTATTTTATGATGCAAAATACCAATCAACCTACTCAACTGGTGAAGATAGCTACCGAATTGTCGTAAAACATGGAGATGACCGGCAACGGAAGCTCAAAGCTTTGAGCATAGGCGTGTAGGAATGGAAGCACAATAGTTAGTAGCAAAAATATTCAAGAAGAATGATTCATACAAATTGAACAATACAGTAGTAAGACAAAAATTGCACTCTGATTAATATCAACAGTGAGTACAATGGCTTGAAGTAATAACTTCAGCTTGCTAAGCGTGATAACACTAGCTACAGAAGAACTTTGATTGTGTTGAGACAGCACTTTTATTAACTTACATAAAGACTCTTTTTCATAGCTTGATTCAGGTAGTATATATTTACAAGTGTCTTCAAAAATATCTTACAAGCATTAAATGCTATTTACGCCCGTCTTTGTATATGTACAAAGTTGGTAACCGCCCTTGGGATATTTGGCTAGTGAGTCGATGATGGATTGAAACGGGTAGCGCTTCATTTCCTCCTTTTCTTTGAGAAAATTGTTCCTTTGATAACTTTAGTCCAGGGTCAAGTGGAAAGTGACTTGGTTTGTAGTTGGTCATACCATACTTTTTTAGCACGTTGTTGAGATATTGTTGCTGATTGATGAAAATCAATCTGATGGGTCGATCTCGTTGGATTTGGATTCCGAGACAATAGTGGGCTGGACCCATGTCAGGCATCTTGTATTCCTAGGCCAGCATGCATTTTTTATCCTTCATTAGATTCAGATTGTTACTAAATAAGAGTGTATCATCTACATAGAGAGAATGATAATGAAGTAATCTGATACAGACTTAAAGTAGACATTCGAGTCTGTTGAGTTTGAAATAAAATCATTCTCTATAAAAAATGCATTGATATTCTGGAACCAAGATCGATCTTAATGAAGAATATGCTCTTTTGATTAAAAGAGGTGTCAAAGCATCTTGCTTATCAGTTGATAATTATTTGCGCTATAGGGCTGATGGAAAAACAAATCTGGACCTCTGGGTATACAGGACATTATATCCTAAAGATCCATATTCCATGTAGCATCCCTGTAGTGGGTTTCTTTCCTTGCCTAACCTGAATCCAGGATCTAGTCAATCTAGCATCAAGAGACACGCGTAAGTTCGTTCCCATGAGAGTGATAGTATAGTTCAGATTTCAACATGAATGGAGGATCCAAATCTAACTCTAACATCCATTAACCCTAAACCTTAACACTACAATCCATTAACACTACACATTCACAACAAAGATAGCTTACCCTTTCTCTCTCTCCCCTTCTCTCTCATAAAAAGTATAATAACACTCAATCCCAATAACATTCAGATCCAACAATTAGCAAAAACCAAAGAAAGCATGAGAGATGGAGGAGGGAAGAAGAAGAGCAAGGACATTCATCAATCCATTTCTGAAGAGAACCAATCTGCTTTATTGAAATGAGGAAATGAACATGTGTAGGAACTCGAGTTGGTCCCTTTTTATAATAGAGAGGAGGACCCTGGCCTCTGAATCCTGTTGGTCCATTTCTGCTTCCCTAATTATTCAAATTTAAAAAAGTGTGGGAACCATCCAATTTGGAGGGAAACCCAACTTTATTCACTAACTTAACATTTAGGCCCTACGACATTAAAAGTCCCGCAAAAAGGCCTAAAGTCTTTTTATTGACTTTTAACTAATCAATCAAATAACTATGTGATCATCGGGTTGGTTTTACACACGCAGGGTGCCAAATCCCTTTTCACTTATTAACTAGGGTTAGGGTTGTCTTGGGCAAACCCTCCAACAGTATCCCCCACCAAAACTGGTGGCGGTCCCAACACCTACGAGACAAAATTATTGGAGACTTTTATTGGCTTTGCACCGAATCTTGATTAAATGGTATTGCACCTTCTCCATAAAGTCGAGGCGAGCAGTATTAAAATTCAAATTGTGGGGCAGAAAACAACGATGGGCTTCGACAATCCACTTTGAGGCTGTCCATGATGTGAAGCGTGATTTCCAGGAGCCTCCCATCATTGCTGCACGAAAGTATAAACGAGCAACCGATAGCTGATCTTTGATATTCTTTGAGGCCATCAGCTTATTTGGATCGAATGCCAGAGGAGGGAGGCAATCGTCCCATCTGGTTGCCATTGACGCCAACAGAGTTAAATCTTTTGCAAATAGTGCCGATTGTGGCACCGTTGGATCTGGAGAGTGGACATACTCTCTCTAGTATGCTTGTAAAGCTTGGTGTAAGTCCATTGAAATTGTCCAGCTGTAGGGCTGATGGATAATTGGCCAATTGGGCATATGGATTGTGATTTTGTCCCTAGCCAATCCCAAATCTTTTCATTTATTCCTTCTCGGCATTGGCACATAATAAGAATCGACCCGCAATTGACGAGGGCTGGCAACGTAACTCCTGATTGATTCTAGAGTTTTCTCAAACACTGTAATTCTCCATGCCAGCTGCTCTCCCAATGCAAGTATTTTGTCCAACTCTTTGCCGGCCTCTATCTCGGAGGTCTTAAACTTCAGAACCCAACCACCATGCGAGGACTCATGCAGATGTTGCTTTAAGAAATTCTGGATCTGGTCCTCGACGCTGATTAGTCCATTACGGTGAATTTTGACATGGTATCAGAGCCAAGTCAAAGAGCTTAGTTGATGATCCAAAAATCTTCATTTTGGTGAAAGCATTGGTGCTAGATTCATTTTGAAGGAGGGCGAACTTTTCTAATAGTTTACTTGTAATGTTGAGATTCAGATTAGTGTGGAAAGTTTAGATGTACTTCTCACATGTGTGAGAGGCTACTGGGGTTGTAATTTCACCAAAACTTTGTGTTTTTTCGATATTTGAGCTTCAAACAAGTTGTGTAGAGTGAAACTAGTGATGTGCTTATGAAAAACCATTGTTTCCTTTATAGATTTGATGAGTAAATGGTGTTAGAAGCTTATTAAACCTACAAATCCTTGAGAGAGAATTTGAGGCTTATGTTTTTTTAGTTCAAGAGTGAAACTAAAACTATTCTAAACACCATTAGAAGGCATTGGCCTCCCAAGAGTCAAATCCAAGCTCCTCAGTGAATAGATTGTGCAGAATACATTTTTCCAAATCTTTTTGAGTTCAAGATCATTATAGATATTGCTTCTTGGGTCTAGTGACATTCAAGAGAGTAGCATTTTAGCTAAATTCTGAGAAAGGAAGAAGGGAGAGCCTTTGAATAGTACATTTGTTGTACTTGTTAGTAGATAGTATGGGTTCAATTGGAGCCTATCTTCTTGAGGATAGTGAAAGGCTAAATTCTAATAATCATTCAACTTGGAAAGTAAGAATGGAGTCACTACTTGTGCTCCAAGATATGTTTGATCTTGTCATAGGAGAGGGAGAAGAACCTCAAGGAGGGCAAGATCAAGTGAGGTACAAAAAGAGAGCTAGACTAGCATTACATTGTTTGAAAATGAATGTTAGTAATGAACTTCTAAAGGAAGTGGCATCTTGTACCTCGGCCAAGGAGGCATGAAACTACCTTAAAAATATAAAAATACCTCTAGAGTGCTTATGATTAGAAACAAAGTTCTTCAAAGCATTAGAGGGATTGATGAGAGTGCTCAAGAGTATGTCTTGAGAATAAAATCTCTCAACAAAAAATTTTCCATCATTAGTGAGGGTATTCATGATGATGAACTTGTCCAAATCATTTTGAATGGTCTTGGAGATGAGTTCTCCAATCTTGTACAAAGCTTTCCTATTCAAGATGCACTACCTTCCATTGACAAGCTCCATAGTGTGCTTGTGGCCGAGGAGAGTATGTAGGGTCGTGGATCTCGCGTAGTATAGCCCTCCTGCCTGTCAACAAGGGTTAGATCACTGGATAGGTACCTAATTATGCATAGATGCTACTTTTAGTTAATTTTCTACTTTCTCCCTTAACTCTACTCACCACTAACAGTGCTCTCCTTTAACTCTACTCCTCTACACTAACATTCATCATGATTTGGGTGAAGGGAAGGGATAGAAAAGAAGAGGTTGAGAAGAGAAGAGAAAAAGAGAGAGAGATAGAGAGTGAGAGTGGAGGTTAGCTCAAATGCTCCTTATGCTTGCTAATATAAAAGCATACACTATGGCAAACAATAAACATGGAAATAGAAAGCAATGGAAAACACAATCAAGAGCATTAGCAAGTAGTGAATAGCAAATGAGGATGTTTCTCTTCCAAAAATGGTAGAGTTTCCTCCTTCTCATTAAGCATGGAATTAGTGTACAAATGGTGCCTTTTTATAAAATGGGGAAGGCCCTTGCCCCTCAATCCTACTATTCACAATGATCCTATCCATTCATCTTGGACCCAACTTGATCCAAGGGTTCACAAAAGGTACATTAGAAATCACAAGATTCATGTGAGTCCCAATTTGGACCCAACTCTAAAAAGTGATCTCTAAGTTTAAAAATGACATTGAGCCTCTAGTTTTATTTTAATTCCAAGGTCCAAGTCATGTTTATTTTATTTAGAACTTTATTTGCGTGCTCATTGGGCCATGGGCTTATACACGCAGGATGCCATGCCCTCGCAACACATTTTATTGGATGATTTTATTTATTTAAACTTTGTTGGGAATACCCCCAACAGGACCCACGACCTGAAGTAGTGCTGGTCCCTCGGCACTCTGCCGGTTTAGTAGAGCGTCCTCTTTGCCCGCCTCTAGTGGATCAGGTAACCGTAACGTTTATTATGAAGTTGAGACGGTCCAGTTTCTTCGAGTCCTTGGGCGTGTGGAAGGACTTGTGGACTCCTGTTAGCCATTCTTGATCAATCTAGGCTTGGAATCGGCGCGTCCAAGGTTCTCCAAGGAATGTAGCTCGATAATATACACGAGCGACTGGCAACTGATCTTCGACTTTGTCGGAAGCTGGCGCCTTATTAGGATCAAAGAATATTGTGGGAAGAAAATCATCCCATTTAGTTTCAATCCCCATCAGGTGTTCTAAGTCCTGGACATAAGTGGCTGTCGCACGGACTGTGGGATCAGGACAATTGATATACTGGTTTTCGAACGTGGTGAGAGCCCTTCTGGCGTCTACATCCGTCGTCCACCCATATTGCGATGGTATGATCGGTCAATTAAAATTATGAAGTGTGATCTTGTCCAGAGGGGTGTTGCATTCCACCCATTTGGATCTTTGTGTACATGGCAGGAAATGCGCGTTCACCCGTAATTGTTGTGGACTTGTCACGTAGGCCCTAATGGCCACAGGGTCTCTTTCAAATAACTGCTGATGCCACTCTGGTTGTGGTTGGAGGGCGGGTAACGCTTGCAGTTCTTTTCCCTTGATTGTCTGAGCAGAAAACGATATCTGCCAACCGCCTCGAGATGACTCGTGGGGGTACTTGGATAAAACTTCATTGATTTTCTCCTCCACGGACTTCGGCCTTCAGAAGGCTCGGCTGACAGATATTGTGCGCAAACCTCTGGATGATGTGCCTTGGCTCTGGTCTTGCGTCTCAACAGTCGTATTTGTCTGCCCTTGGTCTTGGCCTTCAGACTATTGATTTGTTTGAGATCCCCCTGTTGCCTGCTGGCTTTGATCTTGGCTGGTACTAGTCTGCGCAGCGTCAAAATTAGGTGGCGGTGGAATTACCACAGGGTTGGGCTGGGCCTTCGCGTCCATGAATTTTTGGCACGCCTTGAGGGCTTGCTTGGCCTGGGCGAGCTCATGTGTTGGGTTGTTGGCGAAGCGGGTGGGGTTTGAGAAAAACTATGGAAACATGGGTGAGGACGGTTTGTCCGAACGAGAGGATGGAAGGAACAGAGGGAAATTGGAGGGTGGTCTGGAGTATGGAAGAAGGTGAGGATGGAGCAGAAAGTGTCTGGCGTGGGGGTAAAAATTGATAACTTGCATCCATGCCAGAGTGTCGAGGGACAGTTGTGAATAAGAAGGATTGAATGTGAGAGGAGCAACAGTAGTGGCAGGAGTGATGGAGGATGCGATGGTGATGGATGGAGCAGTGGACACTGGAAGAGAAGTAGGAGTGGTATCAACAGAAGAAACGGGGATGGAGACAGAAACAGATGTGGATGGAACAGGAAGAGAGGTAGTGACAACAGAAATCGGAGTGGGGGGTTGCACGGAAGAAGAAGTGACGGTGGTGGATGGAGTGGTTAGTGCGACAGTGGAGACATGTCTTTGGATAACGGGTGGAGATGTGGATGTAGAGGCAGTGCCACACATTCGTTCGTTGTGTTAATAACTACAGGTTGGGAGGAGGTAGATGCTTGAGATGGTGGATAAAGGTTAGTATGTGGCACAAGGGTAGACAGGAGGGATGAGCATTGGAAACCGTACACTTTTGTCTTGAGAAGTGCACAGGCAAAGTTACACAACAGGGGGCCTACTGCGATTCATGTTGGGTTTGATGGAGTTGGTTAGTTCTCGAATAAGGAAGCTATGCCAATCGTATGGCACAACAGAGGGGTTAGGAAATTCCAGAAAGGATTCCACTATCTGACTCAGCAGCGTAGACTGAATTATGTCCTTGCGAAATGTTGAAATAACCAGAAAGTTATTCAACAGATGCGCAACCGCTTGAATGACGGATTCCGTAATAGCTTCTCTAGATAACCATTGTTAGTCTGGATGGGAATTTATCAGAGCTTTGGTGTGGCGATGGGAGATGGGCTGACAATCATCAGACATAATGCCAATGGTGACCATCGAGTCGACATTAATCCTGACCTTGTATGTGGTACTTTGGTACAGGAAGTGGAAACGAGCCTTGTCCTTGTCCTAGGTGGCGTAAGCGTGAAGGGCGAGGCCCATGTCAATCTCAGAATGGAAGAGCGTCGGGTAAAAACCCATTGCCGCTAGAAGTGGGCTGGCTGTCTGTAGCCATGGTTGGATCAGAGTGCCAGAGGGTAGAGGCCAAATTTGTGTGGCCTCGGGGATGTCGTGCTGGATCACCTGTTTGGCGCCAGAGTCTTCAGAGGATGAGGAGGCCATGTTAGCAGTGATGATTAGAGGTCGGAAAAGTAAGCAAAACGGTGGAGAATGGAAAATATGTGGAAACGATAGAAAACTGAGAATAACGAGTGTTGGAAGACAAGGAGTGTAGTTCAGAGATGTTCAGTAATATCAGATGATAGCTGGTAGAAAGTTTGGTTGCAAATGGAGAACTTGGTAATTTCAAAGTAAATTCTGGCAGAGCTTCGCTAGCAAAGTGACAAATGACTCGAATTCAGCCCTTATATAGCAGAATTTAGAGTGCATATTAGGTGAAATTCACTTTCCCTTGCTCATTTCCACCCAAACTTTGGCAGGCACCTTCTTCACAAGATTCTAAGACCTCAAGGAAGTCTGCTAGAGTTCAGAAGGTGATTTGACTGCTATGCGAAGGTTCTGTGAGGGTTCAGACTGTCTGCGAGGGTTCAACTCTTGCAAGAAGTGATCTCTCATACAACTTGTTCCTGTGATTGGATTTTCAAGATCAGACCATGTAGGGAGGCTAATTTCAATGCTTTGATTCCATTTAGGCACCTTGCGAGGGTTGGTAAGATGATCTTGATGCTCTGTGAGGGTTTTGAAAATTCAGCTTCTGGGAACTCTCGCATACACTAAAAAATGATGATTCCTCTATCAGAAACTCTCGCAGAGATTTTCATGGATGCATCTAGGTCAGATTTGGTGACTGTCCAATTTTCAAGAGCTATATCCCAGGGGATCTCAAAAATCCATGAAAAAAGTGCTCTTTTAGAGTGTTTTTTGACAAGATCTCGAGATTTTCTGATTTTTAACTTTTGTAAACTGGTAATCAGCTTCATCCAGGATTGATCTGATTGTCGGTATTTCTCTAAAAGTTCTGATGGATTCTTGGTAGTAGATCCATCAGTCAATCTGATGATCTGATTTCTTTTTTATCCTATCAGGACCTGGATCCTCCTTGGATTCCGATGGATTTTTTCGATCTTGCCAGATCTGGCTGAATTTTGATGGATTTAGCTTGATTTGGCTTGATCTCCTTAGATCTAGCGGTGATGGCTGAGCATATTAGCTTTTTGTAACGTGCCACCCCAATCTGGATCTGTCTCACTGTGGTGGCCAGTACTTGTGCAACCGGCTACCATTGATGGGTGTGTCGAATGGCGTCCCATCTAGCTTTTCTAAGTTCACGGCTCCATGATTAAGAATTTCCTTGGTCCTATAAGGACCTTCGCCCATGAATTTTAACTTCCCCTTGATCGCCTTGGTTTTATACATCAGGACCAGATCTCCTGAACGAAGATCCTTCCTTTGTAATCTATCATGCCAAGCCTTGCGTCTTTCCTTTTCAGCTACCAGTGCATGCACAGCTAGTAAGTGTGTTTCACAGAGTTTATGCAGAGCTTCGTGGCATAGTTGTAGAGATTTGGACTCATCAAGACATTGTGCGGTGGCAATCCTTAATGAAAGAACTAAAAACTCTACTAGCATCATAGCATCCTGACCATATACCAATTGGAAGGGTGTTTGATCAGTGCTCCCTTTATATGTTGTCCTGAATGCCCATATTGCAGCATGCAACTTGTGTTCCCAATCTGGTCTGCTAGCTTCAACTGTTTTCGTGAGCACGCTACACATGATCTTATTGGATCATTCTGCTTGCCCATTACCCCGAGGATAATAAGGCGTACTCGTTCTGTGAATCACGAAGAATTCCTCCAACAGGACCTTGATGGTCTCGTTGATGAAATGGCTTCCGCGATCACTAACTAGTTCCACCGGGCATCCGAAGCGCACAATGATATTTTCATAAAGGAACTTGGCAGTGATCCTAGCATCAGCTACTCTTACTGCCTTGGCTTCGACCCATTTGGTCAGGTAGTCTGTGGCTACAATTATGTATTGAGCTTGGGAACTCCTTGCTGCAGGATAAGTTGGACCAATATAATCCAATCCCCATTTTTCGTACGGTGCTTGGGCTAAGACTGGGTGCAGTAGATCATAGTTCAATCTTGTTGGTCTTCTTGCCCTTTGACACACATCGCACTTTTTCAAGTATTCCTCCGTATCTTTATGAATCGTTGGCCACCAACATCCTGATTGCAGGATCTTGCGACTGTAATGTCAGATGCAAAATGACCCGCACCCATGCTCTTATGTGAAAGCGAAATGATCTGGGTGGTCTCATGAGGAAGAATACACCGCCGAAGAATTCCATCGTGACCTCTTCGATACAACTGGCTGGCAATCAGCTGATAAGGTCTAGCCTTCAAGATCAATTTTCGTTGTTCCACCTTTGGTAGTGATTTGTCTGGTTGGCCACGCATTAGATATTCAAGAATGTCGACAGCCCATTCCGGTACTTTGTCCACGTAAAATAAGGCAGCATTTGCTAACTCATCGTCGGGTTGGGTGGCAATCTCTTTCCCTTGATTTGTGACACATGATCTGCCATGTAGTGTTGTTTTCCCTTGCGAACTACTATCCGAAAATCAAACTCCAACAACAGAAGTAGCCATCTGGTGATTCTTCCGGTGTTGCAAGTTTTATTGACGAGATAGAGCAAGGGTTGATGGTCCGTATAAAAAGCAAAATGTGTGGCCATCAAGTAATGTCAAAATTTCTTAACCGCATAGATCATTGCTAGTGCTTCCCGTTCTGTGGTTGAATAGTTCATTTCGGTATCACTGAGCTGTCGACTTGCAAACCGAATTGGAAAATCCTTTTTGTGTTCACCTGGTTGGGTTAAGATTGCTCCAACTGCATACTTCGATGTGTCCGTATGCACGTGAAACTCAATGGACCAATTGGGTGGGCGTAAGTTTGGTGATGAAACCAATGCATCCTTAAGCTTTTGGAACACTTTTAGGGCTTCCTCATTCCAATGTGGATCCGTTGTGAGTTTGTAGATTGGTCTGGCTAACTCCGCAAAATCAAGAATGAAGATCCTATAATAGTTAGCATGACCCATGAAAATGTAGACCTCGCGGATCGTCCCCGGTGGTGGTGGATCGATAATGATCCTAATCTTTGATAGATCTGTGACGATCCCGTGCCTTGACACTATATGGCATGTGTCATCCAGAATTGACATTTTTTTGGATTCAAGGAGATCTGGTAGTTGCAACATTTTTGTAACACCTTCTCCAAATTGGATAAGTGTTCTGAATCTGGTCCATGCACGCACAGATCGTCCAAGAAAATTTCCAAATTTTTTTGCAAATAATCTTTGAATGCCGCCTGCATGACTCGCTGGAATGTGCTTGGGGCATTGCAAAGTCCAAATGGCATCACTTTATAGGCATAGGTTCCCCATTCCATGGCAAATGTTGTCTTGTGTTGGTCCTGGGGTGCTACTTTCACTTGGTTGTAGCCGCTGAAGCCACAATGCGCAGTGGTGAGCTCGTTTGCGGTTCCCGTTTGACGTCGACTGGAGGTTCCATGGGATGGTCTCTTTCTTGCTCTTTTTTCTCCGCTTGTGCTTTCTGTACCCAGTGTCTTATTTTCTGGTATTGTCTTCTCTCTTCCCTCACATTTGGATATGGCGCTAAAGTTGAGGGTTGGTCGTCAGTGACCGATGGCGGTGGTGAGGGAGCCACTTCCTTCCTCTTCTGTGCTCACGTAATAGCTAAGACAGGAGCGTGGAATTGTCAACCTTCTGATGGCATCCCCACTGGAGTTACTGGTTGCTGTATGGCAATGAGGTTAAGAGGTGCACTGGTTCCAGGTCTAAATGGACAATTCTTGTAACAGTGTCCATAATCGCATTCCCAGTAGGAGGTTGTATATTGTCCCTTGTAGGGACATTCTGCTATTTTGTGTCCTTCGCTGCATGCGTAGCAGCCGTAATTTCTTTCGCCTTGGTGCTGAGTTTGAGCTGCATAGGCCGAAACATATTCATTTATGGCAGGATCCATAAATGGTTCATCTGGTCCATACCATTGTTGCTGCTTAGGTTGAGGTGGCATTTGCATCTCTGGTTTTGCTGCTGTCAGGTTTACATGGGCCACTTGTTGATTGGCTGGCCCTGATGGAGCAGGTAAGGCCATACACTATGGTGGATTTGGTGCGCTGTACCTTGGTGCCGCGTTGGGTGCCCCTTGATGATAAGGATAGGAAGTTTGATAAGGACTTCTCTTCTGTTAAACAATCCAGGGGTTAAATGGGCAAAATGTCGTATCGTGCGATGTTGCATTGCACAGATGGCAGAATCTATGTGTTAGTCTTAGATTTTGCTTTAGGACTGGACACTTGTTCGTTGTATGGTTTTGCGTGCATACTGAACACCATACATTCTCCCGTCTAGGATGCTGCAGCTGGTTTGGTTCCGGTTGATGTGGAGTTACTGCTACAGTTCCTTGTAAAGCTTTCAGTTTTTGGTCAAACCACGTCGTAAGTTGCTCCATCTGCTATTTGTGTAATTTTGTCATTTGCTCCAGCAGCAGTTCTGAGAATAGAGTGGATGCATTTGATGATGATGATGCAATCGAGAGAGTAGGAGTGTGGGTGGAAGGATATTCGTCGTCAGATCCCTCATCCTCTTCCCTGATGGCATCTTCCATAGCTTCTTGTAGAGTAGCGTACTACTCTCGTCGTTTCAGTTCTCTTCTGATGCTTCGTGGTAATCCGACTAGGAACTACATGATCACCACATGATCGGGAGTCAGAGCTGCACTGCACTCGGATGGTAGATGTTTGACCCGTTCAATATAGTCCCGGACCCTTTCTCGTTTTCCCATCTTGACTTTGCTCAGCAGGAGAAACGGGTCTTCCAGGAACCTTCTTGGTTTAAAGCACATAATGAGAGCCGCTTTAACGGCTTCCCAGGTGGATTTCTCTTCCTTTGATAGGTTGAAAAACCAATCCTAAGCCACTGCTAGTAAGGACATAGGGAATAACATCAGCTTCTCCACAGGTGTCCGTTCGCCGTAGATTTCACAAGCTTGCTCATAGATCTAGAGGAACCAGATGATGATCCTTCATATTTTGGTATCTCCATTTGTGGTGCTCTTCGGACTGCTTGCAAGGGAGCGACAGGTACGGGTTGGCCCATTGGATCCATTGGTGCTGGTTCCGGTTCTGCCTCTTGTTGCACAACTGCTAATCTAGAAAGGTGTGGTGCCTGATTTGCTATCCTTCGTGCTATTGATCATACCGATCTCAGATTAATCTGATGGTAGATTCCAAAGTGATTGGATCTTGCTTATACAGTAGGATGCAGTCTGGATATTTAAGGATCTGATCGATCTGATCGGCCGGAAGTGAATTTTAGGCCTTTTACGGTGGTTTTTCCTTGATAACTTTTTACTCCTTGTACTGATTGACCTAAGATTTTGATAGTAGCTAGATCTGATGCAGATCTTTCCACTGATCTTGTTTGCAAGGGTTATCTTATGCGAGGGTTCTTCAACTGTTTTTGCAGATAAAAAACTTGATATCTTTTAGATATCTGGGAAGTAACTCTCGCAAGGTTCATAGTAGCTGAATCTGGGTCAGATCTCACTATAGAATTCTTTGCAAGAGTTAACTCTCGCAAGAAGTGAAAATTTCACTGTCTGTGAGGGTTTAAAACCACTTTTTTGGCTTGATCTTCACCAGATCTTCACACTAACTTTCGCAGGCTTCATCACTGATGTAAATTGCCATTCTGAATCGATTGAGAGGGTCTGCGAGAGTTCTTACTGGAAGAAGATGTTAGATCTTCACTTTTTAGTGATTTTTTAGCACTTGAATCCAATTTTCTGCTCACTGTAATCAGACAGACTCTTGCAAGCTCTTCTGTGTCCAGGTCTCACTGAGATGGAACTTCAGAATCCTCTGCGAGAGTTCTTGACCACTGAAACTGAAAATTTTGCTGTCTGCGAGGGTTCACTGGTACTTTCCCGCTCTTTTTTTTCACTGGGAACTCTCGCACAGGCACTTAGATATCAAACTAACTCTCGCAAGCTTCTCTGTGTCCTGGTCTCACTGAGATGAACTTTAGAGGGCTCTGCGAGAGTTCTTATGAAGATTTGGATTTTTTTAAGGGTTTTTTGAATTTTTTATGATGTTTCTCTGATTTTTACAATCTGCTTGGAACTAACTCTCACAGGCTTCTATGCAGGTTTGGGACAGTACCCTGGAGCTGCTGCCAGTCATGCAAGGGTTAATTCTCATTGGTTCTTGAGATATAAAAATATGATGAGGCTTTAGGCTCTTTTTCCCTCCAAAAATACAAATTGGTGTGTTTTTTTGGGTTTTTTGGCTAGTTGGTTTGGGTTTCAAGCCCTTAGAAGCTGTTCAGGACCTCCTCTACCCTCTCACACCTCCTCCGCTAGCTGTGAACAGTCCAAACACAAAAAAATATAGAAAACTAACTCTAAACACCCAAAAATCTACCTAAAACTACTCTAAAAAGCATGAAAATAGCTAAAATGCAACTAAACTAGTTAGTGGAGACCTATCCCCGGCAACGACGCCACTGTAGGGTCGAAGATCTCGCATAGTATAGCCCTCCCACCTGTCAACAAGGGTTAGATCACTGGATAGTTACCTAACTATGCATAGATGCTACTTTTAGTTAATTTCCTACTTTCTCCCTTAACTCTACTCACCACTAACACTACTCTCCTTTAACTCTACTCCTCTACACTAACATTCATCATGATTTGGGTGAAGGGAAGGGATAGAAAAGAAGATGTTGAGAAGAGAAGAGAGAAAGAGAGAGAGATAGAGAGTGAGGGTGGAGGTTGTTAGCTCAAATGCTCCTTATGCTTGCTAATGGAAAAGCATTCACTATGGCAAACAATAAACATGGAAATAGAAAGCAATGGAAAACACAATCAAGAGCATTAGCAAGTAGTGAATAGCAAATGAGAATGTTTCTCTTCCAAAAATGGTAGAGTTTTTTCCTTCTCATTAAGCATGAAATTAGTGTACAAATGGTGTCTTTTTATAAAATGGGGAAGGCCCTTACCCTCAATCCTATTGGCTAATATTCAAAATGATCCTATCCATTCATCTTGGACCCAACTTGATCCAAGGGTCCACAAAAAGTACATTAGAAATCACAAGATTCATGTGAGTCCCAATTTGGACCCAACTCTAAAAAGTGATCTCTAAGTCTAAAAATGACATTGGGCCTCTAGTTTTATTTTAATTCCAAGGCCCAAGTCATATTTATTTTATTTAAAACTTTATTTGCGTGCTCATTGGGCCATGGGCTTATAACGCAGGATGCCATGCCCTCGCAACACATTTTATTGGATGATTTTATTTATTTACACTTTGTTGGCAATACCTCCAACAGAGTAGGATCCTTCATGTCAAGCAAAGGATTGGATTCTTGAAGTTGCATGATGGTGATGAGATTGCCAACTTCTCAAGCAAGGAAAAGAAAAAGTCAAAGAAGAAAATCCAACACAAGGAGACCAAGAATGATGATCAACCATCAAGCTCCAAAGGTGAAAAGAAGAACAAAGCCAAACTCAAGTGCTTCTTTTGTGGAAAGAAGGGGCACTTTGCATCCGAGTGTTTAAAAAAGAAGAATGCACAAGGAGAGAGCAAACAATACAACCTCACTCTTGCGGTAGATAAGGATGAAGTGGATTCATCCTTGATGGCTTCTACATCAACATCAAAGAGCTACTCCAATGACACATGGTGGATTGATAGTGGGGCTAGTTCCCACATGACATTCCAAAAGGATTTTTTCTCAACTCTTGTACCTTTTGTAGGTTGTAAAAAGTCTATTCTAACAGCAAGTGATCAAGAATGTGAAATAGATGGAGTGGGAACTATTCCCTTAAGTCTTGGATCTTCTAAAAGAGTAGATCTTGATAATGTACTCTATGTTCCTACACTCACTAAGACTTTGTTAAGTGTAGGACAATTGATGGATGATGGCTTAGATGTCCATTTTAAGCAAGGTGTTTATTCCATAATGATGAATAATACTTGCATTGTAAAGGGATTCAAGCAAGGAAGGCTTTTTTAGCTATATGCTAATGTTTTTCTTGGAAGTGTGAACATGGTGAAGGAGGAGCTCAATCCAGTGGAGCTTTGGCATAAGAGGTTGCGCCACCCCAACTTCAAATCTATGGAGATGCTATGCACCAAGGATCTTGCTCTAGATCTACAAAAGCATTAGATCTTATTCATAGTGATGTGCACACTTTTTCTCAAGAATCTAATGGAGGTGTTATTGATGATTACTCTAGATACTCCAAAAGTAAAGTGTTTGAAGCTTTTGTTAAGTTCAAAACTCTAGTTGAAAATCAACTTGATACTAGAATTAAAGTATTGAGGAGTGATAATGGTGGAGAGTATATCTCCACCAAGATGATAGCTGAGAGGATGAATAGAACACTTTGTGAGTGTGCTAAGGCTTTGAGGTTAGATGCATCTCTATCTAAACTTAAAATTTGCTTTGCACATGAACACAGATCATGCTACCCAGTAACACAGACAAAACACACTCTCCACAACAAGCTCACATAGCTATTGTATTTCTCAAAATGAAATTACACTGTACATATAGTTGTTCACTCAGGCAACCCATGCATGACCCAGGTTGCCATTGGCGAGACGCGTGTCCCGTCGACTTGCCTCGTGGCGAGGCTAACTAATCCTTATCCACTGATAGGACCCACAGTACATTAACACAATGATTCTACTTTAATTCTAACTCTCTCCCTTAAAGTAGAGTCTACGTTTTATACAGTCATATACATAACTTTAAAGTTAACAAACTTTAAGTACAGAAAGCTTTGATCTGAACTTATCAAACTTTTCTCCAGTAAGTGGCTTAATGAAAATATCAGCTAGTTGTTCTTCTGTGCTACAATGAACAACGAATTTCACGACTCAGCAGCCTCTCACGTATAAAGGGATACTGAATCTCAATGTGTTTAGTTCTCGCATGGAGCACTGGATTCTTTGCTAGCTGAATGCCGCTCTCACTGTCGCTATGTAAAGTCATGGGATTTTTCTGCTTCATGCCAATTTCTTCCAAGATTTGTCTCAACCATATAGCTTCCTGTGCTGCACTACACATTGCCTTATACTCTGCTTCTGTGGTGGAAAAGACAATTGTACTTTGCTTCTTACTAGACAAGGAAAAACAACTACCACGAAACTGGAATACATTAGGGGAGTTTTGAGCTCCAAAAGACCCTTTAAGAATTCGTGCAAGATGTAGTTTATATTATTAAAATATTATAACACTGATACTTTTGACTTGCCATAACTTTTTAATTGTAGCTCAAAAGTATGTCATGTAACAAATCAATGGAAAGCCATTGTCGAATGCTTTCCAATACATCAAACTTCGCTAAATTCGAACTTACCATTAAAAAGTTATGCCATTTTTAGCGTAGAATCAAAATGTTGTCTCAAAAAGTTATGTTACGTAGCTTTCAAATTTGAGTGTTTTGATTGGTCCATGTGTAAGAAAAAATTGAGAAAAAATATAAAAAAAATCTATGAAATTCATATTGATTCGACTAGAAAAGGCTCTCTCATGAATACCCATTGTAGTGAGCAGAGGCTCCGCAAGGGTCATCCACTGAGTGACCATGCTTGTGCTAGGAAGGATTATGATGTCCGTTGCAGACGGGACATCACGATGGATAGTATAGCGCAGAGACTGGGAAGTATCGATAGAAGACATGATGAGCAAAAGGAAATATAAGATGCGTGAAAGTGTATCAAAAAGCAAGTCAGGAAGTTTGAAAGGCTTTGGTCGCGGAAAAAATTTGCAAGAGCTTCGCTAGAACAAGTGAGGAATGAATCGAATTCAGCCAACTTATAGGTGAATTTGGTGGGTCCATTACATTGAATACTAGTTTGGCTGATTAGTTCTAAACAAAAATTTGGAGGCATGTACAGTACTGTAAAAATAGGCGAAGGTTTTTGGGAATCTGAACCTATCAAGCGAACGTTTTCCAGGGCTGGCAAAGGATGAACCTTCGTCCAAGTACGGTCATAAATGCTTTTTTTCACAATCTGAACCTATGAAAAACCTAATTTGGACATTTTAAGATCATCTAGCAGGTCGGCGAAGGTTCATAATGAGAGTAAGGTGCTCAGCGAAGGTTCCCAAAATGGCATATCACTGAACCTTTGTCTGACTCAAAAACTGGGGTTTTCTTGGACAGGAACTTTCGCCCACCTCAAATTAGATAAATCTAGAGTGGATGTACAGTCTGAGAGCTCAACGAAGGTTTCTGATACTGTATAGGCCATATCCGACCAAAACAGTGATTTTTTAAGTTATTTTCCAGCATAAAAAAATATTGTGCTTCCCTTTTCCCATGCTGATGACTTTCTAACTTTTGCTCATCAGTCTTTGCTCAATTTTTGTTTTTCTTTTCTTTTTTCTTTTTTTTTAACTGTCTTTTTCCAAAAAAAACTCAGCAATTTAAGTACAAAAACAAAAAATTGAAAAACAAATAAAACTAAAAAACCATTGAGATTAGGCTTGCTGAACTGGCGGAGCAGGCTGCCAAAACTTGCGTAATCGGCTGCCATTCAATGGAGTATCAAATCGTTTTCCATCCAAGTGCTCAAGAATTATTGCGCGATAGTTCAAGATTTCCTTCACTTTATATGGGCCTTCATCGGTAAACTTTAACTTTCTCTTGATCAGCTTGGTTTTGTACATCAATGCAAGATCTCCTGCTTTCAGACCTTTTTTGTGCAATCGACGATCATGCCATGCCTTGCGGTGGGCTTTCTCTGCTGCTAAGGCATGAACTGCCATCAATCATGTTTCACATAATTTGTGCAATGCTTCATGACGGAGTTGTAAAGAGTTATCATCATTTAATCGTTCCGTTGCTGCTATGCGTAAGGATGGGATTAAAAATTCAATTGGCAGGACAACATCTTGACCATAAACCAGTTGAAAAGGTGTTTGATTTGTACTATTTTTGTAAGCGGTTCTGAATGGCCATAATGCTACATACAGTATATGTTCCCAATCAGACTGACTCGCTTCAACTATCTTTGTCATAATGGTACAGAGAATCTTATTGGAAGATTTAGCTTGGCCATTCCCTCTGGGATAGTAGGGAGTACTAAATCTGTGTATAACACAAAAATCTTCCAGTAAACACTTTATTGTTTGATTAACAAAGTGTGTACCCCGGCCATTGACAATCTCGATCGGACATCCAAATCTAATTATAGTATTTTCATATAGAAACTTGGCTGTAGATTTCACATCAGCAACTTTGACAGCTTTGGCTTCAATCCACTTGGTCATATAATCAGTTGCTACGATAATGTATCGGGCCTAAGATCCTTGCGCGACAAAGTGAATAGGTCCAACATAATCCAGACCCCAGTTTTCAAATGGTGCTCGCGATAAAATCGGATGCAAGGGTTCATAGTTCTGGCGAGTAGGCCGTCGTGCTCGTTGGTAAACATCACATGTTTGAATAAAATTTAATGTGTCCTTATGAAGCATAGGCCACCAACAACCTGATTGTAAAAGTTTGCGAATAGTAACATCTGTAGAGAAGTGTCCTCCACCCATGCCATCATGTGAAAACATGCTTAAATTTGGTACTTCATGCGGTAAAACACATCTTAGAAAAATATTATCTGATCCACGACGATACAATTGTCCTGCAATTAATTGATAAGGTCGAGCCTTATGAATCAATTGTCTCTTATGTACTTTTATCAAGAAGTCATTCGGTTGTCCTAGCATCAGATACTCAACAATATTCGTTGCTCACTCAGAAACTGCTTCAACATAGAACAATGCAGCATCTGGCAGTTCATCATCCACTTTAGTGCTAACTGGTGTGGATTCGATTCGTGAAACGTGGTCGGCTAGATAATGTTGCTTCCCCTTTTGAACCACAATTCGAAAGTCAAATTCAGTCAATAACAATAACCATCTTGCAATACATCCAGTATTGCACATCTTGTTTACCAAATAAAGTAACAACTGGTGATCCGTATAAAATGCAAAGTGCATTTCCATGAGGTAGTGACGAAAGATTCAGATAGAAAAAATCATGGCTAACGCCTCACGTTCTGTTGTTGAACAATTTTTCTTCGGATTTGTAAGTTCTCTGCTTGCAAATCGTATGGGATAATCCTTCTTATAGTCATATGGCTGCGTCAAAACTGATCCAATGGCAATTCTGACAGGTATATCTTCAACCATTCCTTGTGGATGAACTATCGTTTGATCAGCTAGCTTAATAGCAAAGTAGCAGGCTTGATCTTTGTAAGGCCCCATTTCGCACATAGTTTTGTAGAGATCAGGTTAAATCTTGAACCGCCATCTATCACGACTGCTTCTTTAGAAAATTGTCTATGTTGTATCGGCATAGTGATATTCTTTTGTTCACTTTCCCAAGCGGCTCCAACATGGAGTACTTCATTAGAGTCTTCAAATCCAGCACAAAAAATTTGCTCATGATGGACTTCTGGTTCTTCTTCATCTAACTTTTGCGCTAAGACTTTTCGTGCTTTTGGCACCAACTTCAGGAACTCTCCCAATGAAATATTGATCTTGCTAGACAAAATGTTCATGAGCAGTTCTGTTTGCGGGGCTTCCGGTTCAGTCATGTTGAAGGGTTCTTCATGATGATGTAACTGATCATTCATATCCGTACGTAAATTTCTTGGAGGCTGCAATGGTAAAAAATGAACTTCAGTTGTTGCTTTAGCAGCTTCAAGCTCCTCTTCTTCTTGCAGATGTTTAATCCACTGCCTCATATTTTGATATCTTCATATTTCTGCATTAAGATTTGGATAGACTCCCGATGTTGTTGGTATATCATTCAACGATATAGAATCAGCAGGTATTGGATCCACTATTGGTTCTTTCTACTTTTGTGCTCTTGTGACCACCATCAAGGGTGCCTTGGTTTATTCTGAGCTACTGGTCTTTGCTTGATTGTTATCAAATTTACAAGTGTTGTAGCTGGTGGTGGCTTCGGTCTTGCTAGACAATTTTTATAGCAATGCCCATAACCACAGTCACGACAAAATGGTACAAATTTTTCTTTATTTGGACATTCTGCAACTCTGTAATTTTCTCCACATGCAAGGCATCCAAGTAGTGCTTTGGTCCAATTTCTAGAGGCTTGTTGTTGAGCAGCAACATAAATAACATACTGTTCTGAAGATCCACCTTCTTCATAATTACCATAGTTCCATTGCTCAGCACTTTCGTAAGGTTCTGGTTCCATCAAATTGGCAGGAAGAGCGGAGTTCTTTGGTGGGGCAAGTAAAGCTAAACATTCTGGGTATCCAAGAGCAGATTGTCGCGGTCTTGCTGCTGGATTTCCTCCATATTGTGGTTCTCGATATCCCATTTGGACATATCGTTGTTGAATTATCTGAGGGTTGAAGTTGCAAAAAGCAGTCTCATGGTCAGGTGAATTACACAAATGGCAAACACTGATTTCCATTCGTTGTTGCAATTGAGGACACTTGTTCACTGTGTGATTTCCTGCACAAATAGAACACCAAACACTTTCCCTGATAGGAAAAGCCTTTGCAAACTTCTCAGGTTCCTTGTTCGCTTGTCCGTGAAAATTCTCCAATGCTTTGATCTTCTCATCAAATTGCGATTGCAACTTTTCCATTTGTTTTTGCTGGTTCTTCCCAAGTTTCTCGAACTCATTGAGCATCATTTCTGCAGTAGCGTTGGCATTCGTTGATGCAATAGTGGTGGATGTCGTAGTAGTCTGCCCTATTGTATAAGGCAACATACTGATATTCGGCTCATTATCTGAATCTTCATCCTCCTCCCGAATTGCATCGTCCATTGCATTTTTCAAGAGTGCATACTCATTATGGTGTTTCAGCTCATGTCTGATCCGTTTAGGTAGACCTGACAAAAACCACATAATCATGGCATTTCGTTAATCAGCTCAGTTTCGCATTCAGATCTGAGACGTTTCACCCGTTCAATGTAATCTCAAACCATTTTCCACTTTCCCATTTTAATTTTACTTCAAAGTAGGAAAGGGTCTTCCATAAACTTCCGCGGTTTGAACCGTGTAATGAGGGCTCGTTTAACAACCTCCCAGTCTGTACGCTCAGTTTCATCTTGATTATAGTACCAATCTTGTGTTGCGCCTGTTAAGGCCATAAGAAGTAGCCTAAGTTTATCTTGAGGATAAATCTCGCCATAGACTTTACATGATTCAGCATAGATATGAAGAAATCTAACTGGATCTGTTAATCCATTATATTTGGGTAAATCCAAACAGGGTGCTCTTCTAACAATGATTGGATTGACTTCATGTGGAGCACCTCCAGGGGCACCTCCAAGGGCAGCCATTTTTACAACTTCAAATCAAGTAGACAATGAGATTGGATCTAGATTTTTCAATCAAAAAATTATCTCAAATCAGATCTACTAGATCTATTCTTCTTTCCAAAAATATGATTCTATATCATGAAAAAGATTTCGAAATTCGATCAATCAATACTTCTCAAAAATAATAAATCTCTCAGAATCAGAACTAGAATATATTAGATTTGATCCAAATTTTGACAGAGACTTGATCTGGAAAATCAAAAACTAAACATAGGGTTGGCGAAGGTTCACTAGGCAAAGGTTGGCTCGGCGAAGGTTCAACAGTGCTATTTTGGGAGAAAAAAACTTCTCTGAACAACTTTGCTAACAATTTCTTGGGAAATAACATTCGCCGACCTTTCAGATGAAAGATCTGACACTGGAAAAAACTATGGAAAATCGGACGAAGGTTTCTGACACAAGAACATACAGTTTTTGTAGTTTGGCGAGGGTAAAATTCAAGATTTTCTGTGATCTGATCAAGAAGAATCTTCGTCGAACTCAAAAATAGTATTTTACTATAAATAGAATGTTCTAGAAACTCGGCGAAGGTTCTGGCAAAGGATCAAGAGTAATACTGGTAATTTTGCAAAGAAATACCTTTTTTGGCAAAAATATGGCAATATGACAACTGATCCTCTGAAAAGCTTTCTATTTTTGGTATTATTTCATCGCCGACCTGGCAGTAGATAGATCTGAATCACACCTATGCACAGTGAATCGGGCGAAGGTTCTTTTTCTGTATTTTTTGGGTTTTGGTGTTTTTTTGTGATTTTTTTGATGTTTTTGGAAATATGCTGGGACCTAATCTTCGCCCTTCAAACTGAAGGTTTTGTAAACCAAACTGAAGGTTTCTGCAACTCGTCAAAGGTTTCCTAAAAGAGGGTAAAAAGTTATCAGCTCTGATGACACTTTTTGTCTCTTTTTTTACCAAATCTGGCAGATTTGACCGATTTTTGTTATTTTCTCTGATATCTCAGATCCAAATGGATCTTAAGATTGATGATCTAAATAGCTTTCCCTATTTAACAATCAGACTAGATTTCAAACAAGCAAATCCACTCAAATCAAGCGAAATCAATCCTAAACTAACGCTAAGTGCAGATCTAACGCTATTCATGCCATGACAAGATGCCTAATGCAAGCTAACCATCCAACAATCATGCTGCAAACCAAAAATTGGCGTAGCTCCTCGGAAACGGTGCCAAAATTGTAGTGGGTTTCTTTTCTTGCCTAACCTGAATCCAAGATTTAGTCAATCTAGCATCAAAGAGACGAAGTTAGTTGTCACACATAGGTTCGTTCCCATGAGAGCGATAGTTTAGTTCAGATTTCAGCATGAATGGAAAATCCAAATCTAACTCTACATCCATTAACCCTATCCATTAATACTACGCATCCACAACAAAGATAGCTTACTCTTTCTCTCTCTCCTTTCTCTCTCATAAAAGGTATAATAACATACAATCCCAATAACATTCAGATCCAACAATTAGCAAAAACCAAAGAA
Organism: Diphasiastrum complanatum; assembly: GCA_029204225.1. Taxonomy (NCBI): domain Eukaryota; kingdom Viridiplantae; phylum Streptophyta; class Lycopodiopsida; order Lycopodiales; family Lycopodiaceae; genus Diphasiastrum; species Diphasiastrum complanatum. The sequence goes on along the minus strand of CM055093.1, from coordinate 2,950,981 downwards.
AGCATGAGAGATGGAGAAGGAAAGAAGAAGAGCAAGGACATTCATGAATCCATTTTTGAAGAGAACCTCTGCTTTATTGAAATGAGGAAATGAACATGAGGAGCAACTCGAGTTGGTCCCTTTTCATAGTAGAGAGGACCCTGGCCTCAAATCCTATTGGTCCATTTCTGCCTCCCTAACTATTCAAACTTAAAAAAGAGTGGGAACCATCCAAATTGGAGGGAATCCCAACTTTATTCACTAACTTGGCATTTAGGCCCTGCGACATTAAAAGTCCTGTAAAAAGACCTAAAGTCCTTTTATTGACTTTTAACTATTCAAATAGCTATGTGATCATCATGTTGGACTTACATAAGCAGGGTGCCAAATCCCTCTGACTTATTAACTAGGGTTAGGGTTGCCTTGGGATCCGCAAACCCTCCAACAAACCCGATATTATGTCATCTACTACAATGTCCAACCAAGAGCAACCTCCACAGGGAATTGACAGTTTTTCTCCCCTCTTGCATCCTCAAATCTATTTGTCTTTCCACATGCTCATAAGATTTCCAATGTGCAAATACACAATAAATCTAGGAATCAGAAATTCAGATAGAGATTCGGTTCTAAATCTCTTACTCAGCGAGGTGCTCAGAACATAGTACCTCAACCATACCTGCATCTCAAGTTATATCTTACAACATTTGCTATCAACGATGGTAGATTTAGTGCCACTATTCTTGTCTTGTTTTTGACAAGGGCTTATGAGAGTTCTTTCCTTACTCTAAAAGATCAATAAAAATCTGAAATTGTCAAGGTGAATTATATATGTTGATGAATGCAAATTTTGTTCAACAAGTGCTATACAGTTTCACTCTCTATACCGTTTGTTTATTTTCTTGTTTCTCTTCACCTATTTTGTGTGACTAATTTTTGCATGAGAAATAGCTATTGCATGAGAGTCTTCCGTAGAGCATCTCAAGAACACATTTTCATTCATCTATCCATCTTCAAATCACCTTGCACAGAGTTTAAGGTCTTTGCACATACTTCAAATTTGAAAAATCCCTATCACTTCAGAGTTGATTCTTGTATCTCATTGTCATATTCATCTTTGAGTCAACTACAGCAAGATCAAAACAAATTTAGTTAAAATTTGTTCAATCTTTAGTCAAGTCACATGTTCAACGTGTTTTCAACTACATGTTCCACACGCCGATCCAATATTGAGCATGAACAATTACCAGCAGCAACATCCCCACCAACAAAATTTTTTTTTTTTTTTTGGGGGGGGGAGAGTGGATTTGCAGGCATCCACTGGAGCAGCCACATTTCCAGCAACATCATCAAGAAGATCAACAGCTAATGTGACAAAACCAAAGATGATTACGACAAGGCTAAGAAGGCAGATGGACAATCCAAAGCAACTCAATCAGAAGAAGTACCTCAGTCATGATGAAGATCCTTCAGAAAAGAGAAGCACAAGCATTGGGAAATCAGTCTCCTTCTTCAACCAGCCTCTTGCCATACTTCTGCACCCATTCTCATGCCTATCGCCCACGCCATCTACTGTTGTCACCACCACCACCACCCTTCCTTCCATCTGGTTGTTTATCATCAGTTCACTATTTTACTGAGAAATCTCTAGTTTTATATAGTCTTACCGAAGCGGCTAAAATATCATTGCAAGTGTCTTGCGGAGACCAACTACCACCTACAATGGTTGATCAGCCAGAAAAGATCTAAGAAGCAGGTACAGAAACTAGAAGAAATTAGAGAAAGATCCAAGAAGCTGAGGAGGAAAGGACAAAACTTAAACAACAGTTGAGTCAGATCGATTTTGATCAAAAGAAAGTCTCTCGAGCAATGATAATTGAATCCCCTCCTATGAAGCCGGAGGAAATCCAAAAGTAATGCATCAAAGAAAAAAGAGTTGTAGAAAAAAAAAATGAAGACAACCATGAACCTGCAAAATAAAGTGAGCTCCTCACCCAACAAGTGGTGGTCAAAGCTCGACATTGCAAGGGTCCAAGGCTGCAACTGTAGAACTATCATCTCCTTCACCCTTCCACCAAGCCTTCATCATGTTTCACTATCAAACCGTCCATCCAAATCTGTTTCTACCACCAATTTTTTGATGATGAGTCCACCCCCTTGAGACTGATAATCGAAGTTTGTGCAACCTGCAGATTGAAGGTTTTCCTTGAGACTGGAACTTCAACTGAGAGAGGAACTGTGGAAACACCCAAAAGCAAATGGAGCATACAGACCTCCTAGAAGTTAGAATCTGTCCAAAAACTAGAAGTGAAACCATCTATGGCAGATACAACGAAAGAAAGAGACACACGGGAGGCACTCAAGCATGCAAGATTGTGAAGCTTCTGGTAGCTCTTCAAATTTTGAGAGAAGCTATGGATAAAGAGTATTCATCTCTTATCAAGAAGAAGACATGGATGATTGTCGAATTACCTGCCAACAGAAATGTAGCTGATTGCAAATGGATTTTCAAAGTCAAGTACAACGTAGATGGAAGCATCAACAGAAGAAAGGCACGACTTGTAGCCAGAGGATTTTCTCAGGTATACAACGTCGCTTACCCTGAGACCTTCAGTCCAGTAGTCAAGCATTCTTCTATTCGACTTTTGCTATCAGCAACAGATTTGGAAATACATCAAATGGATGTACAGACATCATATCTCAATGGAGTTATCGAAGAAGACATTTACATGGTGCAACCCGAAGGTTATATTATCGAGGGTAAGCACAATCATGTTTGTTTTTTCCATAAGGCACTTTATGGCTTGAAGCAATATGCTCGAGCGTGGTTTCAAAGGATCAATACTTTCCTTATTGATCACGACTATACACCTAGCTCTTTAGATTGAAACATTTACTTCAGAGTAGTGCAGCAATCTTTTATCATTATCACTTTGTACGTGGATGATACATTGCTTTTTAACAACAATATCGATTTGATAAAATAAGCCAAGACAATGCTATCTTCCGAATTTGACATGACCGATCTGGGCGAAGTTCATTTCTACCTTGGTACACAAATCCAAAGAGACAGAAAATAGAAGTTGTTCTACATTACACAACAAAGGTACATCTACAACATGTTAGTCAGATATAATCTGATGAATAGCAAGTTACCTCTCTCACCAATGGAACCAGGTCTCAAATTGTCAAAGGACCAGTGTCCCCAAACAATTCATGAGAAGCAGCAGATGTGTGAGTATCCTTACCATTCTATTATAGGATCTCTTATGTACGCCATGATCTGTACCAGGCCAAACATAGCTTTTGCAGTCAGCTCTCTCAGTCAGTATATGACTAATCTTGGTATAACACATTGGAAGGCTCTTATCAGAGTCATGAGATATCTTCGAGCTACTATGGACTTTTTCATTTGTTATGGAGCAGTCTTAAACAAATCGTTCAAGTAATGAGTATCCTGAAGACCGAAGGCCATCAACAAGTTTTCGGACCTTCACATTTCTTTGAGATTTCTTATGTCTTAAATGTTTTTTAGACACCTTCTCCTTTTTCGGTTTTTTCATCTTTTTCGCACCTTCGCAAAAAATGCGACATAGTGGCCAAGTGGCCAGAATGCCTTAGAAAACCATTTTAAGGCACCTTCTCCTTTTTCGCCTATTTTGCACCTTCGTGAAAAATGCGACAGAGTGGCCATAATGCCTTAGAAACCATTTTAAGGCACCTTCTCCTTTTTCGCATTTTTTGTCCCTTCGCGAAAAATACGACAGAGTGACCATAAAGCCTTAGAAACCATTTTAAAGGCACCTTCGCCTTTTTCGCCTTTTTTTTGCCCCTTTGCAAAAAAAGCGACAGAGTGGCTAGAATGCCTTGGAAACCATTTTTAAGGCAACTTCGGCTTTTTTGCCTTTTTCCTTGTCTTCGCTCTAAAGGCGCCTTTGGGATTTACATACCTTCAGTCTAAGGGCACTTTTGGGATTTACATACCTTCATCTAAGGGCACCTTTGCGTTTTTTGGGTTTTTCTACATTGGCATACCGATGTCGCCAACTTCAACAAACCTAAAACAACTAGACAAACAAATATCCTAAGGGCGGTTACCAAACTTTGTACATATGCAAAATTGGAGTAAATGGCAGTCAAGGCTTATAAGATATTTGTCTCTCGACACTTGTAAATATATGTACTAGCTGAATCAAGCTATGTAAGTGTTAATCAAGTTCTTTTTCAATCAGAGTTATCTATGTCGCGGGAGCGCGTGTGTGGGACCGATTCGTGTTCGTCCTCTACGTCTTCTTTATCGCGAACAATTTTCTGTCTTTTAATTTTCTCTTGTGTAGAAGCCCTTACAGGATCCCAGACACTCGACTATGCATCACAGAACACATTATGTTCTAGCAATCATGACACATAGCACAAGACGAGATGTACGAAAATAGAGTGACTGAATTATCAGTTTTAGTTTAGAATGAATTCGTCAGTGTCTCGCTCGTTGGCGGAATGGCATTCTACTCTTTCGCTGTGTTCTGCTCGTTGGCAGACTTTCATGCACAACTATGGTGTCTTTACTTTCTTACTCTATTTGCTACGTCTCTCTCTGTCTCTTACAGATCTTTGTATTCACATCTCTTTGTTATGATCCAGAGATGATCGTTTATACCTCCACTATGTGGAGTTTACAAGATAGCTAAACGTCGAATTACATGACTAGTTAACACTAATCAACTAGTTAGTTAGTCTCCGTCGTTGCTACTCGTTTCAACTGGGCATGAAGCCCGTTGAGCTGCCAACTGGCAACGTGAAAGATTTTTCTTCGTCTGATTTGTAATATCCTATTTGCTTTCGTTCTTTTTGTTTCTTTTTGTAGTTTTCGTTTCGCGTCCCTTTTGCGGTTTGCGGTCCTGGAGGTGTGTTTGTGATTCGCAATTAATTCGCAAATTGTTCGTGCTTCGAGTCAAAGACATGCTGACTATCGCGATTTGTTCGTGCTTCGATTGTCGCGAATCGTTCTCGTTCGACCTTCGTGTCCTGTTCGTGTTGCGACAAAGTTGCAGGAGTTCACCATTTCTAAGACTCCCTCGTGAACCTTGCAGCTTTGTTCGTTCAATCCAATTGCCTCTCTTGCTTGGTAAAGAGTGGCTTGTCGAGCGGTTTCGTGAGGAGATCTGCAGTCATATTTTATGATTTTATGAACTGGACCTAGAGCTCTCCTTTCGAGATCAAATCTCGAATATGATGGTACTTCAGAGGAATGTGCTTTGTCTTTGAATGGAAGACAGGATCCTGGGATAGATAGATGACACTCTGAGAGTCCATCATCATCGTGCTTGGCCCCTCTTGTGGTATCCCGATTGCCTCCAACATCATTTGCAGCCACACTACCTCATTTGCCTCTTTCGAGGCTGTGACATACTCAGCTTCACAAGAGGATTGAGCTACCAAGGTTTGTTTTTTGCTTATCCAGCTGATTGCAGCTCCGCACGCTATCGCACATCCTCCAGTAATGAACTTGTTGTCATCTTTGTAGCTTGCCCAGCTCGCATCATTGTAGTGATGCAGCTCGAATCCTTTCTCTTCATTTATAGCTCTATAGGTTAATCCAACATTATGGGTACCCTTTAGATATTGTAGGATTCGTTTGGCCATTTTCCAATGTGCTAGACCAGGATTGGAACAGAATTGGCTCAATGCGTAAGCAGAGAATGCCAGATCGGGTCTGGTACAAATTGCTAAGTACATCAGACTACCGATTAAGTTCTGGTAAGGTATACCTACCATCTTCTGTTCTTCCTCTTCTGTTTTTAGGCAATCCTGTTTCGTGAGCTTGGCTCCAACTATCATTGGTGTGGCTTTCTCTTCACAGTCCATCATGTGGTATCGCTTTAGCACTTTTCTGGCGTATTCTGACTCACTCAAGTGTATTTTCCATTTGTTCGATCTCTTCTGATCTCCAGCCCTAGGCATTTTGTTGCTTCTCCAAGATCTGTGATTTCGTAGTTTTCATAAATCTGACTCTTCGTGTCTTTGATCAACATCAAAGAGTTTCCTATCATCAACAAATCATCCATGAAAATGGTCAATATCACAAAATCCTTTCCTACTCTTTTGATGTAGACATTACAGTCTGGTTGAGTAGGATTGAAGTCTAGAGACTTCAGAAGACCATCAAGCTTTTTGTACCAGGCTCGTGATGCCTATTTTAGACCGTAGATGTATCTCTGCAATCGACAGACATATTGTCTGTTGTCGGGGTCTTCATAGCCTTCAAGTTGCTTCATGAAAATTTCCTCCTCTAGATCTCCGTGGAGAAAGGCTGTTTTCACGTCAATCTGATGAATTTCTAGATTGTACTGTGTGGCATATGCAAGGAGCAGCCTTATGCTTGTCATCTTGACCATGGGCGAATATGTGTCAAAATAGTCGACACCATATCTCTGCGTGTAGCCCTTTGCGACAAATCTTGCTTTGTAGCGGCCAATGGTGCCATCTGATTTCAGCTTCTTCTTGTACACCCATTTGCAGTCGACTACTTTTCTGTTTTCTGGCAGTGGCTCTAATGTCCATGCTTCATTTCGCCTCATCGACTCGATCTCTTTTGACATTGTCTGTTTGTGGGTTCTTCTATGGTGGTCTCCCAACTAGAAGGGAACTAAGAATGGAGGAATGCTTAAGTTACACTATGGTAGTCCCTTCTAGTGTAATGCAAATAACAATACTAAGCTTATTCAAAACTAACTCCACAAGGGAAATGGAAGCAAAGTGAATGAAAGATAATCCCATAACAACATTCACATAAATTAACATGAGGAAAGCTTAGTGGGGCTCGAGCACCTACCACCAAGTATTCTATCCACAAGTGGGAATACAAGTAAGCAAAAACAAGATTACACAAAAGTGTCTCTATTAATCCAATAGCTTGTACAAGTGTTGTTGGAGGCCCAAGTTCACTTCCATATATGGAAAGAGTGGTGGGCCTAAGCTTAAACATGCTTATGGGACTAAGTCCAAACTTAAAGCTAATTAACTTGTGCACTTGCACTAACTTAGAATCAAACTTAACTTGAGCTTAGGAATTAACTTAAGTTAGGAATAAAATCTTAAACTTAGACTTTCTAAGTTGAACCATTACAAATGATTGTTTGTAATAATTAAACTTAAATAGTAAAAGGTCTAAGCATAAGGTTTTCCTAATCTGCATTACTTGTGGGCTTACAAAACACATGCCACAATAATTCCTATGTTGGCCCTAACATAAGGGACAACAATTAATTAGCTAAGCATTATGAGATAGTTCAAGCTAAAACATCAGCTAACTACATGTGTTGGTACTTTGCTTGGCTATGTGGTTTAACAGCTGAGTCGTGACATTCAAACTGTCACGCTCGTCGAGCCTGGATCTCGAAGTCAATGTACTTGACGTTTGACGTGGCTGCTTGACTTTTGGCTTTGGCACATTGCTGGGGTTATGAATGTTTCACATTCAGTATAGAGTGCACAACGAAATGTGATGAAACTGGTAATATACAAGCTGGAAATTGTCCTAGATATGAGATGCAACAAACAATCAAAGATCCATTCTATCAAAGTTTCCAGTTTGTGGTTCAAAATATTGGAGATATCAAAATTTTTGAACATGATGATGTAATCTACGAAAGATTTTTCATAGAGACCTTGAGTGAAAGAGATACCATCACTCTTTGCAAGCATCCCATTCACTCGATATTCTTGGAAATTAATGTCCATTTAGAATATCATTTGTCATTTCCAGAGATGATCAATCGAAACGAATTGGTTCCTATATTGGGAATTGATCATGCCAATAATTCCTTCATGTAGGATCTTCATAATTCAGATGCAAGGCTTATGGTTATCATTGGAGCATTTGGATTGAACAACAAAGTGAGTACCCAACAACATGACAAAATCTTCAGGCCAGCACAGCCAGATGCAATGCTAAAATATGATCCTAAAGGAATTGGATAGATTATCAAATTTATTACGATGTCGAAGAAACAGACAAACAAAGATATTGTGATTTGATTGTCAAAAAGCAATATTGTTTCATCCATCTCTTCTTCGGCCATTTTTTCACCTTCATGGGAACCAGGATTACGGTTTTAAGCTAACAAAATGGATTTAATTTGACAGCTTTGGAACTATAATGAGGCACTAATTTTGTGGACGACACATCCTCATCAATCCTGACTACTTAACCAAGGCAATCAAGCTGATCAAACAAGCGTCTTCATTTTTTAGGACAAAAATGTTTAAGTAGGGGGAGTGTCATGTACTTTTAGTACATCAGTGCCTTTCAAGCCAATATAATATACATTGTAAGCTTTGTAGGCCCAAAAGGAGCTATTAGCCTTAATAACAAGGCGGTTCCCTCTTTAGGCCCTTCAAAGTAACTAATAAGGATAATAGGCCAATAAGGGCCAAATGTAGTTTAAATAATACTTAACAAGGGCTAACTATCCTTCAAGATAGTTAAGTTTAGTTAAGTAAGAGCATTGTCTATAACTAGGCAAGAGACATTATTTTGTGAATCTTTTGGCTCATTTGCAATCAAGAGCTTCTAGCTTCCTTTTGAATGCAAGCCATAGGGATCTCCATTGCTAGGTCTCATGTGCCCTACCCACATGAATCAATGCTCCATTTCCATTGATTGTACTCTTTCTTTCATTGCTAATGCAATTCCATTGTGATCTCATTGTTTCTAGTTTTCTATCGATATGCTATCATGAATGTCTTATTATCTTCTTGCTTCTACCTTTAATTCATTGCTATTGATATTAGTTTGGGATTTGGCACATGACAAATTGTTCCAACTTCAACTGACTCACAGAAGGCCATTCTATGCCATGAAATGAACGAGGCTAAGGAGGAGCAGCCAATAAATGAAAAGAAAGAAAGAGCACTCTCCTGGCAGCAATTATCTGAGTCATCTCCACAAACTGGTGAGGCAAAGAAGACATTGTTGCAAATCAGGGGCCTCTCTCCAATCATCATCAATGGCAGAGAGTACATTTTTTTTCATGACTACAATATATCCTCCATATGCAAGAGGGCAAACTCCTAAGTGCTCTAATGAAATTGCAAAATGGAGCCAATACTTACGATCACAAAGTCATTGATGATACATTCCAGAAGTTGTGTCCCAAAAATGAGGATGCCACATGCAAAATGACATTGGCAAACATCTTGACAAAGCTCCAAATCGTCGGTCCCCCTCCTGAGGTGACTCACCAAGAGCCACAAGAGTACAATTTCACTCAACTGGAGGGGAAACAAGAAAGCATTAACCTGAGTGACACTGTAGAAGCCGATGAGGGGACACAAGACACCATTGAAATCGATTCTTATGCAGCTAGAGCAAAGGGAGTGAGAAAAGCCCAAGAGAGAGACTCCAAGGATGCTCTCTTGGCGCACTCCATAGGACACTTCCCCAAGCAGTACATCTACTGCATTATCAAAAAGTATAGTCCCAATGGAGATGAGGAGCTGCTAAAGTGCAAGTCATTGTCCAAACATATTGCACAGGTGGAACTTGCAAAAAGATACAATAAAACATATTGTTTTAAGAAGTGCAGTAGGTAATGATCTGAGCTCAACTTCGAGTCTAGGCTAGTGATTGGAACGGCCACTGGCCCATTTTCCAAAGAATCTAATGCTCATATTCTTGCATCAAAAATTCTAAAGCCTACTCTACTGTCAAGTGAGAGGAAGGCTATTATGTACCAAAAGCTCAATGAATAAAAAATCTTTGCAATTATGGATTTCAAAATTGTCATTTGCTCATTGTGATTGAATTTGTGAGTTGCTCATCAGAAAAGAGGTCACGGAGTAGCACAAGAACTAACCCTTTGACTTGTTCAGAACCTCTTTTTTGCACTCTTGCATGATCACATAGGAGCACAAAAGGAGGGGTCCTGACCAGGTCAAAGGGTGAGTTTTCACGCTCCTACGTGATCACACAAGAGTGCAAAGATAGGGGTTCTGACCTAGTCAACAGGCCAATTTTTGCTCTCCTCTATAATCATGTAAGAGCGCGAAAAAAAGTGTGTTGACCCAATCAGAGGGCTTACTCTCGCACTCCTCCATGGTCACATTATGGATTACATAAATTTGCATCACAGAATATTGAGAAATCTGCACTATGAAATATGCATCAGATGAATACGAAAAATTGGCCCTTAGGGCTTCTATTATATATGAACACTGTACATTTTGGATACATTTTCCAATCTACATTTTCTAATTCTCATAGCCAACATTAAGTCACGTGGCATGAGTGTCACTCGCTTGGCATGTTGGGCACACAGATAGGCATCTTTGAATAGTGTGGTGAAGTGATTCTCAATAGCCTCCTACAATGTTGATACAGCCACGCCCATGATCCTGTAATCCAGAAGTAAATTGTCAACCATTTTTTTGATTATTTTCAGAAAAGGAACCCAAGGAAGCAAGAGTTTGGTGTTTTTCTGATACTTTGCAATCTCCTCCATAAACTTGGGCTGGCATTGTTTGTGTTGTCGTCTTGGTGGAGGCTACATTCTATCCATCCTCTTTCCGGTCCAGGGTGGCTATGAATGAGGAGGAGACCCAGTAGCAGCAGGAGATCCAGCTTGAGATCCACCAGTAGCAGTAGCAGGAGGAGAACCTCCACCCACAGAAGTTGCAGCAGGAGGAGATCCAGCACTAGTGGCTCCGACAAAATTGAAAAGTACTTCGACATTCGTGGGCACTGTTCCCGCCACCTGCACCTAGGATTCGATGAATCATATTTTCAGGAGGTCGTTCTTATTGACGAACTGGCTATTCGACGAGGTGGCTTTTGAACCTAGTTAGAAAAATTTAACAAGGACAACGGCCTTGGAAATTATCTCAAACTTTTCAAAAACCATAAGATTTGTGTTGCCCATTCGAAGTTCAGTGCTCAAGGCAAAACAATTGTTTTGCTCAAGGCAAAACAATCAACATGGCAGTAAAGGCATTGTCTCATTACTTAGGTGTCATAACTTCATTAAACCACATAAAATTATTTTTGTTAAACTCTCAATTGTACTCAAGATTATAGGTTATGGACCTGAGAATACTATTCTCCGATCTGCTCATTTTTCTATGTATGCAACTTACATACAATTATGTCGAGAAAAGAAAAATGCATATCTTTTGGATCCATTTGCAAGAAGAAAATTCCTCCACGACAAAAAAATGCAACTGGTACTAGAAAAAGAAAAAGACAATGGCAAGGAGATATAAATATATTCAATCAGTTGGAAATGTATCTTTTTCCAAAACAAATTACAAATATATAGTACAATGTTGTGTCTATCAATCTACCTCCCTTGATTTATAAATTTGCATGCCTTTTGGAACTTGATGTAATTTGTAGACTTTGTTTGATGTCATATTTGTGCTCGTCGATAGAACCATTGAAATAGTTGAAGAATATATTCGTGTGGCCACCATGTTGTGTGTGTTGTTTTTTACTGATTCCCTGCTCAAGGAAATCAGTTGGCTTTTTCTTGTTCTTGTTCTGATTCTTTCTTCTTGTTCCAGAATAGTTTCAAGGTTGGTTTCACCTGTTATCAGACTTCTTGGGCATTTTCTGGATGTTTTCTTGTTATAACATTGCCCAAACCCAAAAAAATGGATTGATTAATGTTGTAGTATTGTCCTGCTTGTCAGAGGACACTCAGATTGGTCACTCTTGCACTAAAGCACATGCATACATGACCACAATCAGTCAATCATGCATGCCAAAATGTTTAACCATCAGATCAACATGTAATTCTGTTGAACAATGACTGAAATCCTACTCTAATGCTGCAAAAATGAGTTATAAATCAGATCCTAAACACTACTATACTTGTATAAATCCACAAAACGAGAAATAAGAAGCTATTCTACAGCATTTTAGAAGTCCAAGAATCAAGAAACCAACCAGTCTTTTGATTCTTGGACATCCCAAGAACATCAAGAACAGGGTTGTGAGGGGATATGCAGGAATTACATCACAAACCCGGTCTATTTAGTTTACCTGAATGCTGATTCCTACATTAATCCACAAAAAAAAAATGAAATCTAATCCACTCTAGGAAAGTAAACAAACTAATCCACTCTACTATCCACAACCACACACAAAGGAGGGAAGGGCAAGATCATGAATGCATCACTCAAGAAACAAGCATGATCAAGGAGCTCAATGGATGTACCAAAACTCATGGAGGCTCTTCTCAATTCAGCATGGGGTAGGTACATTTCACAAAAAGCTCCTCTTCTCAAAGAGGGAGTCTCTTAAATAAGCAAGAGAGCTTCTTAGGTGGCATCCTAGTGGCATTTTCACATTACACAAACTACAAGTGGAATAATGCCCTCCACTAGAGGTCACCATCAAAAGGTGGCTCACTCTACTTTCTTTAAGAGAGGTCTACTTGCATTTATTACTTCGCCTAGAAATACTAGTTCCTACATGGTCATTCCATCTTCCGGGATTCACCATGAGGCTTACACAGTTCTTGCTTGTCATTCCTAACAAGCATTTCTTGGCTCTCATACTCGGCTCTCAGTCTTCGTTCGTCTCATCTTCGCAGAGACCTCCTCGGTCCAAGGTGAGAGGTGCTCTTGGGTATCTTTGGCCGAGCATCTTGGGGATTCGTCAAAATCAGCCAACATCATCCCACCCCTAATGTGTTGCAGGACCCACTGCAACTCATGTTGAATGATGTCGCTCTGCTTTGCATTGGAATTTTCGATTGTCATGTGGAAAAGTGTAGATCCTCGTTTGCTTGCATAAAACCAACTGCTTATTGCTGCCAATCTTTATTAAAAAAACTATTTTCACAAATTGTCGCAATGTAATCAGAATGTCTTATTGTTGTTAGAGATCTGAATCAGGCTGATTGGGTGCCTCTTGGACGGACGTTGGTTCCTAAACAAGATAGGCTGCAGACTCGTCGATATACCAGTTAGTTGGTCTGCTATGCCTTGGAGATCTTCTGGGTAATACAGGAAGTTGATTATTTCCATCATACTGTAGTTGTTGATCTGCAACATCATCATCTTCTGATCCGTCGTTGATTTGTTGTTTGTCAAGAGGCTTGGACCTTCAATAGGAAAATCTGATAGGTCGGCTACATGGGAACTGCCCTTTCCTTTGAGGTCTTGAAACTGATCTTCTATGAAGATGACATCCTGGCTAGTGAATATCTTCGACTCGATGGGATCGAACAACTTGTAGGCTTGATCTGAAGTAGTGTAGTTGATGAAAACACACTTGACACTCTGGAAGTCGAGCTTCTTCCTAAGATCATGAGGAATCTGCGCAAAAGTAGTACATCCAAAGACTCGTAAGTTTCATAAAGAAGATTTGGTACCTGTCCAAACTTCGAATGGTATTTTGTCTAAGAGGTCTTTAGTAGAACATCTATTCTGAATATAGGTTGTTGTTGAAACAGCTTCAGCCCAGAAGCACTTCTGAAGTGTCGCATGTGATAACATGCACTTTGCCGATTCAACTAAGGTCCTGTGCTTTCTCTCAGCAAGACTATTTGACTAAGGCAAATAGGAAGTGATGTATTGTCACTCAATGTCGTTGTTAAGGCAATAGTCCTTGAATTCATTGGACGACTTTGCATCTAGTAATGAAGGAGTTTGCATAGGTCCACATATATCGGTATGAACAACATCTAACAGATCTTTTGTTGCATGCATATGGTTTGATCTAAACAGAATCCTAGCCTACTTTCCAAAGATGCAGCTATGATAGACAAGGAGATCAACCTTACCAGAAGGATAGTCGAGATCGAGGACCATGGATTGTCTAGACATGTTCATAATAGATGCATGATTCAAGTGTCCTAAGCGATGATGTCATAGTAATGCTTTATTGACTAGAACAGAAGACTCAGATTAGCAATGTGCCAATCTATATAAGTAACATTTCTGAGTACAAGGATTTTATTACTCCTATCAACTATTTTGCATTGATCAGATTCAAATTCTACCTTATGACCTAAATTTGTAATTCTACTCACTGATAATAGATTTATAGAGAGTTTAGGAACATATAAGACCTTTGATAGTAATTCGAATTGATCATGCTGGAATTGCAATCTTACAGTACCTTCACCTTCAATAGTGTGAGTACTATTGCCACCAAGATGAACAAATTTTTTCGTGTTGTAAGGAGTGTAGGAGTTGAAGATCTCACATTGATTGGTCATATGTTGAGTTGTTCCAGAATCCAAAAACCATGAATCATCCAAAAATGTGCATTGATCTTTGACCATGAATGTGCCTTCGTCCACTTCGACCTGAGGAGATGATGAAACTGTGTTTGCTTTTTGATCAGGTTGCTTGGCTGCATTCTTCGCTTGGAGAATTTGGCAATTTTTGATCTCATGGCTATTGTGCTTGCAAAACCTACAAAACATCTTCTTCTTCGATTTGGATTCAATGATTGTTCTTGACCTTGAGTCTATTTTTTTTCGTTGTAGCCTTCTTGGAGCTTTTCTGCTTCTGTCACTTCGAGCCTTTGCTGACATATAGAGCCTGAGAGGAGGAAGTAGATGGAGTGTCTTGACTTCTTCTATTATCTTCTTGCAGCAACATAGTGATAACTCTAGTAGGAATTAAATCTGAGTGTGTCGATATGATCACTACCCAATTCTCATATATAGAGGGCAAGCTTGAAAGCAATGTCATAATTGTGTCTTGATCGTCTATGACTGATCCGACAGCGGCCATCTGTTGCAAGAGATTCTTAAACCGGTTAATGTGACTCTGAAGTGAATCACCAATAGACATTTTGAATGTGAAGAATTTTCTTTGTAGCTGTAACTTAGTAGTTACGTCCCTCATGTCATATAGTGAGTTCAAAATGTCCCAAACATCTTTTGACATTTTAGCTTCATGTGTCCAATCTGTGTATCTGATATATTAAGAATAATAAGTGCGAAAGCTTTACCATCCTTTGATTTCCACTTTGATTCGTCTTCAGATTTTACTTCTTTATTTGTAACAACATCCCATAAGTTGCTGGCGATTAGCAAGGTCTTCATCTTAAATTTTCACAAATGATGATTGGATCCGTTCACCTTGTTTGCGATAAGACCAGCTTTACTTTGAGAATTCATGTGGAACGTAGTTTGTCGATTGTATCGATGACGCTAAGATGTGGTAATGCCAACAATAGGAAATCAATTCTCTGATACTGAAAGATTGAAAAGAATTGAAGAGTATGATATCAATTTGATATCACGAAAGATATCAAGTATTAGAGCTTTCGCTCTAATATCATATTGGAATCAGATAAAGTAGTGAAATTGCTCAGATACCATGTTGAAAAGTGGTGTGCAGAAGATAGGTCTAGTTCGAAAAGAAAACGAATGAAAATAATTTGTGTCTAGAAAGAAAACTTTTCGTGCATGGCGGAATAAACTATCTTCATCTTTCCAATGCATGACTACGTCTATCAATTTCAAACAAGACAATAGTGATAGAAATCACGTTGAGATTATAGTAACTAACTTTGAAATCGTCAGTACTATAGTGATTACGTAGCCAAACAATTAAGCATCGAAAATTATCAAACATATATTTAGTCGTGAAGAACTCCGAAAAACACATACATTCTGAGATGAAGCTAAACGCAATAAAAGATAGTATTGATTCAAAACAAAATAGAAGTAAATGAGTATAATAAGTTTCAGATCAAAGCCACATACTCTATGCTATCTCTGAGCAGCTAAAATGAAAGTCTGAATTAAGCACAATGATGATAAGCAGTAGCGCAATAACAATCTCTAAAACAACTCTAAGAAGTGGGCTAGAATGCTCAAGAGTGTTCAAGCTCGCAGGCTTGAGAGAGAGAGAGAGCTAACTATTCAAATGCTTCTAATAATCTTGACGTTTGATCATCTAATGATGATGATTTTAAAAAATGTATGAATATGAATAGCTATTCATACTAAGAGATTAGGTCGTCAATTGCGATCGCCAGTTGGCTGGTGATTAGCTAGCATCCATCCGGTGTCATTGATTGCTAATAAGCGGTGAAATTGGCTGTAAATGTTCTCTCTACATAAATGAACCAAAATTGTAGCTCTGCATAAATGCCACAAGCGACACTATCAAGTTTTTCACAAAAAATTCGAAAAAGGAGAAGATTCCCTTAAACCTTATTTAGAGTTTACACAAGATTTTGTCAGGCGAAAAGTGCAAAAAAGGAGAAGCTACATTTTTCAACGAGATTTTTGATAGGCGAAAAAGGAGACACTGTCGTAAACTCCGTGTAATTCTACAAATTGTGTAAAAACATTTGTAATTATACAGACTATGTAAACACACGGGAAAATCCACAGAGCTGGATAAACAATGGATGAAGATTAAAATCGATTAGTCGATTGGTAAGAAGGAGAATAATCCAATCTGGATGATCAGGGTTTGCTCTCTCTATCGATGTGGGTAGGTCATAGTACTGTCTGCTGAGAACTTCGTAGCTGATCGGATCTTCCTCAGCCATTGTCCTTGTTTCGTCAAATCTGACGTCTCTAACAGTCTTCACTTCATTGATTTGAGGCATGTATACTCTATAATATGCAAAATGTATATCATAGCCAACCTAGAATTCTTGATCTACCTTTTCGTCCAATTTCTTCCTCTCTTTATCTGGTATGTGTGCATATGCTACACATCCAAAGATTCGAACATGAGCCAGATTTGACTTGCTTCTCCACCATACCTCATGTGGGGTAGTGTGAGCAACGCTTGACTTCCTTGTCCTGTTCTGTAGGCAGGAGGTTGTAGCTACTACCTCATCCCATAGTGATCTTGATGCCTTCGAGTAGGCCATCATGGATCTTGCAACTTCCATGAGAGTTTTATTTTTCCTCTCTACTACACCATTATGTTGTGGTGTATAGGTTGATGTCCTCCTGTGAAGGATGCCTTGACTTTTGCAAAATTCGGTAAAACGGTTGGAGATGTAGTCTCCTCCTCTATCGGTCCTGATCAGTTTCACTTTTCTTTCGGTCCACTTCCCAGCCTAGTTCACATATTTTGTAAACTTGTCAAGAGCTTCAAATTTGTTGTGGATGAAGTAAACAACAGCAAGTTTACTGTAATCGTCAAAAAAGGTGATGTAGTACCTCGATCCTCCGACAGATAGTACATCAAAGAGTTCACAGATGTCTGAGTGTATCAGCTCCAGAAGTTCCGTCGTTCTGAAGGAGTCCTTTGTGAAAGGTGTATCTGACATCTTCCCTTTGTTACCCGTGGTGTCAGGTTTATCTTTGATGTTCACTCCTATGAATGCGTTATACTGGCTTGTTTTGTATAGCACCAATGGGTTTCTGCGTGATGAGTGTACTGGAGTTGGCATTAATCACATTGCATATCTAATCTGCGAATGTCACACGCATGCCTGCATCTGCTATTCTAGCAACTGATAGCAAATCTTTCTACAGTGTCTGCACATAGAGGACGTTGTCCAATCTTTTGTCTCTGCCATTGGTGTTGAGCCAAAGTGTGCTAGTTTCGCTCACCTTGTGTCGCGATCCATCTCCTAGAACAATGTATGTGGAGGAGTCGTTTTACAAGTAGAGGTGAGGAAGTCTTCCAAATCCAAGGTAGAGCCTCCAGATGTCCTCCAAGCAATTGCAAGTTCCAAGATGCTCCCCAACTCCAAGCTAGGATTCCTCCACCTGCAAGTAAGGATCTGCAAGCCTCCCAGGATCTCTCCTCCACTTGTGTCCCTACTCTTAAACACAAAGATAGATAACAAGTTGGCCTCAAGTATTCACCACCCAACCATAGCTAGATCCAAGCTCCAAGCAAGACCTATCTAGCACCGCCTTGCTAACCATAAACAAATCACAAGCATACCACAACAGACTATAGCATACTCAAGATCCAAACCCTACTTATGCACTTAGCAATCTCCTTGAGAAGTTCATTGGTAACATTCATCTTAATCATGTGTAGAGCCCTTTTGGCCCTCTTATCATACCTCATTTGATCTTGTTGAGTTGCTGGTCTCTCCTCCAAACCTACAACAATATCCAAAACATCATTCATCTCAAGAAGTAATTCCATCCTCACTTTCCACAATGAATAGTTACTTGAGGTAAGCCTATCATTGCCTTCCAACATAAATCCACCACTTGTAGCCATGTTGCAATGACCTGATCTTTTTCTTTCAACCTGTTCCAATGCACAAAGCACTCTCTTGAATGTCAACAAATGAACTCAAGAAGAAATCACAAAGATATGGAACCTCTCAAATCTCTTCTAGCACTTCTAACTAGAAAATCAACACATAGAATAGTGAAATCTTGATCAACCTATGATCTATCCTCAATCTAATGATTCTTTCCACTTTCTAAGATTGAAACACACTCAAATGAAGTTCGGTAACTTCACAAACTAGAGATCCAATCAAAATTAGGGTTTTGATCAAATAAAAAAAAATTGAATATCTCAAATTATACATGCAATTTGTAAAAACTTGATATATCACTTGCAGCCTCCAATAAGACCTTCCTAATGCACCAAAAATCGGCTAATTCCAGTAAAACAACTGTGAAATTGGAATTGATCAAGGATATAAACCTATATTGAGTTTTGACCTACAAAAGATCAATTCTACATATGCAAAAATAGAGATTTTTGAGTAGAAATCAATCTAGCATGCTCTAGCATTGGTAACTCCTCCAAATCTTTGATAAATGTGGTTGATCCTTCCATAACCTGAAACACAATAGCTCTGATACCATGTGAACGATTTCAGATCATTCAATATCCAGTCCATGTCCTTGATCTTTGGTTGCAAAAGATCAAACCAACAATCCTGCCAATGTAGAAAAATTAGCATCTACATACAAAATGAGATGCAAACTCTAAGAGATACTAATCAAACATGAACTAGACCATAAAATATAGTTGTTTTCCATACAATTACAGTACCCTATTGTATTTCAAACGTGTGGAACCGAAAATAGCAATAAATGATCATTCTACACATAGAATTGCAAGATAGCATCATGAGAGTGCACCAATGAGTAGTATAACCCAAAGAGAACCATGTATAATGATGAAATGAGAGAGAAGAGAGAAGATCCCTTTCTCTACAAATTACAAGAATATATAGCAGGTCCAAACCCTACTTTGTCGCTTGGCTTTTCCTCCAATATGAAAAACCCTACTATTTTGGGACTAGATTCAATGTACCCAAAGTTCAAATTTGAATCTCTCTTAAACTCGACTACCAACTTTTCCACACTTTCAAAAAGTGTTTATTGAATGTATTTTAAACTAATATAACTTCAAAAATTTTATTTCTAAGTCTAAAATGAGTTTTGGCCTCAATTGACAATTTACCAAAATATGACTAAACGTGTTCAAATCTCTCACATTTTGTTCATTCCATCTATTACCAAGAATTTACTTAGTGTGAGTCAATTGCTAAGTAAAGGCCTCAATTTTAAGTTTGATGGAGATGCTTGTATGATCAAAAGGAAGGATATCGTTATTGCAAAAGGTAAAGGGCAAGGGAAGTTGTTCAAACTAGATGCTTGTGTTATTGCTAACCAGGTTAGATCTGTTGCAAGAGAGCAAATATCTATTCAAGAGTTGTGGCATAAGAGGATGGGGCACCTCAACTTCAAGTCATTGGAGGTAATGGCTAGGAAGCAAGTTGTGATTGGTCTACCAAGTTACTTAAGTAGCATCAATCATGTTTGTGAGTCTTGTGCTTTGTTAAAGTGACATAGACTACCTATACTAGAGCTACATCTAGATCTACAAAGCCTTTTCAAATTGTACATTCAAATGCTCATGGAATTACTACAATTAGCAATAGTGGAGCTAAGATGTATGTAACTTTCATTGATGTGTTTAGTAGATTTTGTTGGATCTATCTACTAAATTGCAAAGATGACATGTATGATGTCTTTTTTAAGTTCAAGAATGCAAGGGAGAACCAATTTTCCACAAAGATCAAGTGCTTAAGAAGTGACAATGGTGGTGAGTACATATCTACCAAGTTTAAGGCTTTTTGTGATGAGCATGGGATCAAGAGGGAGTATACAACACCAATGACCCACAACAAAATGGAGTGGATGAGAGGAAGAATAGGACTTTATGTGAAAGTGCCAAAGCCATGAGGTTAAGTGCTTACCTTGATAAGCTATATTGGGATCAATCTTTGATGTGCGCTAATTTTCTTGTGCAATAGGTGGCCGAGTGCTATTTTGGATGGAAGGACACCTTTTGAGATGCTATTCAAGAGGAGACCGAGTGTCAACTTTCTTAAAACTTTTAGATGAACATGTTATGTCAACATAACTCTCGATGATAGGACCAATAAGGATCCACCTTCAAGGAAAGGTATATTTGTTGGATATAGTGAGGTGAGTAAAGCCTACAAGGTTTACATTCCTACTACTAACAAAGTGATTGTTGGTGGAGATGTCATTTTTTATGATGGAAACATTCCAAAAGTATCTTCAAGCATTGTTGATGGTGATGTGGATGGATCTAACATTCCTGATGTTGATGTAAAGGATCCTACTTTGGATGGTGATGATGATGGACCTTCATCAAGTCAAAAGCCAAGGAGAACATCAAGGGAAAGACAAATGCCTTCAAGGCTCACATATGATGAGAAAGGTAAGCAAGTAGTTGTTGGAACTAACTTTGCTTTCCTAACCTCTTTTGATGAACCTACTTGTGTAGATGAAGCAAGAAAGAAAGAGAAGTGGATCCAAGCAATGGATCTTGAGAATCAAGCTCTTATGAAGAATGAAACATCTTTTGGTGAATCTTCTTGTGTAGATGATGCTATGCAAGTGGATGGATGTTTTCATGATTTTTCAAAAACTAATGGATCTGGAAAAGAGATCTAAGTCAATGACTTTGATGGTCAAGTTGATGGTCAAGAGATTGATCTCAAAGGGCTTCAACAAATCAAAAGGGAAGTTGGCAATTTGGATCTAGTCAAGTGCATCAAAGGAGAGTCAACTGGCAAAAATATCTTTCTATGTTCACTTTGGGGGCTATGCTCATGTTATTCCAATGTAAATATTTGAGGTATGTGAATTGAGCACATTACCTTCTAGAATAGATCGAGTTTGAGTAAGGTAGATGTAGATCTGTAAGCATGCAAAATGTTAGGTGGCATGCAAAGTTAGGTAGAATGTAACTAGCAAAATTCTACACATGTCTAGTTTATCTAGGAAATAAATATGCAATTCTTGCCACATCATGCATGTACTTTGAGATGTGGATCTATGATAGTAGAGTTAACGAAAAGATGTGGATCAACCTTTGGACACTTGGAGATCCACCTTGGAACTCAAGACTCATGATGTAGGAATTTTTGGATAGTTTTTCATATTGTGAATTTTGATGAGAATAGAGGATTCTCTCTCTACACTAGCGTTTTTTTATTGTACATTCTCTCTCTACTCGAGAGCAAGCTGATTTCTCCATAATGAACACTCAGAAACTATTTTGGTCATCATCTCTCATAGTGAATACCTAGTTTTTTGAGCTTATGATATGCTATTGTGCTCTTGAATTGTCATGCTAATTTGTTGTTTGATCATTCATGTGCAATCACAACACCTCATAAGATCCATTAAAGGTGTGTTGAGAAGTCCACACGTGCCAAAATTTCACATTTTTGCAGGTTATTGAGGACTCAAGTAAGGTCAAGGGAACAACAAGGAAGTGTTGTTCAAGTTTACTTTACTTGTTCTATCTCATGTTTGAGCAATTTCATGTGGATGTGTGCAAAATGTCAAGATATGGTAAAACTAGCTACATTGGAGAGCATCATTTTGATGTTGGAGTTGTACTAGCATTCTTGGCTGGTTTTGCTGATGGAAATGAAGCTATTGGAGGTTCATTATGTCACTCATTCATGATCAAGTCATCAAGTGATGATGATGGCATCTTGTGACAAGATGGAGATGGAGGCTCATTCATGGAGTTTCATGGTGGATACATGGCAAGAAAGGACAAAGAAGAAGAATACAAGCAAGCAAATGGTTATCACTCACATTTATTGTTTGGTTGCTATAATTTTCTAGAGAGTTCAAAGTTGATAGCATGGAGGAATCATCTCATTTACATTTAATTTGATTCTTCATGTTCTAGTTACATCTTGACATGTAAAATTGATGTAAGAAATAGTGAAGCATCCCAAGGAGACACTATTCTCTATATCAATTCTGAGACTTTTGAAGACACCTATGTGCAAATCTTTGCTCACTATCCAAGTGCATTTCTAAACCAATTTAACTACGTTAATCATTCAATTTGTTTATAGCTTGACTGAATCTTGTAAACAATTTGTCTATTGTATATATATTCGCATTAAGGGAACAAACAAGAGAGTACAAACAATTTGTCTATTGTGTATATATTCGCATTAAGGGAACAAACAAGAGAGTACAAATTGTTTATAGCTTAACTAAATCTTGTAAATATTATATATATGTATATATATATTTAAACTTATGTACAATTTTGAGCATGTGTATGGGTGCACCCATGCATCCTCTCCCCTCACCCATGCATGCATGAGCTTTTTTGAATTAAAAATGATGGGAGGGATGCATGTATGGGCCGTCCTCTCATGCATACATGCAATGGGCTCACTCCAAATTCAAATCAATCTCTCTCAATCTCAATCTCAATCTCAATCTCAATCTCTCTCTCTCTCTCTCTCTCTCTCTCTCTCTCTCTCTCTCTCTCTGCGCGAACGGGAATGAGAACGGTTGGATCGGATTGGATTGTCGAAGCCGCAAGGGGCAGGCAAGCACATCTCTCTCTGGATCGCAAGGAAGGGTTTAGGAGGGGCGACATAGGAGTGTTTTCTTTCTTTTGCTATTATTCTCTTTTGCTTTATGTTTCAGAAAGGAGAGAAAATACTGCTCTTGAATGGCCTGCTTCAAGATCTTCTTAACAGAGGGATCACAGAATCTATGTCACCCATCCTATTCCTATTCATTGTATCTTCGTGACAGAGAATGGGTATATAGGATTTAGGATGGACGACAGAGGATTTACTTCAGTGAAAAAAAAAAATTCTTCATGGAAACAAAGATGTTTGTGAGTTACAGAGGCATTTGGTAGTTATGAAAAAGATGTTTGTGAGTTGCAGAGGCATTTGGTAGTTATGAATGATTGTCTGGAGCCTTTTGCATTGAATACAAAATTGAAGAAATGTCAGAAGTGGGGCGGCTGATCCGTTGCACTATGAAATCCATTGTGGATGCTGGCCGTGGTCTGCTGTGGTTCAGAAATGACAGAAAGAAGAATGATTTCTCACTGAAGCACTTGAGTACACTGTTGCTACACATATTGGTGATTCGAATGTTGATGTGATGCGCTGCCTCCTCAAAAAATGACGTTTGAAATGTTGAATGATCCTGTACATGGAAAAATCCATGAGTGACTCGCCTCCATAAGGCCAAGAAGGTTCTGAGTTCACAGCTTCCCGTTGGAAGAAACAGATCTTGGGACAAAGTGCAATGGAGTTTTCTTTGAAGATTGTGCGTTGTCTTCTCATTGCGATCTGACAGATGTGAGGTGTGTGACTGTGGTAGTTTTCTTGGATACCAATCTATCTACCTACGGATCAATTATGAAACCTTTTACTATTATTCTCCTACGGATCATACGCTACTTGTCTTGAAACTTTGGTCTGACTCGCTGGTTCTATTAGTTTATAGTAGAGGGAGGCGATCGAAGTGGAAAACATATGATTGATCGGTGGCTTGCGACAGGTACCAGAGCTTTGACACCATTGAAGAGTAGTTGAAGCTTTTGCAGCTGCAGAGTAGTATTGATTAATTGATTAGTTTGTGAGTGATTGAGATGCGAGGGAATTGAGATGAGGGCAATAAAACTGCCAGAGCCACCAGGCAGCAGTAGCTCAGGAATGCTAGAGATCTTTGACAGGGGCATATCATGTGTGGTGCGGCGGGCGGTGTTGCTACTTCTTTGTCTTGATCTGCATAGGCATGATCACGGTGGTTTGCATAGGCACGATCACGGTGGTTTTCATGAGGTAAGCATAAAGCAAACACTAGTGGATCAGTACCAGACGCTCTCTCTTTATCATTGTGGATCGCGACTGGCAAAGGTAAGTCTGTCTCTGTCTCTGTCGTTGTGTGTCTCTGTCTCTCTCTCTCTCTCTCTCTCAACATTGCATCTCTCTCTCAACATTGCAGGCTGTGGTTGACATGCGAGAGTGCAAAAGCCCTGACGCCGCTTATGTTTCGGGTTGGAATTGTGTAACACATGCACCTTCTTGCGTGCGCTTCACCACCCTGCAAGATGCAAATTTGAGAGATCCTTACGTACACATTTAAGGCCCGTTGCAAATGCGTTCCCTGCTCTGAAAAAAAAAAGAGGGAAGGAGCTCTCTGCTCGGTTTGTTGGCCAACTTTCAAATTCTTCACATTCTCCTGAATGTACTGAATTCCACACTTAGATCTCTTAGAAACTTAGCACCTACAGAGAAGTACTGGATTCAGGCTTCCTTTGCTGCTACATACCTTGCAGGATCTAAACCATTGGGATTCGTTACGAGTATTGATTCAGCAGCAACTCGATTGCCACAATTGCAAACTCTGCTGAATTCGATGCATGCAACAGTTCCAGGCCACATGACGACATTTCAGGTAGCAGGACAGCTCATCTCTTTAACACAACCAGCAGTTGGAGGGATACGAAGTGACTTTTCTTCGATAAAGAGAGGAGGGGAAGCATAGGTTTGTTTGATTTGCACCATAGAATGAAGAGCTCAAAAAAGTTTGCAGATTCAGCCAGGGCAGAAATTAGGAACTAGGATGTGTAAATCCTGCTTTTTATTACTTATTCGAACATGTGTGATTCATTTGAGCAGATACATTTGATTCGTTGATTGAACAGATTTGAACCGATTCAAAAATGTCTGATTCATTGCCGAACCTGAATGATCCTCCCGCTCTTCTGAAGCGCCCCGCTTCACCGGATCTCAACGATCCAAATTCGGGGAATATACTGGAGCATTATTGTATCCCCCGGACCCAGACCTACAAATAATAAGGTTATGTGTACGCTTTTGGCCAATGCCCGGTCAGGACATAGTACTTTCGTTCAGGAAAAAAGGCACTAGGTCCAATTCTCCTCAAGGTTTTCTGTATGGCGAGGGCCATAATCCGATAATTTGTCGCCCTTCTACTCCCTTCCCTCATTGACGAGATGGTCTAAACGATTTGAGCAAGTCAGATTTGTTGATTCATTGTGTAGTTGCATTTGTAGTGCTGACAAGCACCGAGGTTGTAAGCGGTGCCATCCACTTCACACACTCTGGTGATGGTATGCAACTTATACTCAATTAGAATCATCAACAATGTTAGTATAGATGACCAAAAGGCGATTTACTAGAGGATGACGGAGTGGTCTATGATCAGAATTTTGCTATTAGAGATATGCTAATTGCTTTGTCGAGGTTGTGTTTCAAATTGAAAAAAGTTTTTATTTTGGGAGAGTATAAATGAGCTTCTTTCTTCTTTTCTATTTGTCTAGAAATTGTTTCATGAACAAGTGCGGGTCTGAAAAACTGATCTTAATGTTGAAGAATATGTAACGGAAGACAACTTAATTTTTTCATTGCCATGGCCTGTGTCAAAGTACAATTCATCAAGACAGGTGAAATCGGAAGTATCATTTTAACAATCGACATATAGAGGCTCTTAGCAAGAACTTTTCTTAAGACTCGATTTTTTCCAAAGTATCGAACTTTTCCAATGACTCGATTTTTGGAAAGATTCGATTTTTTTTTATGACTCGAATTTTTCTAATGTCTCGAATTTTTCCATAAGACTCGAATTTTTGAATGACTCGAAATTTTTCAACAACTCAAAATTTTCCAACGACTCGAAATTTTCTAATGACTCAAAAGTTTTTAATGACTCGAAATTTTCAAACAACTCGAAATTTTCCGATGACTCGAAATTTTCCAACGACTCGAAATTTTCCAATGACTCGAATTTTTCCAATGACTCCAATTTTTGGAAAGACTCGGATTTTTTCAAAGACTCGAATTTTTCCAAAAAGACTCGAATTTTTGGAACGACTCGATTTTTTATGGAAAGACTCAAATTTTTTAAGGACTCAAATTTTCTGAATGACTCGAAATTTTTCAATGACTCGAATTCTTCGAACGACTCGACTTTTTGGAAAGACTCGAATTGTTCATACAACTCGAATTTTCAAAATATTGAATTTTTCCAATGACTCGAATTTTTTCAATGACTCGAACTTTTTTTAAGACTCAATTTTTTTCAAAGTATCGAATTTTTTTTAAGACTCAAATCGTTTCAGGAACTCGAATTTTCCGAATGTCTCCAATTTTTTTGAAGACTCCGAATTTTTTCAATGACTCGATTTTTTTTCCCAAAGGATCGAATTTTTTCAAATACTCAATTTTTTTTAAAGACTCAAATTTTTTCGAAGGATCGAACTGTCAACTCAAATTTTTTCGAAGACTAGAACTTTTTCGAAACCTTTCAAATTTTTTAAAAGGCTCAAATTTTTCCAAAGACTCGAATGTTAGATATTCGAGATGCGAGATGTGCGAGATCGGTCATCATCCAAATCATCGGCCGCCGAACGAGCTCCGTCTTGCATGTCATCTATTCCATCCAATGCTGCATGTCGAGACAAACTTGCATCAACAAACAGGACTTCAAGCGATTCAGTATGCACAGACAAACATGCGTTCAAGCCGGGAACCCAAAAAGCAGTCCAGAGAATTGTAAATATATCGAGTTTTTGAGAAATCAATGCATGCACATGCACACTCATACAGACATGCACAAAGCATACACACAGATCCATACACGTGAACACACATCGACGGACACACTTAGGCCACGTACATGCACACACATACATCGGCCAACTTTCTTCCTAAACTATCGTCGCTACACCCTAATCCTAATCCACAACCCACACACACACTCCGTAAACACATGCATACGCACAACACATGCACATACACACACATGACACACACACAACACATGCACATACACACACACACACACACATACGCCATCGACACAAGTCCGCCATTGATGCACGTCCGCCATTGCCCGTCAACGACGGGCACTATTTACTAGTATACACACACACACACACACACACACACACACACACACACACACACACACACACAATAAGCGTACAAGCAAGAGAGTACAAAACACACGCAAGCAAGCATTGAAGAGTGAAAAAGAGAAGTTGAAGACATGAACTTAGTAAATCATGCATAGTACAATTTATTTTAAAGCTTAATAAGCTCCTATAACCGCTGATCATTTTATCATTATTGAGTTAGAACTCAATCTTCTCATATTTTGATTTACTAAGCTACAATATGTTTTTACTACTTCTATCTATCTGATATTGTCAATGATTATGATCTTTGTATCAATTGTATACTTGCTTCATCTCTTCTATTATAATATTACACTTCTTCTATGATAAATAACATTAGTCTTTTATAGGAAATAGCAACAACTATCACAAACACCTATCTCCTATTTCCAATGGCTATCTCAAACGCCTAGTACAAGATTAAATCTATATTTCAAGAACAATAAGGTACTGTCATAATTTGTTTAAGCACACTTATAAATAATTAACAACTGTTACAACAAAAACAACTCTTAATCAATCAAAATCAACTTTGAAAGCCCTATAGTTTGCCACATAGCAAACAACAACTAGGTTCTTTTTGTCCTCCTATCCAAATTTTTGTCCTCCTATCCAAAGAAAACTTTCAAGTTTGCTTTCAAAATGCTAAAATCATCTATCAATGTCACAAAAGTAATAGCTCCACCAACACTCAAGTACTAAAAAACGTACATTTGAATGCATCGACTTAAAAAAGTGAAAAAAAATCTTGTGTAGATGTAACAAATAGTGACTTATGTTTGTTTGGTCAAATCTCTTAGCATTTTGCTCTAAGGTGAATTTAATATTTGTCTTTGTACTGTATGTAATTTAATAATTTTATATGAAACTTATAGTTTCTCAATAAATGATTACTTTGTCATTTACATTGCTAAATAATTGAATGGTCATCTTCTATAACAACTTCACACTAGGAAACTAATCATTTTTCATTTTCTTCACTAGAGAGTGTCAGCACTTTACATCTACAAAATTCATAAATATATTCTTGGTATGAATACGGTACATTTGAAAAGTCCTTATTTTACAAGATTCATACAATTATCCTGTGAACCATTTTTTTGTTGTTACAATATGATTCTAATTTCTCATAATTTGATATGGTAACATACCAACATCTTTGATGAGAGCTCTTTCAAGCATGGTTAATCTGTTAAAAGTGGATACACATGCTCTTTTATGCAATGTAACTATATCTTGAATCCTAAAATTGTTCACATAAATACTATCATGAAATGATTTGAGCAGATAGCAATCTAAATGAAGATGTTATTTTGAGCTCCCTTTTCATCAAGATATTTAGCTCAACGGTCAAAAGGGGAATAAACTCCTATTGCAAGCCCAAATGTATTTTATGTTTCCTCCATGCATTGGTGTCTGTACCCCTTACACAAATGTCCTTTTCTTTAATTAGCCTTTTAGTCCACTGCTAGTCTGTCTATGCTTTTATTTGAAATGTTGTGTTAAATATCTCATAATAAATGTTTATCCTGACAACGGGCGTAGCTGAAAGTAAAAAGACACAATTCACAAAAGTACTGAGATTGCACATACTCAGTCCTTTTGGGACACAGAAATAGTCAAGCATGCAAAGAAAGAAATCAAAAAAAGGAGACAATCATGAACATTTGGTTGTACAACTCATGACAAGGTTGGATTATTTCTTGCTTGAGGCTAAATGGACATGTATATAAGAGAGGTCCAAGAAAATAGACTTGTGTTTGATTGATAGTCTCTTGATTTGGTTGGAGGTGTTTTTAGAATGAAGAGATTTGAGTTGCTTTCAAGTTGTACCATCATGGCGAGATAAGGCTAGAGACAATGGCTAGGTGTTCAAGCCCCTATTTGTTCTGCTCAAAGCTCCAGATTTTTGCATGTGCTTTGTTTCCCCATTTGAGGTGTCAAAATGTTATAATTATGCAGGCTTTCAGACTTTACCTCATATTTCAGTTCCAAGCTCAATTTTTGGTGTGTGCAACCATTTTGACACTTCATGCCTAGATACAGTTTTATGAATGTCCATAGCATGTTTGGCAGGAGGTGCCTTGACATGCTATCTGCGTGTAATGCATATCACAATGTTGAACTTTTCATTGAGGAAACAATCTTCCAAATAATTCTGCAGCTATCACACCTTTAGCTCCCATGATTTTTGACATTTCACCAATAGCTGTAACACTGTATATCTTGTGACATGATATACTACTTGTTCAAGACCAAACACATGAAAAACACCTACCACTTTTCCTCGAAAGTATGCCCACATGTACCATAGATAGGGGGAGGCTTCAAAAAATGGAAGAATACTTGGGAATTTTCTAACGCGCCGCCTTGTGTGTGTAACCACCCTCAGTTTTGCAAAGGTGAAGGGCCTGAGATCACTTTTATGCTCAGATGGGAAGCTTGCCAAGCCTTATCCAGGACCCAGAAAATGCAGGAAGCTTCCCCTCCATTAGATAAGTGGCAGACCTCATTATTTTCTGCAGCCTTGAAATATCCTTACCGAATTCAGCCTTTCAGTGCCCATCAGTGCTTTTGAGAGCCTTTCAAATTTGGATCATGCTGTTAAATCCACCTCGAAATCACATACAAAAAAATTTCCAGGATTTGCCCTATATGAGTATGCAGCAGCTTTATTTGATGCAAGATGTGCCAAAGGTGGACCAAATGTTGCAGTAAGTTGGCATATCAAACAGGAAACTGCCTGGAAAAAATATATCATCCTTAGCTTTGCATAATACCATGAAAGTTAGAAGCACTTCATCTTTGTTGAGTCCTATTGATAAAGGATGGTTCTCCTTTACCACTTGGTGAAGAATTAAGTATACAGCTGAGACAGATAGCTTTGAGAAGTTCAGATGGAAATTTAGCCTGACAATGGCTGTAGAAATCTGCAAAAGAACTTCATAGAATTAATCTCCAGCACCATTGAAGGTACTTAGAATGGACTCACCTAAACTAACAGCCACTCTTGCAGAAAGCATTTTCATGTACAAATACTTCTACATACCATAGACCCTACATAGGATATGACTGAACCATACCAGGGGGTTTAAGCTTGGGCATTCCAATAGAATTTCTAACACAATGCAAAAAGCGATTGCCAATCAATTGTTGAATGACAGCAACATTATTAGCAGCTGATCAGTCAGAATTTGAGCTTTCTTCAAATTTGAAGACACGGTAAAAGGACAGACTCTGTCTGAATGCTGCATTGCTCCACTTTCCTTTATGTTGATTAGAGATAAAATGGAAGCGATTTCTTTCAAAAGCGCATGTACAACTTGACCAACACACTTGAGAACATCTGGAGAAGATAGAGGAGGAAGCAATTTGAAGTGATGTGCTGCTGTCAAGGAGTTTCAAAGAGGTTTGAGTGTGAGTTGCCCTTTCCATACAAGCTCAAAAGGGTGAAAGCTCAAATAGGCTTGCATCTTATCTGGATCGAATGCAGAACATAATCACCTCCAACATCATGAAAAGGTACGCACAAGTAATAGAAAGTGCATGATCAGAACAATAAAAATATATGCATTTGCCATGAGTGTAAAATATGAAAGCAATGTGACTAAGATATGTGGTAAAACAAAAGCGCAAAAATCATTCAGTGAGCAGAACCATGCGTGGATATGAGCTTTCAAATGTGTAATAAGGAGATGTAACATAAGCTCCAGATCTTCAGAAGCTTCAGCTCGAAGAGTAATCATGGAAACATTTTGCAGGCACAGGACGGTGGCATCTGCCCAGGCAAACAAGCCTCTACTGACCAGCTCCTTTGCTCTGACCTGCTTTTCCATACCATACAAAAGTCAAGAGTTGAAACGGTGTCCAAAGTTGAACCGCTAGCATCTAGCCTAAAAGTTAATGTTCATAGTTGTCTTCTACTTAAACTGTTTTTGTCCTACAGATTGACATTGCATCTCAAACCTCGATGGAAAGTGGCATCCAGAACTAACGAGTAATTTAACTCAGTTGGTCTCTTACTGGATAATCTGCATTTTGATAACCTGGACGATCAAACATTTTAAGAGCTCCTTTGATGATTTCTGGTAAGTATGCACACTTTTCTTCGATGTTTGTTACCCAAAGCTGACGCCAGTCACAAACTGAACAAACAATGAACAGTAATCAGCATCAACCAACTCTTCAAGACATCCTAGTCAGAATTCTGATACTAACAAAGTGAACAGGAAAACATCTTGTAATTCTCTCATGTTTCTCTATATTAGTTATCACATTTAGATTTTAAACCCTACAAGAGATTTGTAATTGTTCCATTTGCAGCTTTTTATTAAGGTCTCAACTCTCGTACATAGAGGGTGGTAAACAAATCTAAATTGTAGACTTTCACTATTCATCTTTCATAACTGGACTTCCTCACATGGCTATCTTTACAATACTATTAACCACATTTCCATTTATTTTTCACTCAACTACTTTAATGTAGCTCCCATCATCAGTCCACCTCCTTCCACATGAATTTCCAGAATTCTCAGCCTCATTTGCATGTTTTACCTTGACCGTATGGCTTTGCTACAATCACCCTAAATTATATTTACTATCCATTTTTTTTGTCAAAAAACTGCAGCTATCATGCTCTCATCTTATTTTCTTTAGAATTTTCCACAATGTCGCCATAGCCTCCTTCCAAACCAAGCCACAAGTCTAGCTCTTTTTTATGCTAAGGCTCCATAGCTCCATATAATGTCTCAGAATGTTCAATATCAATTGATGCATCAAAATCTAAAAAGATACTATCCACTTCTCTTTATGGGAACATTTAAGACTTTCCATGAGCAAGAAAAGAATGTCTTGTCATTCGACCATTTTTCTATCCCATTCGAAACGTGGATAAACATTGTATATATGTAGGGCCGATTCGCCATGCCCCTAAAAAATTGCAATAAGTGCACATGAACAGGAATGCCACGTTGTCATGCTACACATACATGTACGGATAGAACGCACGAGCCAGAGACTACAAAATTTGGAATCGAAAAATAATATAAAATAGAAAAGAAGGGCTTCAATTTGAAAGGTGGACAATCCTCATACCATATCACATATATTATCATGGCTAGAAGCGTAGTTCCATAGTGTACAGAATTACCTGTCAGTACAGAACTTGAGAGTCCTCACCATAAGCAATATTACAGGATATATCAGCTTTCAAAGTAAAAACAACAAAATATAAGTTTAGAAAGAAAGTGAGGAAACGATATAAAGTGCAAAGGCAAAAAGTAAACCAAATTTTCTCAGACGGAATTTTTTTTTTTAAGCATGGATTGCTTCAAGACAGAGCCAAGATCTACAACTTAATACATTATTAGTAACTACACACAAAAGCAGATGCCTCCTACATTCTCCACTGACCACATTTGTGGTCACTGAATATAATCCATCTCAATTGAAGTAAAGCATCAACTAAAAGTGGCTCCTGGTAAAGAATGTGGTTAAGCTCAATGGATGGATTGTTGCAATGAGTGAAGCTGTAGCCGAAACAATCCCGGGCAAGAACTTAGAACTGATGCACTTGTTGAGGAGGATGGCTACGTGAGTAGTAAAAGCTAGAGATCCTTGATTTTGTCAACTAAAATATGCCTTCGAGAGTCATCATAAATCAAAAACTTATGAAACATTGTTAAGTGGAAAAGGTGCTCCCTAAACAACGTAACTGGACTTTCCTTCTTGCTGAGATTTTGCATTCACAAACTCGTCACATAGACTGCATGCCTTTTTTAGAAGTCGTCTGTGCGTCATGAATGCTAAAAATTTTGGTATGGCTTTCCCCATCTAAAAAACTGTGGTAGCCGATATTAACAAAAATCTAAAAGGGGAGGCAAACATTGCATCGGAAAGTCATAACTGGTAGATTGATAATCACTAGTTCAATCTAAATGCATTCAGGAAGAGCATAGCTTTTACATAGTGTACCGAACTAAACAGAAGATGGAATGAACAAAAGTAGATAAACAATTTAATGAAACAAGAAAAAGGCTAGAAGAAAAATTGATGGTAGAGTTGCAATGTGGAGGGAACCTGGCAAGAGAGAGAGAGAGAGAGAGAGAGAGAGAGAGAGAGAGAGAGAGAGAGAGAGAGAACCTTCCCTTTTGCTCAAAGGAGACAATTCAGGCTCGCAGTTTCCACAGAGAGCACTCTCATTCAGCTGTACGGTAAAAATCCATTGCATGAAGTTCCATTGTAGTGTACCGTAATCTGATTCTTTTGCCACAACACCTTGTGAGGAATGCTGATCTGTCATGGAACTCTAGTAAGCCACAGAGCAAGCTTCCCATCACTGTTTCATTATTCATATATATTATCCTAGCTCAACGGAGTTTATCCAAAGTCTCCAAAACCAATGTTGTTCAAGAAGTCATATATCTTACCTTTGACAGAAAAGTGGAGATTGCAAGCTCTGCTTGCATGCGCCTTATGTTCCTCCGTGAATGATACCACAGCTGTTAGTACAACATTGATAATTTGATTCTTAAACATAGCAATGGATAGTGGAACAGCTACTATAAGACGTTTCACTCCATCATCAGGTAGTAAAAGTTTCAAGCTTGAAGACATCCCATGAAGTTGTCCTTGGAGAGTTGTCAACATTAAACTTACATTGTTTAGAGACAAATTCCTGTGAACCAGCAAAACAAGTTTATTTACAAAGAGGGTTTCTACCTCCTTTTCAGCATGCCCTTCATTCTGACTGACAAAAAAAATGAACTAAATCAAGCCTTTATGAAGGTACACATGAAGAAAAATTGTAAAGGATCTTAAGTTATGCATACCTTGGGGCAATACTTTGGACATGAATCATAACAGTCAACATTCTTCCACACACCATGGTGTAAACTCCTTTTGCCTGAACTAAACTGATACTGGAGTTCTGGGTCTTGGTAAGCATATAAGCATCAATCTGCAAAGCTCTAGCCATTTGTTTTGGTAGTCCATGCTGACCTGCTATAGTCTAAGAAGTTCAAAATAGTGGTGTGTTAATTTTAAAATCCTCATTGAAGTGTAAACTCATGGATCATACACCTCACAACAAGGTTCAAAAAGTACTCCTAGGAAAAGTAACCACCTGCATCAACTGGCATGATGAAAGTAAAAGCTCTGCTTTTTTCTCCCTCTGCAAACAGTTTCAACATCACTAAGTAACCATAAATGTAGAAAATCTGAATGCAAGGACTGCTATCATGCACTAACCAGGTCAAAACCAGGGCTTGATTACAGAATATCCAAAATCTGCTTCAATAAGAGATTCTTTTTTGGTCCAATGTAGCAGAATAGAGCATATGAAGTGGAAATATACACAAACATCATAGCTTGAAAATGCAGCCACGAGTTTCATTAGCTGTTTTCATTGAATTTAGGTCATGCTGAGCATTGTCACTTTCCTCAAATGTAAGGGAATATATCACCAATTCATCTTCTTAGCAGGCACAGGGCCAGTATTGGCTTACAACAGGCTGACATGAAATTGTCACATGCATGTGGGGTGGTAAGCAGCCATTAAAGGTACCTCTATTTGGACCTAACTTCTCCAGAATGCAATAAGAAGCATAATAACAAGGAGCTAACTTCTTAGTTGGAGCCAAAGTGAATTCAAACATACAATCTCTGCCTTCTTAATAAGCTCAACATACCATTGATGCTTAGCTAAAGTTGCCCTATTGCAGAATTTTTTGTAAATGTTCATGGACGCTCTTAAGTAACTCTTGTGGACAAAAACTGCAATACCAAAACTACCAAATGATCCAATAGAGTTGGCCAAAATAGCAGATACCAAATGACATGTATAGACCACGAAGGCATACAAATCACTAGCAGACCCCTCGGAAGAGAATAGAGCCATTATTGAACTGCAAAAGAGTCTAGAAAATGACCAACTATAGAGCCAAATGTGCAAGATCCTGGCAAGAGATGCCAGCACCGAGCATGATCATCTTTCAAATATAATTGACTGCTTCAAGGGAAAATTTCTTGTAGAAGCCTCCTCATCACAGTTGGAACAACAGAAATGATAGTAGAAATCGGAAACAAAGAGGGAGCAATGGTAAAACAGAGTAGCAGATAACTGGTGAAAAGGTACTGGCATGCACAATATATGGAACAAATCGATTAAGGGTTTTCACTTTGAAATATCAGAAGACAAGAGGAAACAAACGAAGACTAGAAGGAGCAATGAAAGGTGTATAAATAATACACTCAACAATGCTAGAGACAGCAAACAATTGGAAGGGACGAACGTATCTACTATCAGAACAGTGCAAGCAAAACACAATTTAGAATGCAAGTATATTGATGAAGCATTGGAGAACTATCATGATTAGTCAAATAACGATTATCTCTACATTAAGCCAAATAAGATGATCCAAAGAAGCTGATACTATGTGATCTAACCTGAGAGCTGCTGGGCTTATTTATGGGCCAGAACGCCAATCAATCAAGCTCCTCAGCTCCAGCTAGTTAGTGGTGAGAACGAAGCTCCTCCATAGCTTAAATCGTTGTTTAAGTATGATATCTTCCGTTATGATAATTGGCCTAACATCCGATTCAATATTGATCAAAAAGCTCAACCATTTCTATGTGCCTCTAATCCATCCAACATGGCTAGTATCTAATCACATCCCAACTAATTTCGATATGGATGCCTACCATTGTGTCAATCAACCTATAATACCCCATATCTATAATCATTTTTCACACAAGTTCACAAGATCACCACTGGTGACACACCTAGGCTAGCTTGAGTCAATTGCCTAGACAAGGTTGTTGGCCTTCATTGAAGCTTATAAATGATAGGACTTCCAATAACCCTTTTTTCAGGAGGATTATATTCAATCCCTGACTAAAATGTAGCTACCCCTCGCTTGTGTAACTTCTAGTGACCCTCACAAATAGCATCTAAGACTAAGTGTCCTTTCTGAGCTAGAATTTACTCTTGAAGTATAGGATTAATGAATCACCTCCATCTATTATGAGCTTGTGACCAGCGCCTAACCCTGGAGTGGGTCGATTAGGACAGTTAGAGGGCCGATTGCCCTCAATCTGCTACAAAGGTTGTTCCACCATCTTTAATCTAGACTTGCTCCATTCCAGGAGTTCATGCATCCACATCTTCTAGTGTCCCTTATCCATGTATCATAGTCATGCAAACATTTCTTCGATCTGTTAACATGAAAATTGGATCCATTCTACCTACTTTTGGAAGCTCCAGAGTGTAACCTACACCATCGTCCAAAGTACCCAGGAGATGACCAACCACATTTCAGCTTTAGGACAATTTATGAAAATTCAATAACTTTATCATCCTAAATCTTATTTGTTAGGTCCATGACTGAACCCCAACAATGCATCCTCCTTTAAGAAGTCGCCATTCCTCTATGACAAATTTTGGATCCATCTTGTGTAACTTCTAGTGACTCTCCCAAATGGCATCAAAGACTAGGTGTCCTTTCTTGAAGTACATGATTTATGAATCAGCTCCATCTTTGATCTAGACTTCTATGCATCCCCTTCTTGTAGTGTAACCAAGCCCTCGTCCATGTTATCATTGTCATGCAAACATTTCTTCAATTTGTTAACATGAAAATTAGACGTAATCTGCAGCCCTTAGGTAGCTTTAAAGTGTAAGCTATACCATTGTCCAAAGCACCTAGGAGATGACTTGGTATGATCCCCTATGTGTAACAGCTTTGACCTAGAAGTTACTAGAAAGAAGACCATGCCTACTAGTTCGAACCCGACGGTTACAAATCTTTTGTGCCTAACTCTTTGCCAATGTGTCCCAATTCTCCAATTCATTGAGATTCGAACCACGATTCCGATTTGAACCAGTTCAGATATCAGGTTTAGGATAATTCATGAGAATTAATAGCTTCATCATCCTAAATCTAATTTTACCTCAATCCAAATAAACGAAATTCATTATAAATTACAGAGTAGTTGTAACCTAGAGAGTGCCTAATCTATCTATGATCAATTCTCTTTAACTAATAAAGAAATCGGAATTTTCAAAAATCCCAAAATCTAATTTCCAAATTATTTCCGAGAGGACCTAATTTTGAACCTCCTAATAAGCTGATTGTTTCAATTCTAAAAAGGCAAAAAACGTTACTCTTCGCCCTAGCTACGACCTTGGACAGATTTTGACAGTTCTAAATTCTATTGCATCTAAGTTATAAGCTTTACAACTTGAAGTACCTTCTACACAAACCTTATGGTCATTGGGGTAGTTGATCTATAACCAAATTTCAATTCAAAGCTCATTCAATCAGGCACTTGTTTCTTGTATTATAGACAAATTTTACTAAGGACAAATACTTTACCCAATTTGCCTGTATTTCACTTACAAATGCTCAAACCGTATCCCCCAAAATCTGGCTGACCCTTTGGTCCATCCATTCATCTGTGGATGTATGCAAAGAACTCATCATCATCACCATCCCAGAAAAGTAAATGCATCATCACATTAGGAGGCCATGAAAAATCTTGTATACAATGATCGAGGCTGTTAAAGGTAAAATTCTGCTTCTGCCTACCTCCCCACCCAAAGGAAGTAATAACTTGCAAAATTAAACAAAATCAATAGACCATAACATACATATATCACTAAGTTTACTGATTCAAGTACTACAAACATAGATATGTAAAACCATACTAAATAGCATTTCTGAACTCCTCTCACAACAAAATATTTATGTATAAATCATCAGAACATATCTAAGTTATTGTAAGAATAGAATGCTTCATTCGTTTCTATGATAGAGTGCAAGTCCCACTCACTCAGTGGACATAATAACAAAAGACACTTTGCAGCATATGTAGACGAGGATGTCATCTAAAAATACGACTACAAACTTACCCAAGTATGGTCTAAGGACACTGTTCAACAAGGTCATAAAGGTAGCTGGAGCATTTGTGAGCCCAAAAGGCATCACCTTAAACTCATAATGACCATGACGAGTCCTAAAAGCTATTTTCGAGACATCTTCCGTTTTTATACAGACTTGATGATATCCCGATCTAAGGTCAATTTTACTGAAAAACTTAGCCCCGTCGAGTTGATCAAACAACTCGTCTGCCCGAGGCATAAGTTACTTATTCTTGATTGTGACTTTATTGAGGGCTCTGTAATCTACGCAAAGACGCATAGACCCCTCTTTTTTCACCAAAAGGACTGTTGAGGCCCATGGTGAACTACTGGTCTGACTTTGGCCTTTCCCAAGATAATCTGTTAACTGCCTAGTTATTTCTTCATCCTCTGTTCGGCTGACCCGATACGGAGGTTTAGAAACAGGTGTTGTACCTGTTGGTACTAGGTTTATTACATGATCTACTTCTCTGTTAGGTGGTAAACCATGTGGTAAATCTTCAGGAAAAACATCTTTAAATTTAGACAACAAAGTTTCTAATTTACTGAATTTTTGCGATAAAGAACTAGAAATAGAAACTTCTGGAATAAACTGAAAGTCACATAAGAATACCTGATGGTCGTCGCCTCCAATTAGCTGACAGAGCTCTGAACTGCAGACCATAGGGCTGTTGGGGACATCATGCTCCCCATGCAACTGGATCTCTCGGCCTTTATGCTGAAAGCTGAGGGTGTTCTCCTGACAATTTCTATGGAGGGAAGGTTCTAAGCTATAGAGCCAATCTCTCCCGAGAACAATGTCTGTGCGATCCAGGTGCATTATCTGAAAGTTTATTTCATCTTGGTACCCCTGAATACCAAGATTTAGAATACTTACCATAGTTTCCCAAATTTCCTTATCTTCACCCTTAGCTAATGAAACTATGTACCTATGCTGACTAGGTACTTCTGGAAGTCTGAGTTTTTTAACTAGAGTGTAGTTGATGAAATTATGGGTTGCCCCATCATCAACCATAACTCTTACCGACTGGTTACCAACTTTCCCATGCATACGTACTGGGTCATGCGGCCCAAAGCTGAAAGGTCTCGCTACGATTGCAGAGGTGAGTTGGCAACAGTGTTCATGGTCTTCATGAAACACTTTAATCTCAGAAGCTGCCGAGTCACTAGGGAAACTTACGGTCTGAACAAGATGGACTTGTTTTTTATCCTTTTTAGTGAAAGGCCCCTTGGGACACTGTCTAACTATGTGTCCCTTGCCCATACACACAAAGCACAAACGTTCTTGTTTGGCTTTCTCAAAATCTTCTAGTTTTAAGGGTTGTATTAGTGATGGGCATTTCTGAGGAGCTTCACTCTTAACTTTTTCTTCTTTCTTTCTTTTTAAATTGAAATTCTTTCTGAGGAGGCTGCTCAGAAAGAGGCTGTTGTCTCGCCCTCTTCCTACCCACTGAATCATCATAGATTTGAGCATATCTGAGAGCTTGCTCTAGGGTAGTGGACGAGTTTCTCTGAACCTCCACTTTATACTCATCTTTGAGGCCACGGACAAATCCCCTGACTTTTTGATAGTCATCCCTATTTTTAATTTTTAAGATTGCTTCTCGATACTGCGAGATAGATTGGGTTAGGGATTTTATCCATTACTGTTTTTTCCCAAGCTTCCCAGGCTCTATCAAGTTCATTTTCTGGAAGAAACTCTTTTAGGAACGCTTCTTCAAAAGCTTTCCATGACCGGGGGGTCTGCCCAGTCTCCTGGAGGTTTAACCACCGCTTATAGGCCATGGGACCTAAGGAAAGACTGGCCTCAATAGCATGCAAATGGTCAGAGGTCTATTTAAGAGCATGAATGTCCTTCCATTTGTTGAGGAAGGTGTGTAGAATGTCTGCGTTTCTATCCTTCTATTCCCCAAGAAAAGTAAGAGGCCTTAAATCTTTAAAGACACTGGGGTGAGACCGTATAGGCTCACCCGCAACTGATGGAAGTGGAGAAGGGGACAACTGAGAAGTGGAGGGAAGGCTTCCTTTCGCGAAGCTCAAAATCAAGTTTTTGAGTTCAGCAAACGAGTCGTCCACACTGGACTTGAAATTGGCTAAAGCTAGTTTCAATTCATCCACCTCTATTACCAAATGAAAAAACTGCTCCTTGATAACCAATTCGTCGAGTTCTTCGGCGAATTGTTCCTGTTCTTCTACTTCCATGGGTTCTTTCCCCCTACTGAAAGCCAAGGCTTCTGTTTCAAGTTCGTCGATGCCTCTCTCCGGGGGTTGATCAGGTCCCTAAGGAGTGGTCATTTTCAGAACTGAAAGAGAGGTACCTTAACTTCTGTCTGAAAATCAGAAAAGAGATTGACTAAACTGGAAAAACGAAAGTAGAATACTTGGCTCTTTCTTAGGACTGTACTTCCAGAGAGAAAAGCAAGAAACCCCCTCAGTTCTTCCACCGCTGTCCAATCCGTTTTCTTAAACTGTCTGTCCCTGAGATTTCTGATCCCAAAAACCACGTTGGAAGGCTCCAAAAAGCACAAATAAATTTGATTTGGATGGTTCCCTGCCCTTGCTGGTGGGACAGCACCCTGGCTAGTCCAAATTTTCCTGATTCGAAGCCCAAAAAGATCCCAAGTTTTGGATTTTTTTCCAAAACCCTGGTCGTTGGTCTGTCCCCTGATCTGGCAACAAAAACAAATGCTAAAATTTTCTAAAAATCAAGGGCAAATCTACACTTTAGCTCTTCCCTGTCCAGCGCTGGATCTACAGTAGAAATCTGCTCCAAAATCTACTTAATTAGTCCCTAATTCCCACTCAAAAATCAAGGGGGAATGCTGCTCTGACAGCGCTGGATCTGCTTCAAGCTTCCTGCCCTGAAACCGCTCCAAAATCCGAAAATTTTACTCCTAAATTGAAGTTCAAACCCGATTTGGCAGCGCTGGACCTGTTCCAGGTTTTCTACCTAAAATCCGCTCAGGAATCAACAATTTGTACACAAAAAACAGGGGTAGATCCCTGATTCTCCAGCGCTGAGCCTAAACAAGGAATTTTGCCTCAAACAAGTGAAAATTCCAGCAAAATTCAATGAGTAGAAACCTGTTCCTACAGCGATTTCTCTGCTCTACTCTTTTCTGAAAGTTAAAGAACTCTTTCCAACACTCTGATAGATTTCTCTACTGCTGCTACTGAGCTCCCGAAGAAGGAGATGGCTCTGATACCAGTGTAAGAGATCCTAACACCACAGTAGGGCAAACACTAACTGATCCACCCAACCTTGCCTACTCCCTGATATGGAGCAAGCCCCTCCTAGCCCAGTGTGAGACCTGGTAGCATGCGTACTGCCAAGTGTCGGCCCCGTGGCTCTGACGTGGCCGACTGCACGTCGGGACCCAACGTGGGGCCCTATCCTGCTGACATGGTCCCTAGGCTGTGTTAAGTCCGCCATGGCTATGGACCGTGCCGGGGCACACTACTCACACTGTCTTGCCATGTTGGTCGTGTACGTTGGACACGACCCTGACTGTGGTGTCTGACCTCCTGTGTTCTCTAGGGTTCGGCACTGGTCACGTGCTCGTAACAAGGTGAACATTGGGAAGACCAAGGTTATGGTCTTCAACACTTCGAGAGCATTCATGCAGCGACAAGAGCTTACTTTGGGTGGGCAGGTTCTAGAGGTTGTCCATTCCTATACATACCTGGGGGTCCTTTTCTTAGGTCCTACTTTTAGCATGAGACAGGCCGCTACCACTCGACTGGGGAAGGGACATGCTTCCCTTGTTCAGCTAAAGCGATTTTGCTTCCAGAAGTCCATCCAGGATGCTCGCAGTAAGTCGCCTCTTTGATACCATTGTTACTCCCACGACTTTATATGCGACAGAGACATGGTATACAGTTCTTCACATTGGGCTAGTCTCTCACGATTACAGACCACCATGCTAGCTCGGTTGATTCGAGCGAAGCCTTCTGTTCCACATGAGATTCTTCTTGCCGAGTTTCCAGTTCCACCTATACAGATCGAGGCAGCTCTTCAGCTCATCACCTATATACAGAGGATACAGGCATTACCAGAGATAGACAGGCGATATATACAGGTTGCACTATCCTCTTCACAGTGTCTTCACAATCAGGGCTACAGGTTATCATGGTTCTCTTAGGCCTCTCACCTCCTACTTGCGTCATTTGGCATCTCCATCACAGAACTCCCCACAGGCACACATCAGTATATCAGACGCTTCCTCTATCGCACATATCTAGAGCGGACTTGGCGTACGTAACCAGTTAGGGGTTAAGCCAGCTTTCTACCGGACTCATTTCTTGGAGCTAGATGCATCGGGGACCCCGGTCATGCCACGCTACTTGGACTCGAGACTGTCACATTGCCTCAGATTCACATTGGGGCAGCTCAGGGTGTCCTCTCATCAGCTAGCTATTGAGACTGGGAGGTTCCATGGTATTCTCAGAGAGGAGCGAGACATCAATAAAGCTTTCTTTCTTTCTTTCTCTCTCATGGATAGTATCTATTGTTATCCCCTTTTACAAATACCTAACTTTTTTACGGCACTTATGGTTGACATTTTGAATACTCCTTTGACAAAAAAAAAACATTTTAAAACGCACCTCGTTAAGTTCCATATGGTCTACACTCAACGGCCAAGAACATTATGTAGTCAACAATTTGCTTGTCAAAATTCTCCATTAATGCGAATTCTTTTCAGTACTACTCTACATTTGCTTATAGCGAATTGTTTCGAATGAATCTCGTAAACTAATCCATTTACTCTCTCCAGCATACTAATCGTTTGCACCAGGCTATTCACTTCGCATTTATTTGTATCTTTCATACAATACTTTGAAGTCAGGTATGATATTTAAACGCAAGCCGTCTTTGCTATCTACTACTCTTGATCATTATTATATGGATTAACTATACTGCTCTTTCAAATGTCTCTACTTATGCTCACTAGGACACTATACTACAAAGCAAATGACATATACTCCGAAAGACGTTTAGGCTTGCTATTTTCTTAAAAGGATAACAAAGACTCAAACGTTTTTTCCGTTTTTTGACCTTTAAAGAAGAACATACTTTGTGAAAGAATCATGGCATCATCACAAGAGGGCTTATCCACGACTATTCAGGTATGAGCTTCCATACATAATTATATTTCGACATTGAGGTAAAGTTGCAATGCATCTTATCAGCAAGCTCTTAATCACCGTACTTATCTCTATAGAAATGTATACCCTTTTACTCTCTCGCACTATATCACTTGCTCGTTACTATTCACATATCACAGCTAATCTAATGCCAGCTTTGATTTGATATTCACTCTGTTATAGTTAAGCCAAACTTACACTAAGGTCTAAGATTAGGTTTTTTGCTCGAATACTCTTGAAACGCATGGATGCGCACGAGTTTTAACAGTCACATGGATCAGCACCACCTATTCCCTTGCTTCGTCACCATTGCTCTCTTCCTGTATTCCTTTTGATTTGTTGTAAGGGTTGTTCCCTTGTGGATTCTAGCAATAGTTTGCCTTCTTGTACCTAATCTTAGAAGTCCGTTTTGAGCAAAAAGGGTCAAAACGAGTTAATGTAAATTAAAAAAAATTGATATACGACCCTGCTGGCCCGCAACCCCTCTCTCTCTCTCTCTCTCTCTCTCTCTCTCTCTCTCTCTCTCTCCACATGACAGTCCAGTCAACACCCAAGTTGCTTTTCTCACCACCTCTCTCCACACGGTTGCATCACTAACCCTCCCCACAAAACCCCATCCCAAAAAGACTCGACGCACACCTCGACCACTACACCCTCCATGGTACGATACCGAGTGTCGTTCTCTTCATCAGTCAATAACCTATTCACGTATCCATGCCCCAGATTTGCTTCGATCTTCCCGACGCTCCTACCATCGTGTTCTCCGTC
This sequence comes from Diphasiastrum complanatum, assembly GCA_029204225.1. Lineage (NCBI taxonomy): Eukaryota > Viridiplantae > Streptophyta > Lycopodiopsida > Lycopodiales > Lycopodiaceae > Diphasiastrum > Diphasiastrum complanatum. The sequence goes on along the minus strand of CM055093.1, from coordinate 2,906,955 downwards.
GTAAGAAGCGTTCCTATGATGATTCTAAAGGGAAACGTCTTATTGACCTTTTCAGCTCTTGTTCGGGCGCTTTTTGGTGTGAGTTCATTCCTCGTTCTCCACCATCTATCCTGGAGGACCTTCGCATTGGGAATGTCCTGGCAAAACTATATGGTACTATCCTACAGTCTGCTGTGAGCACAGAGGCAGAGACTAGGAGACTACATGCCATGGGTTAGGCACGTTTTCAAGATATTCTACTGTAGATCACATCTTCACATTGCGGACCTTGATTGAGGAGGCTAAGCACAGGAGAGAGAGAGAGGGTTTATCGTTGTTTTGTGGACTTCAGGAAAGCCTTTGATTATGTACCTCACTCATTGCTCATCCAGAGACTTCGAGACCTTGGCTTCTCCACTGACGTCGTTCTTGCTGTGATGGCGCTTTATGAGCGTGTCTTGGGATGTTTCCGGCATAGCAGTGGCATACCGATCACATTTGGAGCACTATTGGGGTGAAGCAAGGTTGCTCCCTCTCACTAGTCCTCTTTGGCTTGTATATTGATGAGTTGGAGAGAGTCATTACACAGTGTGGTGGTGCTGGTTGCAGTCTTGGAGACATCTTGATTGTTATCCTCCTTTATGCCAATGATGTGGTATTGGTCTCACCGACCAGAGAGGGTCTTCAGCGACAGTTGGATTGCTTGCATGAGTTTTGCATCAGATGGGGCCTAGGGGTGAACATTGGGAAGACCAAGGTTATGGTCTTCAACACTTCGCGAGCATTCATGCAGCGACGGGAGCTTACTTTGGGTGGACAGGTTCTAGAGTTGGTCCCTTCCTACACATACCTGGGGATCCTTTTCTCAGGTCCTACTTTTAGCATGAGACAGGCCGCCACCACTCAACTGGGGAAGGGACATGCCTCCCTTGTTCAGCTAGAGCAATTTTGTTTCCGAAAGTCCATCCAGGATGCTCGCAGTAAGTTTCGCCTCTTTGATACCATTGTCACCCCCACGACTTTATATGCGGCAGAGGCATGGTGTACAGGTCTCCCCTCCTCACACTGGGCCAACCTTTCACGATTACAGACTACCATGCTAGCTCGGTTGATTCGAGCGAAGCCTTCTGTTCCACATGAGATTCTCTTCGCCGAGTTTGCAGTTCCACCTTTACAAATCGAGGCAGTTCTTCAGCTCATCACCTATATACAGAGGATACAGGCGTTACCAGAGATAGACAGACGATACATACAGGTTGCACTATCCTCCAACAGCATCTTCATGATCAGGGTTACAGGTTATCGTGGTTCTCTCAGGCATCTCACCTCCTACATGATTCATTTGGTATCTCCATCACAGAGCTTCCTTCAGGCACCCATCAGTATATCCGACTATTCCTCTATCGCGCATATCTGGAGCAGACTCGACGTAACCAGTTAGGGATTAAGCCAACTTTTTACCAGACCCATTTCTTGGAGCTAGATACATCAGGGACCAATTATGCCACGCTACTTGGATTCGGGACTATCACATTGCCTCAGATTCACACTGGGAAAGCTTAGCGTATCTTCTCATCAGCTAGCTATTGAGACTGGGAGGTTCCATAGTATTTCTAGAGAGGAGCAGATTTGCCAGTTATGCTCTCTAGGTGAGGTGGAGTCTGAGGAGCACTTTATCTTTCGATGCCCTATACACTATGAGATCAAAGGGCGATATCATTGCCTGTTTCGAGACATGCTTACCACTCTACGCTCTCTCATAGCCTATGTGGACCCACGATGTGTCGCTCTGATGGTACGCGAGATGTTCATACTACGGCAAGATTTACACGGGACACCCCAACATTCTACCTCACAGCCATTGATTACTTCATTCTTCACTAGGCGGAGATCGCGTGATTTAGTGCCTGAGGATGAGGATTATGACGACGACGAGGATGATAGCCGCTCACATGCTCATAGAGATCAAAGACAGTGTACTTCCCACCATCACGTTACTACCAAGATCACCAGACATCCTACTCAGAGGCGTGCTCCTGCTACACATGCTCATGCTCACAGACGACGCCAGCAGGCTCCAACGCTTTCTCACGTCATGGCTCGCATTACATCTTTTTACAGTATCAGCACAGCAGCAACAGCAACACAGTCTTCACAGTCTTGACACCTTGACATAGATACATATCTATTTTAGTTTGTACTAGATGTTTTCTATTATTACATTTTGGAGACGTTTCCATGGTTACCACACACTTGACATGTACTTTTTAAGTCTTATATGCCTTTTGGCATAGAAAAGACATTAATAAAACTTTCTCTCTCTCTCTCTCTCTCTCTCTCTCTCTCTCTCTCTCTCTCTCTCTCTCTCTCTCTCTCTCTCTCTCTCTCTCAAAGATAGAATCGATGGGCAAGAGTTTTCAACACTCTCTTGTTTCCGATCCATATACTATGGTTTTGTTAATCATGAGCTATCTTATAGAAGGCTTTTGCTTCTCCTAGTATTTCTGTCTTTGATAGTCACTCGATTGTCTGATCTCTCATGTGCAGCTTTTGAGTTTTGGCTTATCCAAAGGATGTTGGTGTGCCTGGTGCCATCATCTTCTGGCAAATGCATCTTGAAGCTTAGCTTCACAATCTGTAAGGTTGTGGGAAGGTACTAGATTAGAGCATCAGTTGCTTTATGTTGGCTCATTGATGAGAAGAGGGTGAAGTACATGCTGTTGGGTTGCTGCTTAAGATACATGTGAAATTAATATAAAATCCATTGAAACTAGAGCCAAAGAGAGGCAAGGGATGGAGCAGTGACGATGAGAAAATAGCGGTGCCTCTCTGTATTAGGGGGAATGAGGAAGAAAACTTTCCTAGGCAGTCGTAACAACTTTTTTTGATCAAACTATTGTCAAATAGGGAGAATACCTTTTGAAAAAACAACATTTTCTTTTTTCTTTGTGGTGCAGTTGCAAAGAAATAATTGTGTTGTGGAAATGAGCACTGCCTAGCAGTTCCTCTATTTTACGGAAGTGATAATTAACGGATTACCCTTTGTAAAAAAATACGTTTTTTTTTTTTTAAGGGCCCGCCATTCCGGAACGGGCAACTAAGCACCTAATAGCCGAACCCAACTTTGGGTGTCGCTGTCATCCAAGAACTTTGTTGTCATTAGCATCAACTTGCTCATTCTGTAACTCATATGTATTTACAATAGCCACAGCTGCAACATTCTTGAATTTTAAGTTTTGTCTTGCCATAATCAAATCCTCTACCTCTGTGATTTTCCTGACGTATGTTTACAGATTCCAAACCATCGAGTATGATTTATCTACATGCTGAGAAATATTGATAGAATCCAAAAATGGACAAGTTACCCAACAATATGCCTTAAACTTGGCAATTATATTAGCACTTGAATGTTTGTCCTTGAATTTCAAAATCCTTTTTCCATTCTAGATACATACTGCAAAGCAAAAAGCATCATTCTTCCTATAACACATTTTATATCAGAGAAATTCTTAAACCTTAATTTCCATGTGGCACACGCCCCTGTTGGCTGAAAAAATGTAGGTTGCTAAAATCGTCTGACCACTGTGTCACTCATGACTTGAGCCACATGTCCCAGTCAGCATATCACGCGTGTCCTTTGCCTGGTCAGCCCCTACATTTTAGAAAGTCAGTCCAGCAAACTCTAAGTGAGATCCAATACCCCTTTGCCATTTTGGAAATAGTCACTTACAACTATGACCCATTTTTACATATCAGTTTACAATTGTCTCCACACACTGGTGATTCAGCCATTTACAGTTGATATTTACTCAAAATACATGTGACACTTTACATCCTTTATTTTCGAAAAAAACATTCACGTCTGTTATAAAGACCATAGCCTGATCACTTGTATGCTGGTTTTCTGTCCTTAGTCAATTCTTCACTTTCAAAGTTTCAATGTAGACTGCTTGGTAAAAAAGGTCATACTGCTCTACACTGCTTCTGGAACTTGTGGCTCGAATTAATCTAAACCCCTAATCTACCAAAAACACAAGTAGAAAAGAGTGTCATGAATGTAAGGTTGTCATCATGAACTAGCCATTTTGCAATAAAATTAAAATATTTCATGGTTGCATACATTTTCTAGTCATCTTCAACATACAGAAAGACTAGTAGTAATCAAAGACCAAGTTGTCATAAAAGTAAGCTTGACTAAAGAGTTAAGTGGAATCAAGGATTGGTTCACATGCTAAAAATTCCGAAAGTCAGGAATACTCATTATTACACAAAACTTTATACATGGAAAAATAACAAGTGGTACCTCCTTTTCTGCATTTTTCAACTGAGAAACTCCAGCTACATTTCGAGTTTCTAGTTCTCTTCTCATGGCTTTCATATTTATAATTCTTTGCTCTTCGGCAGCTTTTTCTGTGACATAGTATGGAATTTTCATCAATTAACAAAAGTATCAACTTACTCAATTAAGATGATTGAAGCAGCTCTTAGCGTCAAAATCATATTATCAAATGGCAACTACATTTATGATAGATTGAAAAGAATTACCAATTATGTCCAAGGGATAATGACATTTACCAGTGTTAGACTCCAACAAAATGCACTGTCTTAGGTCCGTGATTACAAGATCCACAGGACATAAACTTGGTGTTGAGTGATGAAAACCACAAGATGTGTTCTGCTTTTGGAGAAGTGCAACCTGCTCATGCCCGATCATTTGGTAATCACCAATCCCAATATTCTCAATCCCCATCCAGACTGCAGAAGAAAGCACAAAGCTGAACAGAATAGCCTTTTCTCTCTTGCAATCAAGACTCCTTTCTTTTTTATCAAGCAAGCATTTCCAATAAATTCCACCTCTAGACCCTTCTCAAGCGTTTGACTTACACTAAGAAGATTCTTAGTTATTGATGGTATAAACCAAACATTCTTCAAGTTGACATTCCTATTGGTAGAGAGCGCGTTCTGGAACACATTCCAAAATGTGTTCCGCTCCAGAACTTGACCAAAAAAAAATTTACAAGTTAAAAAACAGCTATACTGACTTCAGCCTATAAAAAGATATGCTGGAGATTGCTGGAGTCATCTACACTGGATAACGTAGATGGTTGAGAGATAGCTTTGTGCACAGACAGCCATCCAGTAGATCAGATTGAGACAACATCCAATAGTAGATGGTTCGTATGCAGGGGCCGGAGCAGGCTAAGCTGGAGATCGCTGGAGTCATCTACACTGGATAGACGTAGATGGTTGAGAGATACATATGCACACAGACAGCCATCCAGTAGATCAGAACATCCAGTAGTAGCTTAGAAACCCGTTCCGACGTACTGTACGTTCCGGAACGTGCTGAGTCGGAACGTTTTATTTTTTTTAATTCAAAAAAACAGGTACTCAAAACAGAGCATATGTTTGCGATCAATGAATTGACCAAGAAAGCCTGAAAGGAAGAGTCAGAAACAGAAGAGAACACACTCAATCCTTCTTACAATACTGATTTGTATGGATCCTATCTCATGGTGGTGCAACTAGCCGCTCCTCCACAGACAATTCATGCTCTTGCAGAAACGGGTAGCGATCTGGTGTGGGCGCCATACAAGCCATTTAATGGAACTGGAGGACCTGTGCCAAATCTTAAAACTTCTCTCTCTGCGATGCCCATTGCAGTAAGACCAGATGCAGATTTCAATATGGCTACAGCGATGGATCTAATTTGGGAGGAGACTTTTCATCGGACACTCTCACGATGACAAGACCTCCAAAGTTCACCAATTTCTCCTTCGGATGTGCGCATCAAGCTTCTGTTAAGATCGGAAGAATAGGAGGCTCGCTTTTTGCTCTAATCATTTGTTAAAAAGATACATACTTGTTGAAATTTTATTTTGGTTACGTTCCGGAACGGAACGCGTTCTGGAACACGTTCCGTCCCGGAAAGGGGAACTAAGAGTAGTAGATGGTTCATATGCAGGGGCCAGAGCAGGCTTCTCTAGGAGGTAGGTTTTGTTCATGTGAAATAATGTTCTGCAGATGGTCAATCATTTATGATTCACAAGCTATGAATACTCAATGTCAGGATACAGATGCGCTTGGAATAATGTCAGTAATAAGTATACAGATGCGCTTGGAATCAATGTGGCGACTGCAGTTGGAGATTCTCATTAACTGAAATTGTTGCAGCATTCCAGGACCTGGCTTTTGTATATTTAGAAAAAAAAACGTTCCAACCCAGGATGTTCCGGCCCAAAAGGGTTGGAACTGGTTTCTAAGCTCTAGACTGTTCAACTAGCAATTCAAATTAGAAGATCTGGACCTTTCTCAGCTTGAACATTTTCATAAGAAAGGATATCATGCAGATAAAGCCCATCTGAAGATAATTTTTACGTGCATAACCAAAACAGCTTCATTATGATGCAATAAGCTCTCAGAACACAACTTGATTCTTATGTGCCCGTGTGTTGTTGTTACTAGCATAAGCAAAATAACTTGATTATAATGCAACAAGCACTCAGAACAGCAGGATATTTGCAACACCATGTCATATTACAAATATCACAGAATAAAGTGGTAGCCTACTCATCCAGGACCTATCCAGACTACAAATGCAAACCTTCTCTTTAAGCTGTTAAATTGCTGGCAGCAAGCAATCTGGATGTGGGAACTCTAAGACTACAAAAACCACCTAAAAAAGGCTTTTAAAACTGGATTTATTGCAAAAAGAATGAAAAAATTAATTCTGACTGCTCTCGTTTCACTTTTTCTATACGAGGAAAAAAAGCGTTTTCTTACTAGTTTCAGAAAAAACAATGATCAGGTTACAAGACTAGATGCAATATCTTAAATGTCACAACCTCTAATATCATGATGCGCATGGCACAAGGTATCCAGAAAAAGCACGAGTCTACAGATTCTGACAAAAATTGTGTGTCAAAAGGCACCTCTGAAGATGTAAATATGAACTTTCAACAAGACAGTAGAAATTCACCTTGAAGTCGACGATGAGTTTCCAAACACATTGCGACTACCCTGCCTTCCATACTGTTAGACTTCACAAATAGAACTCCCTGACCTCCCGCCATAACAGCAAAATGTCTGTTGTAAAAACAATCATAACATGTGTATGTCAAAGATCAAGTCTCGAAAGCGGCATGGAGATAGAATGATGCATCTCAAAAAATTATCATGATATCAACACACTTTCAGAAGTTATCAACAACAGCCATTCAAGTATGCAGTTTGCGACATGCACATTGCAATGGAATATTTACACATGAAAATGTGTGCACGAATATAAGATGCCCAATGGGATGGAAAGAAGTACTTGATAGCTCATTAAAATAAGGTGCGTCATGTTGAAGGTGATCAAACCCCCTGTCAGCTATGCAGCCCCTACTTTGATCTCACCATCGATCGCCACTCAATAACTCTCCTTGACAATCAAAATCGTCTTAACACCATCAAAAACTTCAAAAAATGGTCCCAAGACATAAATGACATTCAGGCTGAGCTTATCATCCACACATCTGATGTACAATCACCTCTGATTGCTAAACTTTTCAATCCTGCTGCTTTATCAGAGTTCTTACACCTAGTGGACCGATATCACCCATCCCATTCACAAATTTGGACATCCCTTTAAGATGACGAGGTCTCATATTATTATAATCAGCTACATCACACTATCTGGTTCCACAAGAGAATATGTTTCAATAATTCTAGGGCTATTCAGTTTCAATAGATGTTTTGGTAACCAAAATAATTATCAATTCATTCTACGGTCTACCATATAGAACTATCCAATTCCGCTAGAGCAGATGTTTGGTAATCAACAGCAACAACTAGGCATTTAAAATCTGTTAATCTAAAATAAGTGCATCTATGATACTTCCTTGAAGAAAGAGACTACCAAGCCGCAAAAGTTCCACTACTAGTTACAGACCCTAGATGGTCCTGCTTGCAAGCATCCAAGATTCTGAGCAAATTGCAAATTGCTCAATATCTGACACTTAGTGCAAACCAATGTCAACCCAAAATTGACCGATTTCTGTGCTTGCTATTAGCTAAATTTTGATTAAGGAATCATAAAGAGGAAGATAATCCTTTTAAGTTTATGTGTCCTTCAAGTCCCTTGGAAAACATGGGGAAAAGAAAAGAGGACAACCCTTAGGAAAGAAACAATCCTTAAAGGGGAATCTAACTTGGATTTAAAGGAGAACTTCAATACATGCAAATACCAACTAAGGCCAATATTGGAGGCCAAACTTGGGGCCCAACTTGCGGACAAACCCCTTGACAAATTTAGGGCCTCACCTGTGAAATCCAACAAGGGGCCAAAATTTTCTCACCAATCACATTTATTTGCTTAGTTTAGATTTTAAGTGATTCTATTGGCTAGATACATATGCATCTAGACCATTGAAACAAGTAGATGGCTAATATGAGCATATGGCAAGTGGTAACCTGATCTAGAAGGTTCCAAACAAGAGCTCCATGGGTTACAATTAGGGCTCAGCCCTCCTCATTTGTTATGTTTATGTATATTGATCAAAGCCAAGAGAAGGTGTTCTACACTTAAACTACATTGTCTAATTTCTCTCTCTAGCTATTGTTAGAAATAAATGACTATGCTAAAGTTAATCCATAGGTTACTTTGACCCAAAAGGTCGAAATTTGTGTAACCATGGGTATTTAGTTATTTAGGCCATCTTAAGTTTGTCTTAAGTTCAGTTGGACCCAATTTTGGTCATGTACTGACTCGTGGGTCCTTAGGGGTCTAATTTTGTTTAGGGGCCCTATCTTGACTTTTGAGGGTGCCCTACATTTAGTAAGTGGTTAACCTTAGGGTCAGGTAGAGTACTTAGATGCTCATTTTGTATTCCATTTTTACAGTATGGCTAAGCATTGCTCTCCATTGCTCTTGTTGCTGTTTTCTCTCTCTCTCTTAGAGTAGGGCGCCCAGCCGCTTCTCTCTTGTTTCTTGTGAAGATTGATTGATAACTAGATCTTGGTGACTTGACTCTTGCTTTCCTACAGCTACTATTTTGATTTCCATGTCCATAGCCAAGTAGTAGTACAGGCAAGAAGCGTATATCATATCATGGATGTGATCTTTATCATGTACTAAGCTGAAGTTCTCAATCTTGTGTGGATGCATTATGCTTTTGGAAGATAGATCATGATGCATTGTTGTTTGGAAGTCAAATAAGGAAGTAAATCACCCATAAGAATTTTTGGATCTTTCACCATTGCTCGTAGTATGTTGCACCAAATAAAGAAATACATGTACAGTTAAAAGCTCCAACTCACAAGTTACTACCCAATTTTGACCACATTCCAAGTTATACGCACAACATTTCATATGTCAAGTTGTCACTGCTAACTAGGAGGGCTACATAAATGCCCAGACTCACGAATCAAGACTCAAATGTTAGAACTTGAAATCGATCTAGAGATGTAGGATAAATCATGATTTTCATTCTACTTCTAATATCTATAATCCGACATCTGTCTTCCTACAACATCCTCCTAGCCCTGCTTTAAAGCTCTTCGGAGATGGCTGCCTCAGAGGTCTCTGAGGAGTCCATAGGTTTATTGACTCCTCATCCTTGATAGCACAAAGAGCTAGCAGCTTCCTCTAACATGATGACGTAGCCCTACACAGTGCACGCAAGGATTGGCAATGGTTACAACTTTGAGCAATGAGCTAAGTATTTACAATTATGAATTTTCAATTTACAATGAAGTGTAATTCTTACAATATTACGTGTACTTAGCTAGTAAGTTGAAAGTTCTAAGTTCTAATTGATCATTTAGATTTGGGAATTAAACCACAATCAGTAGGGACTCTTGATGGAGGAATACATGCACAATGCACATCCTCATCCTACTGTGATCTCGATGGCAAATCTAGAACCCTTGCCACGTCAATATCGTTGGGATTGACCCACAAAATTTTCAAGCAACTTGATGATTAATCAAAATCTCAAAATTGTACTTTTGTAATTTATAGATTCAAAGTTCAATGCTCAAACTTCATGGTAGTAAGTACATACTGCAGCATATACTTCACACTCAAACTTGTTATGACTTCGAAGTTTGAACTTACCTGTATGGGCTCTCTTGTTGACTTTAGCCTCTCTAGCAATCGCAGGTTGGCATGGAAAAACACCAACCTACCGAGCTAAGAGGTGGAAAGTCCGTTCCTCCTCTTTGTTTGAATAACAGAGAACGTACTCCAATTCCTCTCACATGCAGCTTATCCTAAGAAAAGATCCATATGGCAAACCTTTGTAGAATTTCATGAATCTCATATTTACCCCACCATGACACGGGGCGCAACATACTTGGACATTGAGAAGTTTAGGGTTTAGAATCTAGATTCTAGAGCTCACAACCTAAACCTTACCATCTATACGAATTTGGAAAGTTGTGAGTCATGACTTACACGAGAAATTAGATCCTAGAAATTTGAATCATGAATCAAGATTCGAGATGCAGCTAGCAAATTCCAACTAGTCGTTACAGCATACTATCTATCAGCATTGAGCAATTGGGCCCTTTGAAATTTCATGCAATTCAAAAGTTTAAACAGATTAGAAATTATAAGCTATAACTCCTTACCAAACTGGAAAAAGCTTTATGACCAGAGACCAAAACGCCAGCATGATATACCTGACAAATGTAAAAGATTCAATAGTTCCAGACTCTGGACAAAGAGCTGAAAGAGGAGTTACTTACAGAGAGCTCGGTACATCCTCCAAATCAATCACAACAGTGACTTCCCCATTTTTACATCGTATAAGTCTCTTGTCTGTTGTACCAATTACAAGATCATGTGAAACTTCAGGGACTAATGCATCTCTGGGTGGGAGGTCTGAAGAAGAATCGGTTCCCATACTTGAAACTGCAGGAATTAACTCGCTGCATGATACCACATAAGGATCCAGGTCTGCTGGAAAGAATCCAATGCCAAGCCTTGAAACTGTGTCTGAAGAACTTTGTTGCCAAAGTGAACTGCCAATATTGAGTGATTCCACTTCAACAGGTTCGTTGTCATAGATTGACCAGGGAAGTGATAAAAGATCAAGTCGAATATAAGGAGACGGCCTGCAACTATATTGCCTCAATTAAAAACATAATAGTACAAGCTTACATCTATCCAGCCTGACACTGTTGACAAGTATAGCCACACATTCCTTTCATACAAATGATAGGTGAAAATCTAGATGCAGGTTCAAGTGTCACAAATACCAGTTTCTGTTCAGCAAGCGACAAAATTACCTTCTATGTGAAATATGAGATATTGATCCGGATCACGAAATGGTATCTCACAATTAGCAGTTACCAATTACTTAAACCCTTGCTTTTTAGAGATTTCTTGAATACAAGAGAATCAAGCTGATTTCATATAATTCCTTTTAGTATGGAAGTGTTCTCTCGGAGGACTGTTTGTTGTCACATGAAATACTACTTCTCTAAGTATGTAAATCAAACTTGGAATCTAGATAAATTTCCAAGTTCAATGGAATTTAATTATGGTGTGGATGAAATCACGGAATTTAGACTTCATTGACCCTTTTTTTTATCTCTATTAGATAATTGGATTACTAGTACATGGTAATTTCTGTCACTTAGATAAAAATATTCTATAATCAGGGAAAATTCCAAGTTATAATGTGTTGGACCTTTGTGGAACATCTATTTATGACTTTTTTATGATTTTTGGATATATTGGTAAGAACTTCTCAGGCATCTTATATAGAAATTTAGTCAATTTCTTTATAAAGGGGGTGGGGTGATACAGTTGATTACGTCAAAAAGATTCGTCTGTAGCATACTTTTTTGAAAAATCCAAAACATGTATAGAAAGGGAACTATCTGAAAGTAATAGAGAAACTCTCTAGGGATTGTGAGGAACAATCTGAAACTAGATGATGTATTGGAATTATTTGAGAGTTATTCATATGCATGGATAGCAATGGAAAAGATCAGATTTTAAGTTGTACTGATCAAAATTACCAGGATGGAATAGCTTTTGTCTTGACCCTAAGCTCTTGGATATCCATATGGGTCAACCGAATCTTAGTATTTGTAGTAGCCATAGATGCACATAAACGCGTTTCTGAGGAGGCACATTTTGGAAACCGCGTTTCTGATAAACGAGTTTCTCAGACCAGAATCGTACCCAAAAAAAAAAAAATTGAAAAAATAGCTTATGGCTGAAATTTTTTAGGGGATCAATGGTCAAACCAGCGTTTTGCCTCTCAGAAGTGCAGTAGATGGGGCACAAACAAATCTTATTTTCAACAGCTATTTGGTTGTTATTTGCTCTGGTTTTCAATAAATGCTCAGAGGGTTCGGGGGGCAGTAGCACCCCGGAGGGGGGTTTGGGGGGCAACGCCTCCCCAACGGTAAGGCCTCTTCATGATTTGGCCTTCCAACTCCCTGAGTGAAAACACACTTACTAGGACCATCTGTGATCGTAACGAATAGGCTTGAGGTTAGTTTTGAATTTTTATCCTTGACAGAAACCAACATGGATTAATGCACCTGAACTGGACCATCCTGCACCCAAAACAGTTGGCAAACTACACAGTAATGCTGCTCTTAATTAGAGCTTTCATCTGATAACCATATTGCCCAAAAAAAAAAAAATTAAAACGTTTCTGGAATTTTTTTGAAATTTTCAAAAACGCATTTCTAAACCACGTTTCTAAACGCGTTTCAGAAACGTTGTGCATCTCTTATTCGTACTAGGATTTGAGAGGGGTTGATTGAGTAAAGAACTTTTATTATCAAAAAATGGTTTGGAAAACTCATGAGAGTGGATATGTTTTCTCTATCTTAAAGATTTGCTAGATATGTTATTTACTTCGGAAAAGTCAAATTCTTTATCAATGACTGAGTTACAAAATTCTTAGTTATATATGTGAATAAACATATACAGATTATGGAAGAATTTGTCAGATATGTTTGTGTACAAGTTCATAGTTGGATTATTCTAAGATGCACATCGTTAATCTTGTAGGATCTCCTATGTCGTCCTAATTATTGTGTTTATTTGATATACCTAAACCAGTCAGTGAACATAATAGACATATGAACGAGTATTGTGTGGGAACAATTACTTGCTGGTTAATGAGTCTTTCTAACATAAGGCCAACTTATTAACTCAAGAATGATTTGGAAGAGATCTTAATGTGGTGTTATACTAGTATAAGGAAAACTTAAACATTTTAAAATTTTTGAAACATCGACAATTAACTGGAGCAACCGAGCTGCTCTTGAAAATTGGTTAGACAAGCCGTGTGAAGAGAATTCACCAAAAACCGATTCTTTATAAATGTATTTCTTGTGAGTCACATATTCTAAGAGTCGTTGGGATTCATCAAAAATGTTAGGTGCATAGGATAGATGGGATTCTTGGTGGTAGAGTATTTCTTAATTTAGAAATAGACTCCATTATTAGTGACAATATCCCAGAGAGCTCAATTGGATGACTTAACCAATGTTGCATGCACTAATTCAAATCGGCGGATTCGATGGATTCGAACCGGTTCGAATCGGCAGGGTCAAGTTCGAATCAGAGGAGGAAGGAAAGTGGTCCAGAAGACGAGAGACGTGGGCAACATAGGCATGGGATTGATGAGGAGGTATACGACAGCGGGTGGGTCGAACAAAGAGGGAAGGTGGAGGAGAAGGCGGACTTGGCACTGGGGAGAAGGAGAGGTAGAGCAGAGAGTGATCAGTGAGGACCGTGGCAGAGATGGTGAAGGATGCCAGGCGAGGCAATAAAGCAGGAGATGCAATGAAATAGTCCACTACGCTGTGACCACCACCAAATGGGTGGCAAGTATATGTAGAGGAGGATGGCCATTGAAGAAGACCGTTAAGGATAATGAGAGTGTGTGCTTGAGCCCACCTCAAAAGTTGTTCCCCAAAAAGCGTAACCGTCGCTGATGAGTCCTGAGAATAACGAGCATAAGAGGTATCCAACGGATGAAGAGAGAGTGTGTCAGCATAGAACTCAGTCTGGCAAGCGGTTGTGCGTGCATTAAAGTCCCCTGCAAGCACTATGTAACCCTGTAGAGGGAGTCTAGCAACGCCGTCAGAAAGGGCCTGAAAAGGATCACCTCCCAAATCCATAAACACTGAAGTGTGGGGAGCAAAGTAGCACACTGCAACAAACAAGTCCTGGTCCAGCCCCAAGAAGGATGCGGTAATCTGAAGCCACAAGTAACGGCCATAAGTATCCTGAGACACCACCCGAATAGGAGTATACACCAATCTGTACAAGCATGCAACTCCACCAGAGGCCCGAAGTATCCTGCCCTGTAGCATAGGTCGTGGAGCAGAAATCCACTGAAAACCAGACATGTGCGGAAGTGGGTGTGTGGAAGACTCATATGTCTCTACACAAGTAGAAAATCAACCGAACACAGATAGGTGTCAAGATCAGGCGCTATAGAAGAGGTGGAGAGGCCGTCGTAGTTCCAAAAACCGAATGTGACGCTAGCCGGGGATATCGGACTGCTCCCATGCCCAAGTACCCCAACTTCCTATTGACGCTTGGAGAACAAGCGAGGGTTGCCATTTGTGAATACCGCCCACTGTTGCTTTGTCTTTGCCTCCTGAATAATAGTTTTACGTTGTAACCATTGGCAGTAAGTAAGGTGGGTGTACCAGTGGCAGGGGCGGTGGCAGTGGGTGCACCAGTAGAAATAGAGCCTGCGGCATCTGTGGACGGCTCGCCGGGCTCAGCCGCTGGCTCAGAATATGTCTCGATAATGCGAGCCCTCTCCGCAACGGGGATGACCATACAAATGCCGATCCCATAGCGTCCCCCCGTGGGTCGGACTCGCAACCCCCCCAGATGTGCTCGAACCCGAGAGGCGTTCCCTGTGAACTGCTTTCGACAAAAAGGGCAACGCCACTTTTTGGCGGGCATCACCTCCACCTCATCCCAAATGGGACGAGCAGCCATATCTCTCTCTCTCTCTCTCTCTCTCTCTCTCTCTCTCTCTCTCTCTCTCTCTCTCTCTCTCTCTCTCTCTCTCTCTCTCTCTCTCACACGCACACACACATAGAAGCACGGAAATCCAAGCTCTCTCTCCCACCCTAAACCCCAAACCCAAGCACCCTTAAACCTAAATCCTAAACTCACACACACACACTGTGCACACACACAAATCCTCTCTCTCCGTCCCTCACACTCTCTGTCTCTTCCTCTCTCTCTCTCACACACAGATCACCACACACACACAACTGTATGCACATAAATCAACAATATCTTTTCACACACAAAAACACCATCTCTCTCTCTCTCTCTCTCTCTCTCTCTCTCTCTCTCTCTCTCTCTCTCTCTCTCTCTCTCTCTCTCTCTCTCTCTCTCTCTCTCTCTCTCTCTCTCTCTCTCTCCCTCTTCCGCCCTCTTCCTCCCTCTTTCTGTCTCGGGTTCTGCGGACTGTCCACAGGGCCCGCGTGTTTTTGTTTTTTTAAACGCGTCCGGGGCCCGAACGCGTCCGCGTCCGGACGCTGGACGCGTCCACCCCTATTAAAAAGAATTAAAAAAAAGGACACGTCCGGGGGTCGGACGCGTCCGGGTCAGGGCATCGGACGCGGACGCGGGCACTTCGGCCCGGACCCTCATGTCTGATATATATGATATCAGGGATGAGGGTCCAGGCCGGAATGCCCGCGTCCACGTCCGGATCTGGACGCGTCCGGGGGTCGGACACGTCCAATCTTTTTTTTTTTTATTTATTTTTGAATTATTTTAAATTATTTTTTAATTATTCTTTAATTTTTTAAACGCTAAATAACTGTAAAAAAAAAAAATTAAATTATAAAAAAAAAAGAAACCGAACACGTCCAAACGCGCGTCCGCGTCTTAGATATATATATATATATATATATATATATATATATATATATATATATATATATATATATATATATATCATAGGTCCCTTGATACTAGGTACTGCGGATCCCAGTACCGCGGGACCATACTGGTACCGCGGTACCATGATGGTACCACGGTACCACAATATAATAATATTTTTATTATTTAATATTTTTTTTAAAAAAATTGACCTAAACTTAGCCCCCCTCACATTTCCTCTAAAATTCTTTTGCGCCCTCCTCCGCCCTGCCATCGCTGTTGTTTTTGCCTACCTGCCTTCTGATTCCTTGCGTCGCCCTTCGCGCACGCAACGCCTTGGTTCGCCCTGCATTCGCCCATTTTCAGCGTCTCTCCAACAGTGAACCCTGCTATTTTTTTTCCAGCAATCCATCCCTCATTTCATCTGCAATGGTGCAATCCGACCTTTCCGGTCTGTGGGACGAGGTAGACATTGTCAGGCGGGTTGCCGACAAGGCCAACAAGACCGGTCAGAAGATCATGCGCTGCCGATACTGTCTCGTCGAGTTTGTTGCATCCCTCACTCGCCTTAAAGGCCATCTGCTCGGTGCAGGCGCCAAAAATGGTGCCACCTTGAATGTTGCCCCTTGTGGCAGCATGACTGTCCCCGACAGGCAGCGACTACTGGACACCTACGGGCCGCGGCTCGTGGCAGGGGAGAACACCATTTCGGAGGGCATTCTCCGATTTTGCACCACTCCTTATGTGGCTGACCCAGAGTTGCTGCCTGCTTGGCTAGCACGCACAAGGAGAGGGAGTGCATCCTCCTCCAGTCCCTTTGCCCCTCATCCCCCTCAAACGGTTCCGCCTCACGCACCCCCATCTGCTCAGATTCCGATGGATCCCGTTCCATCGCGTCCGCCAGTTGCCACTGCGGTTCCACCACCACCCGCTGTTGCTCGCACTCCCCCAGTCTACGACTTTCTCAAAAACTCTCCGCCACCCGAGCAGGCCCAGGATGCTACTGCTGGGGCCTTCGAGGATGTGGAAGAGATCCCTTCTTCCTTCCCTTCCCATCCGGATGACCTCCTCAGCCAGCAGTTTTCGTACCCAATGCCAGATGTTGCCCCTCCACCAGTGCACCCCACCTATGCTGCTGCACCCATCCCTGCCAGTGCATCCCACTCTCCCCATTCCACGTCTACAGCCGATGCATCCACCAGTGCCCAGCCAATCGCGTCATCGTCCATTCCCGTCACGTTTGGTGCATCGTGCTGGAGGTCCACCACCCGTCGCCCACCAGGGAGAGCACTTGTGCAGCAGACCATTCGCGGCGCGCATCAGCCGCGCATGGACAGAGAGGCCACACAGGCCGTGGCCAGTCTGATTTACGAGCTGAACCTACCCTTTGCCATCACCGACTCTGAGCCCTTCAGAAGGGCCTTCCGCCTTGCATAGTCTGTCAGCCCTAGCTGGAGAGTCCCTAGTTCAGAGGTTGTCCGCACACACATGCTGAGGAATAGGGTTGAGTCCTTGTCTAGAGAGATGGAGCCTCTGCGTCGGCACTGGGCCACTTACAGTTGCAGCATCATGTCCAATGGCTGGACTGATGTCAGGAGGAGGCCGATCCTCAACATACTGGTCTCCAGCTGCATGGGCACACAGTTTTTGAGGGCAGTGGATTGCAACAGGGGGGGGAGACTCATATCTGCAGAGTTCATGTTTGATGTCATCAGGTCTTCCATCCTAGCCATAGGCCCACAGCATGTCGTCACGGTGACGGACAATGCCACGAATTGCATTCAGATGGGTGTACTGCTAGAGGCCGAGTTCCCTCATATTGTTCATACCCCTTGTGCAGCGCACGGCATAGACCTTCTGATGGGGGACATAGGAGCACTTCCCTGGGTTAGAGCCATCGTCCGGGAGGCCCTCTTCCTGGTGACTTTTGTCACCAGAAAGAGGCGTGTTCTTGCCATGTTCCGGGTATTCAGCCATCTGGACCTCCGTAAGCCAGCCCCCACACGCTTTGCATTTGACTTGGTGGTCATCGACCGTCTTATCAGGTGTAGGGCGCAGCTTCTACAGATGGTTCCACCAGTGATCTTTGGCGTGCCAGTACGTTTCAGCACACTGAGGATGGGGAGCACTTCTCTTCCACAGTGAGGGGAGACCAGTTCTGGAGGGATGCATAGACATTGTCAGGACTGCTTCGACCACTCTACATTGTGCTCCGCATGGCTGACATCGAGGGGTCGACACTTGGACTGGTGTATGAGCTCATGGACCGGATTGGACAATTCCTGCAGCTGCCCATCTTGTAGCCAGAGAGGTAAGCGGTACAGTGTTGTAATTGTTCTTTATCTTTTCAATGGTTGCTAGTTTGTTTTTTTGTGAATGTTACGGTTTTTCGTAATGCCCTGAACCACATGCCTCTCAACTGCAAGATGACAGAGCTGAAGTTCATATGGGAGATGCGGTGGAACTACTTCCACAGGAGTATCCACAGCATTGCACACATGCTGCATCCCCACTTCCTCTCTCCGACACAGATCGCAGACAGGGAACTCGAGGCCGATTGGCTTCAGTACATTCACAGGGTGGGTCCACACATAGGTTTGGATCCTATGAGGCTCATGGAGGAGCTCGCTGCATTTCGTTTCGGCATGGGCACGTTCGGTCACCCGGCTGCTCAGGATCCAGAGAGGAGGCAGCTCCCCATTACCTGGTGGACCATGTTCGACAGCACCTATCCATCCATACAGCGTCTTGCACTGCGGGTCCTTTCACAGGTATGCATCTCATCTCATCCTCCCTTGCTGTGTTTCGTTGACGTTCCACCCGTGCACGTGTGCTGAACCATTTCATTGCACGTACCACAGGACTGCGCTGCCTCCGTGTGTGAGCGTAATTGGAGCACATGGGCACTCATTCACACGAGGAGAAGAAACAGGCTGTCAGTGAGTCAGTTGGAGCGGTTGGTATTCTGTAGCACCAAGGCACGTCTCGCCAGCGACCATTACGAGCGCATTGCAGGTGAAAAGCTATTCTCCCATTGCATGTTGGTTGACGTCTCACTAAAATGTAGGTTTCAATTTTTGATCGAGTTGTTTTCCTGACACGCTCAATTTTGGTCTTGCAAACGAAGATATCAGATTTGGAGCGCTAGGTCGACTTGCCTACGGACAGCACCCATCCCATGCCTGTAGATGACTTGGGCACACAGTTGATGGCAGAGAGAGAGAGGGAGCTTGCCGAGATGAGAGAGAGAGAGAGCTTGGGCTTGAGCACAAAGAGCCTCCATTGTATGAGGCAGATGAGCCAGTGTCAGAGGATGAGCATGACGAGGAGGAGCCCATTCGGGTTGTGTTTGTCAGACCAGAGAGGGATGAGGCAGATTATACAAGTGCAGGGCACACGCCACACGCAGGGGTCACAGGTGCATCACGTGGCAGAGGTGAGACACATGGCACAGGTTATACCAGCAGACAGGCAGGGCACACGGGGGGGCGGGTGGCATACCTACCTATGTCGACATGATGGAGGAGGCTCTTGATAGAGGGCAGAGTGGTTCAGATGCCGGTCCCGCAGATGTTTGGATGCGTGCAGCACAGAGTCATGGCCGTTACTACGACAGCACACCAGAGGAGGCACCAGATGACTTTGATTGCACAGATTGGGAGGCCATGCAGGGTCTACAGGGTGCACATGACGAGGCACGGGATGATTCAGAGGTTGGTGCACAAGATGATTCAGTGGATGGTGCACAGGATGAGGCCCAGAGCCCAGAGCATTTGTATTCGGATGCCCAGCTGGACGACCTGATTGCCACATTTGATTCAGAGGCCCAGCAGATGCCGAGTGTCAAGGCACCCCCTTCATCTCTTGCCAGCATGCCATACACAAAGTCCCAGCCAGAGCAGCCGCACGAGGTGCCCACAGTTCCTCCAGCTCCTCAGAGGGTATATGTGCGCCAACCCCCCTGATAGCATTTCATAAACACATACATCAGATTGCAATACACAGGCACGCATTGCACAAAAAACACACCGTACATTAATTCATCAGATGTATTGGGGTTTGCCACATGGCAAGTCACATAGGCCTACCACAGACTTGTGTAGTAGGCCACATATGCATGTCATAGGCTTGCTAGCTGCCAAGCTTGTTGCAGGCTGCCACATAGAAAGCCATGTAGGTTGGACACATGGCAAGTCACATGGCTTGCCATATGTAAAACCATGTAGGCTTGGGACTTGCCACATAGAAAGCCATGTAGGACTACCATAGGCTTGTGTAGCAGGCTACATAGGCATGTTATAGGTCTGCTATCTACCAAGCCTATCAAAACTACAAGCCATGTAGGCCTACCCCATGGCCGCCACATACGGCTGGGGCTGTTCTTTACACTATGCTAGACACTAAATGCTGCCTCATCTACTGATGAACATTACATAACAACAGTCAGCCACATACGACTAGACCCCATCTATGCTAAACATTCCTATGGATCCTCCACTGACTCCTCGCCCTCGTCAGGAGCATTGTTATGTCGCTCTCGCTCTGCCTCCCGGTTAGCCCGAGCTGCCTCTTGGTCAGCCCGACGGCGGGCAGCCCTTTCCCTGACCATGATGAGCTACCGTCGTGTGAAGTTCATTCCGATCTGCTCATCCAAATCCAGCTCGACAGCGAGAGCAGGGGCCACAGCGGGGGCGGGGATCTGCAGCTCTGGGTGTCTCTCCCGAGTTTGTCGCAGCATCTCTGCAATGTCTGCCTCTTGCTTCCGATGCCTTTCGTTGTGCCTTCGGACATCTTCCTCGAGCTTCCTCCTAGCTTCGCCCTCAGGCCTTGGTGGTATGCGCTCTGCCATCTCACGACCCCCTGTTTCTCGAACTGGCTCTCACTGGCTCTCACAATGCCTCTCACAATAACTCTCACAATGCCTATCACAGCCTCTCTCTCACAGCCTCTCACTGGCTCTCACAGCCTCGTGAGTGCCTATTTAACCCCACAGCCTGTTCCCCCATGTGCAGTTGTTGATGATCCCTCCATGTGCCCTTGTACCTGTCCCCATTAATTGTGATGTGCTACTGTACCTCCTCCATGTCCCTGTACCACATGCTGCACTTAGATTGGGTCCGTGGTCTGCTCCCCCACAGTGCCCATGTGACGGTGTACCGGTCTGGATTTGTCCCATGTGCCTCTGTACCTACCCCCATGTGATGCTCCCCCCCTGTGTTGGTCTCCCATTGTGTAATAGATCCTAACACCACAGTAGGGCAAACACTAACTGATCCACCCAACCTTGCCTACTCCCTGATATAGAGTAAGCCCCTCCTAGCCCAGTGTGAGGACTGGTAGCATGCTACTGCCAAGTGTCGGCCACGTGGCACTGACGTGGCCGACTGCACGTCGGGACCCAACTGGGGGCCCTATCCTGCTGACAGGGTCCCTAGGCTGTGTTAGGCCCGCCATGGCTATGGACCGTGCTGGGGCACACTACTCACACTGTCTTGCCCTGTTGGTCATGTACGCTGGACACGACCCTGACTGTGGTATCTGACCTATCTGTGTTCTCTAGGGTTCGGCACTGGTTACGAGCTCGTAACACTCCCTCCCCCTTAAGAACCGTCTTGGTCCTCTAAGACAAAGTCTGGAAAAATCTTGCGAAGGACGCTGCCTCTTTCCCAAGTGGCATTCTCAACAGGCTGATCATTCCACTTAACCAGATATTCTCGGTATAGAGTATGACGAGTCTGCGTCTCTCTACTATCAAGAATCTCCTCTGGTTCATGTGGAGGTTGTTGAGGATCCAATGGGAGAACTAGAACACTGTCCCCTACCAGATTATCTGATCTGGTTAAGGCTTTTCGTACTGACTTACATGAAAGACTGGAAAAACCTTACTGCTGTGTGGGAGTTCTAGTTCATAGGTGACCTCGCCTAGTCTTCTACTGATGGTAAAGGGACCACAATACCTTGGAGACAGCTTAGCACACACTCCTGATTTGAGGGTTTTAGAGTCAACTGGGACTCTCAAGTAGACTTTCTCACCAGTGGAGAACTGCACATCCCGTCTGTGTGGATCTGCATAATGCCTGGCTCGATCCTGGGATTGTCTAATGCTACGCTTAGCATGTTCTATCATCTGGTTTAGGTCTTCTAAAAAGTTTCTGGCTGCTTCAACTTTTTCTTGTTTAAACCCTACAGCTGTGGGTGAGCGTGGCTGAAAACCGTACATCAGCATAAATGGGCTGTATCCCGTAGCTGAATGTTTGGTACTGTTGTAAGCAAACTCTAATATCGAGAGATACTCCTCCCAATTAGTCTGCTTCTTGCTGACGTATGCACGAAGCATATCCTCCAGCACTTGATTTACCCTTTCTGTTTGACCGTCCGTCTGTGGATGGTCGGTGGTACTCATATTAAGTTTAGTATGGAGATGATGGAATACTGCCCTCCAAAAATTTCCAGTAAACTTACTGTCCCGGTCGCTGACTATGCCGGAAGGTAGACCGTACAATTTAAATAGCCCGTCTACAAACAACCTCGCTAACTCTGGAGCTCTAACGGTTGTTTTGGTCGGAATAAAATGAGCCATTTTGGTCAGACGGTCAACTGTGACCCATATTGCCTTTAAACGCTCTGCTTTATTTACTTGACATTTCTGGCAACTGGTTACATACTGGTGGACGTCCTTTTTCATACTGGGCCAGAAAAATTGCCTACGAAGAAGCTCATAGGTCTTCTGTATGCCTGGGTGTCCCGCGCTAGGATTGTCATGACATTCATATAGGACCTGTTGCCTATAATCCTCTGAATTGGGGACACATACTCTATCTCTATAGAGCAAGTACTCATCCTGAATGGAATACTGTTTCCATTTGAATCCTTGAGTCCACTGACCCTCAACCCCTAGGGTTTGCTTGGGTAATACAGGCTCAGAATCCTCAACGTCATCTGACGACGTATACTCGGACTCATCATCATCCTCAACGGAAGCTGCCGTATTCTTGGATGAACTGGCACCAGCCCCGGGAACTGGTTCTGGAGTCTGTAGCTGTCTGTTCTGGACTGAGTTCCAGATAATAGAAAAGAATGCACCATGCTGGCATTTCCCTCTCAAGGACTCAAGTAACTCATTACGAATCTGAGTAAAACTCAGCTCGTTTATCATAGGCATTCTGCTAAGGGCATCTGCTACTGTATTGAATTTTCCACGCCTATATCTGATAGACATGTCAAACTCTTGCATCAACTCTGCCCAACGAGCTTTCCGAGCCTCTAAGCTCAGGTTGATTGCAAAGGTATCTGAGACTCTCATGGTCTGTCAGGACCTCAAAGTTGGCACCATACAAATAATGCCTCCAAGTCTTAAGGGCATGGACTATAGAAAAGAGTTCCTTTTCATAGGCACTATACCTAGTCTGTGCTGGCTCGAGTTTTTTACTCTCGAACGCAACTGGTCGTCCACCCTGAGTTAGCACAGCACCTACTGCAAAGTCGCTAGCATCTGTTTCGACCACAAATGGCTGATTGGGGTCGACGACTTTTAAAACTGGTGCTGTAGCTAAGGCTATTTTGAGAGCATCAAAGCTCTCCCGTTGTGCGGACTCCCAAATGAACTCCTTTCCCTTCCCCTTAAGGAGATTTGTCATAGGGACTGCTGTCTGAGCATATTCCTTGACAAATCGTCTGTAATATCCCGCCAGACCAAGAAAGATTTGAAGTTCCAAAATATTCTGAGGTCTCAGCCAACTGAGTATGGCTTTAACCTTATTTGGGTCCATCTTAATCCCATCTGAAGAGATAATGTGACCCAAATATGCTACTTCTTCAACGAAGAATTCACACTTGGATTGTTTAGCATAAAGCTTATGCTTTCTGAGCAGTCGAAACACCTTTCTGAGGTGTTTTAGATGCTCCTTCCTCGTTTTGCTGTAGAAGAGGATGTCATCTAAAAATACGACTACAAACTTACCCAAGTATGGTCTGAGGACACTGTTCATCAAGGTCATAAAGGTAGCTGGAGCATTTGTGAGCCCAAATGGCATCACCTTAAACTCATAATGACCGTGACGAGTCCTAAAAGCTGTTTTCGAGACATCTTCCGATTTTATACGGACTTGATGATATACCGATCTGAGGTCTATTTTGCTGAAAAACTTAGCCCCGTCGAGTTGATCAAACAACTCGTCTGCCCGAGGCATAGGGTATTTATTCTTATTTGTGACTTTATTGAGGGCTCTGTAATCTACGCAAAGACGCATAGATCCCTCTTTCTTTTTCACCAATAGGACTGGTGAGGCCCATGGTGAACTACTGGTCTGAATTTGGCCTTTCCCAAGATAGTCTGTTAACTGCCTAGTTATTTCTTCATCCTCTGTTCGGCTGACCCGATACGGAGGTTTAGAAACAGGTGCTGTACCTGATACTAGGTTTATTACATGATCTACCTCTCTGCTAGGTGGTAAACCATGTGGCAAATCTTCAGGAAAAACATCTTTAAATTTAGACAATAAAGTTTCTAATTTACTGATTTTCTGCTGAATAGAACTGGAAATAGAAACTTCAGGAATAAACTGAAAGTCACATAAGAATACCTGATGGTCTTCGTCTCCGATTAGCTGACAGAGCTCTGAACTGCAGACCATAGGGCTGTTGGGAACATCATGCTCCCCATGCAACTGGATCTCTCGGCCTTTATACTGAAAGCTGAGGGTGTTCTCCTGATAGTTTCTGTGGAGGGAAGGTCCTAAACTGTAGAGCCAATCTCTCCCGAGAACAATGTCTGTTCGATCCAGGTGCATTATCTGAAAGTTTATTTCATCTTGGTACCCCTGAATACCAAGATTTAACTTACTTACCATAGTTTCCCATATTTTTTTATCTTCACCCTTAGCTAATGAAACTATGTACCTATGCTGACTAGGTACTTCTAGTAGTTTAAGCTTTTTAACCAGGGTGTGGTTGATGAAATTATGGGTTGCCCCATCATCAACCATGACTCTTACTGACTGGTTACCAACTTTTCCATGCATACGTACTAGGTCATGCGGCCCAAAGCTGAAGGGTCTTGATAGCATTGCAGAGGTCAGCTGGCAACAGTGTTCATGATCTTCATGATACACTTTGATCTCGGAAGCTGCCGAGTCACTGGGGAAACATACAGTCTGAACAAGATGAACTTGTTTTTTATCTTTTTTATCTTTTTTAGTGAAAGGCCCCTTGGGACACTGTCTGACTGTGTGTCCCTTGCCCATACACACAAAGCACAAACGTTCTTGTTTGGCTTTCTCAAAATCATCTGGTTTTAAGGGCTGTATGAGTGAAGGGCGTTTCTAAGGAGCTTCACCTTTAAATTTATCTTCTTTCTTTCTTTTTAAAAATTTCTTTTTAAATTGAAAGTCTTTCTGAGGAAGCTGCTCAGAAAGTGGTTGTTGTCTCGCTCTCTTCCTACCCACTGAATCATCATAGATTTGAGCATATCTGAGAGCTTGCTCAAGGGTAGTAGGCGAGTTTCTCTGGACCTCTACTTTATATTCATCTTTGAGGCCACGGACAAATACCCTGATTTTTTGATAGTCATCCATATTTTTAATCTTTAAAATTGCTTCTCGATACTGCGAGATATATTGGATGAGGGATTTATCCATTACTGTTCTTTCCCAGGCTTCCCAGGCTCTATCCAGTTCATTTTCTGGTAGAAATTCTCTTAGGAAAGCTTCTTCAAAAGCTTTCCATGACCGGGGAGTCTGCCCAGTCTCCTGGAGATTTAACCACCACTTATAGGCCATAGGCCCTAAAGAAAGACTGGCCTCAATTGCTTGCAAATGGTCAAGGGTCTGTTTAAGAGCATGAATGTTCTTCCATTTGCTGAGGAAGGTTTGTAGAATATCTACATTTCTATCCTTCTCTTCCCCATTAAAAGTAGGAGGCTTTAAATCTTTAAAAACACTGGGGTGAGACCGTAAAGTCTCACCCGAAACTGATGGAAGTGGAGAAGGGGATAACTGAGAAGTGGAGGGAAGGCTTCCTTTCGCGGAACTCAAAATCAAGTTTTTGAGTTCAGCGAACGAGTCGTCCACACTGGACTTGAAATTGGCTAATGCCAACTTCAGTTCATCCACTTCTGTTACCAATTGGAGGAACTGCTCCTTGGTAACCAGTTCGTCGAGTTCTTCGGCGAACTGTTCATGTTCTTCTACTTCCATGGGTTCCTTCCCTTTTCTGTAAGCCAAGGCTTCTGTTTCAAGTTCGTCGAAGCCTCTCTCCGGGGGCTGATCAGGTCCCTGAGGAGTGGTCATCTTCGGAACTGGAAGAGAGCTACCTTAACTTCTGATGAAAAAAAGTCAAAAGACTAATTTACAACTGTACAAGGTAAAGGAAAGATGACTTAGCTGTTTCTGAGGACTGTACTTCCAAAGAAATTACGAAGAAGAACCCTCCCAGCTCTTTTACCCACGATTTCAGACCTGCTGTCCCGGAAAATCCCAGCTTGAAGCTTCAAAATGGCATCCAAATTTCCCGGTTCTTGAGTGAAGTAGCTCGTTGATCTGATTTCAGATGTGGGGCTCCAACAAACCAAGTAAAAAACGGAAAAATACAAAAAGAAATCCGGAATTTTGAAGTCCCTGCCCTCGGCTGATTGGACAGCAACCTGTCTGGCCCGATTTGTCCAAATTTAGACTCAAAAATCCGCTTGAATCTCTGATTTGACCTCAGCTGGTAGGTCGCTGGTCTGTGACAAGCAAGTCTGAAGCTCAGACTTCTAGAAAACCTTTGAAATACAAGGATAAATTCTAAAATTTGTCCCCTATTGTCCAGCGCTGGACCTGCTGTAGAAATCCGCTTCAAATCTTGCTCAATTTGTCACTGATTTCCACTCAAAACTCAAGGAAGGAGGCTGCTCTGACAGCGCTGGTCTGCATCAAACTTCCTGACTTGAAAACGCTCCAAAATCCGGAATTTCCACTCCAAAATCGAAGTTTAAACCCTGATTGGCAGCGCTGGACCTGGCCTAGAAAGCTGATCCAAATTTTACTGTAAAAACAAGTAATCCTACGGAGATTTCCACCATAGATAGCTGGTTCTCCAGCGCTGACCCTGCTCTATCTATCTTTGCATATTAACCATAGTTGCTATGCACTCTGATGGATTTCTCCCCTGCTGAAACTGAGCTCCCAAAGAAGGAGATGGCTCTGATACCAGTGTAATAGATCCTAACACCACAGTAGGGCAAACACTAACTGATCACCAACCTTGCCTACTCCCTGATATAGAGTAAGCCCCTCCTAGCCCAGTGTGAGGACTGGTAGCATGCTACTGCCAAGTGTCGGCCACGTGGCACTGACGTGGCCGACTGCACGTCGGGACCCAACTGGGGGCCCTATCCTGCTGACAGGGTCCCTAGGCTGTGTTAGGCCCGCCATGGCTATGGACCGTGTTGGGGCACACTACTCACACTGTCTTGCCCTGTTGGTCATGTACGCTGGACACGACCCTGACTGTGGTATCTGACCTATCTGTGTTCTCTAGGGTTCGGCACTGGTTACGAGCTCGTAACACATTGGCCCCATGGTCTGCTCACCCACAGTGCCCTGTGCCTCTGTACTTGCCCCCATGTGATGCTACCCCCCTGTGTTGGTCTCCCATTGGCCCCTCGGTCTGCTCACCCGCAGTGCCCATGTGCCACTGCACCAGTCCCCTGCATCATGTACTGTACCCTCTTTTTTTACACCCAGAACCCCTTTTTTTTACTTTTTTTTGTCCTTTTTTGGTAGTTAATTATTAAAAATATTTTTAAAAAAAAATTAAAAAATAGTACCGCCCTGGTACCACGGGTCTGAGGGCGCTACCACTGATATGGTACCGGCGGTACCATACCAACGGTACCACGGGGTACTATGATATATATATATATATATATATATATATATATATAGAGAGAGAGAGAGAGAGAGAGAGATATGGTTTCAATGGTTTGCTATGGTTCTCTATTCGTTCATTTACGAAGCAACAATTTGTCGTATCATGCTTTCCCGTTGGCACTGTATAATGTACTCATTGTTGATTACATTGAGCTGATTCACATTTTTGTAGCAAGCTATGAGATGGTAGCTTATGCTTCATAACCGTTGTCAAGTTTGATGTTGTTCAGTACAGTTCATATCATACAATACAAATTCGATTAAAGACCAGGATAGAAAATCACTTAATGGCCCAAATTGGACGACACTAGTCTTGAAACTCTTGGCAAACTAGATAAATGAACTGCTCTCAAAAAAAACCTTTCATTTGATACCCATTTTGGCACCAAAAAATTTATAAAAATCGATAAAATTGGCGTTCCGAAAAACTCTAATGGGAAACCCATTCCCAAAAGTGGCCTGCATCCTTGATACATATATATCTCTCTTAACAATGCAAACTCCAATTGACCATTCTCTGAAATGACAACCATCCAAAATATGATGGCGATCATCATAAAGAAATTTGCATGAATTATTGGCCTATAGCGGATTATTGGTAGCCAAATTTTGACAAAACTCAGATATCAACCCAATCTATACACATGTTGCTTTGTTACAGTAGTAGATGAAAAGGACTTTCACAAAAAAAAAACAAATGTACACTAAATATCGATAAAAAAATCCATCCAAAAATATTATATTATAGCAATTTGGAAGATGAAAGTAGCAATGCAATATAACATTGTGTGAGCATTTGAAAGAAGTTACCTTTTTGAAGATTGAGTTTCCAATTGATTAAACGAAGCATTTGAAAGACCTATAATAACTTCTGGCCCAACTCCACTTCTCCGCTCACCACAGAATAGAACTTTCACATGATCCTCCTTGTTATTCGATAAATTCAGCACGTAAACTTCCCATTGGCATTCCAAATATCTAGGATCTATCCACCTTTCAGATGAATGTTGTCCCTTTGAAATGTGCAAAGGGTATGCAATCAGAAGTCTTTGTCCACCAAAAGCTACCAAAGTCGGGCCACTTGTTATCCAGCATGCTGTAGCACTCATGGACAAACAAAAAATGTATAAAGTATCAAAACAATATAAATCTCACCTAATAACAATTTCAAAAAGTATTCCGCAAGCAAAGAAAACCTCAAAACTCTCTTGACTAAGAAAACTACATGTTTTTGCATGAACTTTACTCAAGGCTGAGAAGGAAAGTATATTTCTATTGTAATAAAGAATCTCAACAACCACAAAAATTGTCAAATCAACTGCTACAAGATTTTGCACATGCTCATGTGTTTAGCAAAGACATGAAAGATAATAGTTCTTATTTGAGTCAAGTCTTGAAGTTGTTTGTCTTTCCGATTTGATCTGCATTCTATCTTGTAGCTAGCATCGATCAAATGGAGAAGAGAGAAAGATAAGGCTCCAGAATAGAAGAAAAATATCAACTAGACATTTGTTGAACTTTTATGATTGTTTGTACACTCCTGGAGATCCTACTTAAGCACCAAAAGGAAATAACAATGGAAACCAATTAGAAGCCAGGATCAATCCATAGTAGCTCCACCCCCAAAGTGTGAACATTGATGAGGAAAGAGTACTGATGACTGAGTATTAAAAGCCAACTATGTAGGGGGCAAGTTTCTATAGGGACAATGACTGAGTATTAAAAGCCAACTATGTAGGGGGCAAGTTTCTATAGGGACATATAGGCCTTGATGACTCATGTGCATGCCCATGCAACCCTATTGCATTCTAACATAACCTCAGTTACTATTGATGGTTCTCAACATGCATATAGCCGTCACACGCCATGTACTGCTCCACACATCATTATTTATGCCTAGGCCCTCTCAAGGTTATTTTAATTATCAAACTAGCCTTCAATGGGAGTTCGAGGCGTAACTAATAATCTCAACTATTGAAAACCTAATACTCATGTTTGGGATTATCCAAAATCCTCATCATCTGGACATGGACGTAACACTCTTCCCCATTTAAATTGCATATGTCCTCATAAGCGGAAATTAAGAAAGTTCTTCCTTATGCTCTCAACTATTTCCCAAGAATCATCATGCTCTGTCCGACCTTTCCATCTAATGAAACACTCAGAGATGGAATGATTTCTCATTTGCTTCTCTCTGGTTTAGAGTATTCCCTCAGGTTCCAAAAGTACACTAAGCAATAAATCTTGTAGTTGGGTTGGATCTTCACTAGAGCCAAGCATATCACTCATGTAAACTCAACTTAATCAACTTACATGAAATATGGAGGCTGTGTTTAAGTACTTACTACTGAGTGAATTATATCTTATCAGACGTCTAAAGCTGAAACAAACATTTAATGTTAAATGCACAAGTGACAACACTGAAGTTTGAACAAGACCTAGGTATTGGAATTTGGAAGAATGTTGTGTGTAGTGTGCACTTGCCACTATGTAGGACCCAGGTATCTATTCAAGATTCTATCCTCTAGGCAAATACGTATTACGGGCCACGGCATCTGCCATCAGTGTTAACTTTTAACTTTTTCCTTTGGTGTAGGTTGTAGCAATGATCAATCAAACATTTGAAATTTGAATGAAACCTATTAAAACCTCTAACCTTGGATGACTCATGAGAGTCATCAATCTATGACAAAATATATATTACATATGTAGTTAGTACTAAGTAGTTACTACTAACTACTATCATGTATGATAGTTCGAGTTAGGGCCGTTACTTTCGAAATTCAAACTGAGTCCTGACTCCCGACTCTCGAGTCCTAAGTCCTGAGCACTAAGCAGTGAGTCCTGACTCTTGACTCCAGTCTCCTCTTGAGTCCTAACTCTTGACTAACTACTCAAGAGTCAGTGCTCACTGCTCAAGACTGTACAATCACCAATGTAACCTGTTTAATGCTAGAACTTAGTAGTCCCCACAAAATTCAATAGAATCCCCCCAATAGGAGAATAAACAAAAAAAAGGTTCGAACCGAGCTAGTCAGTTCGAATCAGTTGGTAACATTGCTCCCAACTTAAAAAACACTGCCCTCAATGTTGGGCTTTATAAAAAAAATATTACTAAACCGTAAAAACTAGAAGAAAGGCCCCAAGCAATAGCTTTGTTAGTCAATCGTAACAAATGTGAAAATAAAACTGTCAGGCTCTCCCTGAACTTCCAACCGACACCCGTCCAAACATGCACTGATCGCCACAGATTTAAAACCTATTTGATTCCCTGTAAGCACATAGCATCAACACTAACACACAGTGGAGCTGGTTGCGTCGTCTCCTCCCATCCTTTGCTGCATAGATCACGATCATAGAACCCACGGCGGTAGTAGGTTTCTTCCAATAAACCAAGCACGAAGGTCTCTATACTCAAACTATAACAACTCGCTCGCCCTTCATTATGTCATTCTACTCTTTCCACTATTAGCATGAGCCATTTAGGTGTTAGTAAATCCTCTTCATGAACTCGAAAAAAAGGAAGGGTGTCTTTTATGTCCCAGCTGTTGTATTTCCGTGGATCTATTGTTTCGTAGATAGGCACATAAGTTCCCTTCAACTTCCACTTTCAATGTTGTAAGTACAAATTTTGATTGAACACAATAGGTTGTAAACTTGTGTGAGCCTTGAGCTAATGTCATTGACAATCTCATGGAGTACAAGCAAAAGAATTCAATGATACATAAACGGTCTTATGGAAGAGCGTATCTCAACATAAGTACTCCTTGGCTTCATGCAAGTAGTCTTTCATAGATAGAATCAATATTATGATAAAAATATCATAATATACACAACCTCTTCAGAACTATGCCATGATCTTTCAATTACATTGGTGGTAATTTTGGTAAAATAAACACTTATCATTTCCATACATACATCCATCACATAAGAAGTGAAAAGGTGTTTTGCGAAATCTCTATCTATTTAAGTTGCAAGTCACATGCACAAGCGTATCAAAAGGAGTTGATTGAAGTTTAGGTGAGCGATTAAACTTATAGCATGGTGAACAAATTACTCTTACACATTCATATCATGAAATAAAGACTTCAATTGGTTTGGATATAAAATACACAAAGCCAATATTGCAATCAAACTCCATCAATAAGTGGACTCACCGAACCTTTCAACAATTCGCTAGCTTTGAGATAAGCAGGAACATCACTGGCCATGAAAAATTCCCTTAATGGCACCTGGGCAACAAGCTGCAGAAATTCTTGATCGAAGTCTAAACAGCCAATCCACAGCGACAATGCATTGAACAGAACAATGTATGCCTGATACCTGCAATACGATACTAATGGACTATTGAAAGATTCGTCTTCAACCTTCTTCCTTGAACAACCACAAAATCAAGTTATGTAGCAATCTTCATAAATTTTAAAAGTAAGCAGAGGCTTGTTGCCAGGCATAACTTTTTCCAACGTGAAGCTGCTCTCTAAGAAATGGTAGAGACCATGCCAGTTATGGATGAGACCTGCTCCTTTGGTGATGTTGGTTATGTTTGAAACCTGCTCTAACTTTTTTAGTTGAAAGAACTTATGAAACTAAAAACTCAGATTGTTGTAACCGCCGGTTCCACCCAGAACCTTCAGTACCTTTGGGTCAACCCAGGAAATTACAATGTAGGTAACTCTTATGAGGTGCAACATCATAACTAAGAACTAGCTTTTCATTCATCCTTTTGGAAGACTTATCTAAAAGATAAAGATCCAGCTGGTGCGAGAGGTGAGACTTACACTCCTGTTTCGTAGTCTGCAGCGACACCACCCGCCACTAGGTCCACCCCACCTGAAATAACTGAACTTCTTAGTTTTGACCCCATGGAGCTAGATTCAAGAGTATATGAAAAGCAAATGACTGTGCATGAAAAGTACGAGTTGTTTCGAATATGTGCAGTATCTTATGCACCTATTACACCAAAAATTAGAACCTGATAAGTGCAATACAATTTTTTCTATGCTTCCTATTGTAAGCATCAATATTGTGATATAATAAGAGTATGCTGTTTCTCGATCATTTCTCATCCTGTTCAGTTTCTTATGCTCTATTTTGCGACTACAGAATATTGCTCTAGATGATAAGTGCAAAATAATTTTCTCTATGGTCGTTACTATGAGCTAGTTGTACAAAGCATCAACGAGAACATGATAATACGATAAAAATATAATACAGTCTTTGTGATGCTTACTATGATACAGAAAGAGGTAGCTTCTGAAAACGCTGCAGGCTAGGAAGATGACTAAAATCTGTGCTTCTTAGAGAAACGATAATGGAAGATTAGTTGAAGACATAGATCTATAGAGAAGCGATAGCTGCTGAAAATGCACCAGGATAGGAAACTGATTAGAATCCATGCTACTTAACGAAAAGACGTAGATGTGTAGAGAAAGTTGCGGCTTCTGAAAGTGCAGCAGGCTAGGAAGATGAATGAAATCCACGCTACTTACTTCAGAGAAACGGTAATGGAAGACTAGTTAAAGACGTAAGTGCTGATAATACCTGAAAGCGAAACTTGCCAGCTCTGCTGAGCAACAAAGGTGTCGGAGACTGAATCCCATGCTGAGGCGACGATAGAGATGATGGAAGAATCATCAGCATTATTGTCGCTCCTCGTTTTGCGAGCGATTATGAGAGAAGAATGCCATGTGAAGACGATGCAGTCGCGGCTTGCCATCCTCCAAATGAACACTGAGAAACAGAAAAAGAAGGCAAAACAAGCAAAGATTTCGTCTATCCCGCCGTTAATGAACAGGCTTGCATTTCGAAGCCTTCCTGCCCTTCACCGCCAATTTACACTTCCTATAGACGGCGCTGCATTTTTAACCTCACAAGGTCATAAACTAGCAACGCATTTTTTTCTTGCTTCAAAGCTAACATATGAAAATCGCTACTCGTTCAATTGGTGTTTTTGAATTATCTTGAGTTCAATTCAATGACATTAAAGGCACATGATCTCGCTAACATGTTAACAAAAAGAATGTATTAAAATTTTACATATCTGCAAGCTTGAACTTGAACTCCGAACTAGATTTGGTACTCGTCAACCATGTGTTTCACGTCACTATGTTGTAGCAAATAATAAACTGCATTTTGGAGAAGAATAGCAAAGAAATAAATACAATATTGCAGCTTATATCTCTACTAAACATCGTCTTTCAATGTTTGAAGATTTGTTGATAACAAGTTATTCACAAAAGCAATTGTCGTTGCAAAAGAGAGACATCAAATTAAGTACTTGATTATTAATGAAATTAGATCTTCATGTGTTTGTAAAGTTTGTGGAGTTGGATATTAATAAATGAATCCAAGCAAAATATAATAAGAAAGAAAATGAATTCAATCTATGAAATGGTACAAGGTGACAAATTTTCTCGTATGTGTGATCATAGTTTCAAGTACCAATACCGCTTAAATTATTACAAACTTGCATCTTCTCAGATTTAAACATTTTTATATACACTTTTTCTAATCTATCTACAATTGAATAATCATTGACAACTTCTAGTATCTGAACATGGAAGTTTCGGCAAATTGGAGGTGATTTACCTTTTTTGTTCAGTGTCGGGTTTTTTAAAAAATGCAACAAGTGCAAAAAATCCGACAATGTGTTCGGTAGGCACATATATATACTAGTAAAGAGTGTCCGTCGTTGACAGGCAACGGACGGGCGATGGTCGTTGACGGGTGGCCGATGGTCATTGATGGGTGGCCGATGGTTGTTGATGGTTGTCCGATGGGTGGTCGATGGTCGATGGTCGATGATGGGTGGCCGATGGTCATTGATGGGCCAATGGATAAAAGCTTGTGGGTAACGATTTAGGAGTTAAAGCTAATGAGTTTGGGCTTGTGGTTAAACATTTCTAAAAATTGCGGGCCGAGATAGGAATTTGAAGGATGGAAAAAAAAAAAAAAAAAAAACCAGTTTAAGGTAGTCAAGAAAATATTTATGTTCATAATTTATGGGTAAAACTTTGATAATTTAAAATAAATAAGAAATCCAAGTAATAAAAATTATTGGCTAAAGTTTAAAGCACATTGAAGTGTGTGAAAAAAATAAAACCTTAACTTCAAACTTTAAGTATTTGAATCTAGTAAGTGGAAAGGAGGGGGTGAGGAATCTTTTTGGGGTCCACCCCTCAATGCACACAATGTGCAAATGTATGGGGATATGCACCTTCCCCATACATGCATCCTCCTCACCAAGTTTTTTAGTTAGAAAAAGCTCATGCATGGGTGAGGGGAGGAGGATGCATGGGTGCACCCATACACATGCGCAAAACTATACATAAGTTTAAATATATATATAGATATCCTCTAAAACATTTGCTTCTAAGACATTCTTGTAAACTAATGATTACGCTAAAAACTAGTTAGTTGCGGTTGTCATCTTCCATGGGAACAGACTGTACTTGTTGTTGTCTTTATCTGCAGAAACAGGTTGCGCCACATTGAGGCTGTTAGGGATGAAGAAAAGCGAAGTTCAATTTTCAACACTCCCTCTTGAACTGAAGATTCCTTCTGCCAATTCCCATATTCTTCTTGTGCTTTTTGAACAGTTGTTGTCCGAGGGCTTGTGAGAACATCAACTGTCATCTCTGTAGTCTTCACGTATCCAATTCGAACTTCCTGTATATGCACAAGATCTCTGATATGATGATACCTGAGTGGTATATGCTTAGTCCTAGAATGGATGACTGGATCCCGAGTCATGGAAATTGTGCTTGTATTGTCCAAATATGGGACAGTAGGTTCTTCTTGCTTTTCCCCAACTTCATTTAGCAACTGCCTCAGCCACACAACTTCATTCACATTCTTTGAAGCTGCTACATACTCAGCTTCGCATGAAGATTGTGCCACAAATGTTTGCTTTCTACAAACCCAGCTTAATGGCCCTCCACACATCATGAAGCATCCGCCAGTGACTGATTTACTGTCATCCTTCGAACTTGCCCAAGTAGCGTCACTGTATGCTGTGAGAATGAACTTATCTGGCTTTGAATAAACAATGCCAAAATATGTGGTTGTTTTGAGGTACCGTAAGCTCCCAATGGTACTTTCCTGGATTGTTAGAAAAATTGTGCTAAAGCATAAATAGGAAAGGCCAAATCTGGTCGAGTACATACAGTAAGATACATTAGAGCTTCGATTAGATGTTGAAAAAGTGTATTACGCATTTCGAATTCTTCATGCTCTGTCCTTGGACAGTCATCCTTTGAAAGTTTTACTTCAAGTACCATAGGAGTCTCTTTCCCTTTACATTCAAGCATTGCATAGTCTATCAAAATTTTACAGCCATAACTTTGTTGAGAAAGTTTTATGTTACAACCTTCATCCCTGGTAATTTCAATTCCTAGGTACCAGTTGTTATCAAACATTAGATTGTCATCAACGAATACAACTAAGATTAGAGAACGGGTTTAATGAAGACATCACTGTCTGAAATGAGTCTTCTAAAACCAATAGAGATTAAAAGTTCACACATTCTTTTATGCCAAGCTCTTGCAGCTTGCTTTAACCCATAAATGCACTTCTTCTAGTGAAACAAAAAAGAGAAGATGAATAATGACTTCTATGAAAAGCAAGTGCCACGTGGGGCTATGGTATTGGACCCGAAATATAGCAGATAAGGTGCCACTATTCAATCTGTTGTAGTCAAGTTTGGAACCCTCGACTGTCTATTGGCTTTGGTCCATTTGAACGTTGTTCAATAATCCCTCAAAACTATTTCGACAATACGTGTATTTCTACAAACGGTCTCGATAACTTTGACACTATATCGATAATGTGAATAAAACTATAGAATAGTTCCACATTACAAATGATTTTAAATATGTCACGTGCAGAATTTGTTCTTCTGAGATAACTTGTTTACTCAATGTATCATGTTTTTTGCATTTTTGGTTTTCTATATCTTATTGTGTTCAAAAATAGGAGATATAAGGAGTATATTGAATGTTTGGTCAAATAGCTTAAGTCCATATGAGTGGCCATTTTCCACAAGGATTGAAAATAGATTGTGCACTGTTAATGCATGTTAACTAAATCTTATGTGGTTGCACCAATAGTATCACATAGCAATACAAATTCATTCATTTTTTCAAACGAAAATGTTAGATATTTTATGGAGTATGTTATTCCACTCTCTGATGTACCTGAGAGTACAAAAATACCTGAACTTTTGACATCAATATCGAAAAATCACTCTCTTGTTCGATTGTCAATGAGAAATTTTCAAAGAATTCAAATTCATGTGAAAAACCTAACATGTCTTTTTTATCATTCGCTAACAATGTCTCAGTATCATTTTCATGGTCGGATACTATTTGAAATAATGGCTCATGGGAAAATGACTTGTGGTATAGTAAGATATTCACTATTTGTTTGTTTGAATAATCTTTAACATATTCTTTAATGTCTCTCTCATTTCATATAATATCAGGTAATATA
The DNA here is from genome assembly GCA_029204225.1 of Diphasiastrum complanatum. Classification (NCBI taxonomy): domain Eukaryota; kingdom Viridiplantae; phylum Streptophyta; class Lycopodiopsida; order Lycopodiales; family Lycopodiaceae; genus Diphasiastrum; species Diphasiastrum complanatum. The sequence goes on along the minus strand of CM055093.1, from coordinate 2,869,701 downwards.
CATTATGAGTAATATGATCAATTTGTGTTGACATAACTCAAAAGTTCTCTTCTTCTTTTTTTTCAAAATTCAAATCTTTTTAGCAACACGCTAAAAATTGGTGTTGGATGATAAGTTGTGAATCTAATTATTTTAGTGTTTTTTTGCACAGTTAGTGTGCTCTAGCTTATCAATATATGTTTTCTTTTGAAAAGCTCTCCTCTTCTTAACTACAATAAATTATCACCAATAACTATAAAAAAAGTAGTGTTTTCAAGTGCTTAAGACCTACCTGTATGTATAGATGTCAATTTGATGCAATAGTATTGTATTGTTAAAACCAATAAACTTTTGACACTAATCTAGACGAGGGCTATCTACATATTAAACAACTTCTCTTCTTGTGATAATAGGGATCTGTAAGCATGGGAAACTAATTTTTGGTAAGGACATCGATTTTGTCGAGAATAGCTAGAAACTATTTTTTAACACATTTTCATCTGCATGAGTTAATCATATTCTCTTTGTGTCAGATTCGAATTCAATGGTCTTATTGATTCTGATTTCATTGCATATTTCAAAACGTAATATAACTAGCCTATGTTCGTAATTTTGCTCTTTTTTTATCGCTTTTCATAGCACAAGATGATTGACAATCATGTATTTGCTTTTGTACAACTAGTTCATTTTGGATTGGATCTAATTGAGTCTTGAAATTTCTTGTCTGTAAGCTCAATTTTGTAGGAATAAATGCAATGATTTCATTTCCAATTCTTTTCACATCCTTGTTTTTCACCCATAGCATGACATGAGAATGTGCAGGACCTCGGTTCTAAAATTCATATCGTAACATGTAATGTTTAATGCACCTAGAAATATTTTTTTTGAAAAAAAAAAAAAGTTTTCATGAATAGCTCTAATCTTTTAACAAAAAGTATCCAACATTCAGTGGGACAATTTCTCCAATCAAAATTGATGTTATAGTTTTTCACAAGATTTTCTATTTGTTTAAAATTTCTAACCATTGTAATTTAGGTATTTCATTGTTTGTCAATGTCAAAAAGAAAACTGGCAAGCCCCAATATGTCACCATCATTAAAAAAAAAGTCTTGAAATTTTCGTCTATGCGATGATGGTGTGCCTGGCATTTCACATGGCAAAGTGAATTTTAGAACATTTCTAAAGACTCGTTCTTCATTTGCATCGGGATGTTTTGTGACAAAATCAATGATGTTTCTTTGTAAGACAATAGATGAAACATTTCTAAGAGAAAAAATATTCACATTTTGGCTTTCCCAGAGCTTTCTTCAAGCTGGTAAACTCGAAAGATTTTTTGTCATCCATCTTATCATAAGCTCATCCATACACAAGAAACATCTGGTGAAGGCCATCAGTATAGATTTTTATGTAACCTTGCCAATTGAAGCCCATCTGATTTCTTAATGACAAGGTCAGAACAATGGACAATCTAATTTGAATGTTCAAAAACTGTTGGAGGATTTGCGGATCCCAAGGCAACCCTAACCCTAGTTAATAAGTGAGAGGGTTTTGGCACCCTGCGTGTGTAAGTCCAACCCGATAATCACATAGTTATTTGATGATTAGAAAGTCAATAAAAGGACTTTAGGCCTTTTTGGGGGACTTTTAATGTCGCAAGGCCTAAATGTCAAGTTAATGAATAAAGTTGGGTTTCCCTCCAATTTGGATGGTTCTCACTCTTTTTTAAATTTGAATAATTAGGGAGACAAAAATGGAGCAATAGGATTCTGAGGCCAGGGTCCTCCTCTCTACTATAAAAAGGGACCAACTCAAGTTCCTACACATGTTCATTCTTCATTTCAATAAAGCAGATGGTTCCCTTGTGAAATGGATTTATGAATGTCCTTGCTCTCTATCACTTTTCCTCCATCTCTCATGCTTTCTTTGGATTTTGCTAATTCTTGGATTTGATTGTTATTGGGATTGCATGTTATTATACTTTTTATGAGAGAGAGAGAGAGAGAGAGAGAGAGAGAGAGAGAGAGAGAGAGAGAGAGAGAGAGAGAGAGAGAGAGAGAGAGAGAGAGAGAGAGTAAGCTATCTTGTTGTGGATCTAGTGTTAGTGGATGTAGTGTTAATGCTTAGGGTTAATGGATGTTAGAGTTAGATGTGAATCTTCCATTCATGCTGAAATCTGAACTATGTTATCGCTCTCATGGGAACGAATCTATGCATGACAACTAACTTCATTTCTTTGATGCTAGATTGATTAGATCTTGGATTGAGGTTAGGCAAGGAAAGAAACCCATTACAATTTTGGTACCGTTGTCGGGGAGCTACGCCAATTTTTCAGTTTGCAACATGTTTGTTGGATGGTTAGCTTGCATTAGGCATCTTGTCGTTACATGAAAAGTATTACATCTACATTTAGGGTTAGTTTGGGAGTGTTTTTCCTTGATTTGAGTGGATTTGCTTGTTTGAAATCTAATTTGATTGTGGAATAGGAAAAGCTATTCAGATTACCAATCTTAAGATCCATTTGGATCTGAGATATCAGAAAAACAACAAAAATCGGTCAAATCTGCCAGATTTTGGTCAAAAGGAGACAAAAATCGTCATTAGAGCTGATAACTTTTTGCCCTCTTTCAAGAAACCTTCGCTGAGTTGTAGACACCTTCGGTTTTGATCACAAAACCTTCAGTTTGAAGGGCGAACAATCCTTCCTAGCAAATTTCCAGAAACATCAGAAAAACCATCAAAAAACACAAAACCTTAAAAATACAAAAAAAGAACCTTCGTCCGATTCACTGTGCATAGGCGTGATTCAGATCTATCTACTGCTAGGTCAACGAAGAATAATATCAGAAATAGAAGGTTTTCTCAGAGGATCATTTGTCATATTTTCATATTTTTGCCAAAAAAAAAAGTCTCTTTTTTGCAAAAATATTAGTATTACTCTCGATTCTTCTCCAAAAACTTTGTCGAGATTCCAAAACATTATATTTCTAGTAAAATACTATTTTTGAGTTCGGCTAACATTCTTCCTATCCAAATCATTGAGAATCTTGATTTTTACCCTCGTCAAACTACATAAATTGTGTTTTTGTGTGCTAGAAACCTTCGCCGAGTTTACCCAAGCTTTATCTATGCCAGATTTTGAATCTGAGAGTTCGGCAAAGGTAATTTCCATAGAAATTGTCAAAAAAATCTGATCGAAGTGTTTTTTTCCCCCCAAAATAGCATTGTTGAACCTTCGCCTAGGTAACCTTCGTCAGTACTATTTCTAGGTTCTGATTTTTCAGATCAAGTCTCTGTCAAAATTTGGATCAAATCTGATACAGTCTGATTTTGATTCTGAGAAATTTTTCATTTTTGAGAAGTATCGATTAATTGAATTTCGAAATCTTTTTTTTTTAATTTAGAAATCTGATTCTTGAAAAGTGGAATAGATCTAGCAGATCTGATCTGAGATAGTTTTGATTGAAAATCTAGATCCAATCTCATTGTCTACTTAATCTGAATCTATGAAGATGGCTGCCCCTGGAGGTGCTCCTCAAGAAGTCAATTCAATCATTGTTAAAAGAGCACCCTGTTTGGATCTACCAAATTATAATGGATTACAGATCCAGTTAGATTTCTTCAGATCTATGCTGAATCTTGTGAAGTCTATGGCGAAATTTTTCCCCAAGATAAACTTAAAATTTTTCCTATGGCCTTAACAGGCGCAGCACAAGATTGGTACTATAATCAAGATGAAACTGAACGTGCAGATTGGGAGATTGTTAAACGAGCCCTTATTACACGGTTCAAACCTCGGAAGTTTATGGAAGACCCTTTTCTACTTTTAAGTAAAATTAAAATGGGAAAGTAGGAAATGGTTCAAGATTACATTGAACGGGTGAAACGTCTCAGATCTGAGTGCGAACCTGAGCTGATTAATGAAAATGCCATGGTTATGTGGTTTTTGTCAGGTTTACCTAAACAGATCAGACGTGAGCTGAAACGCCATAATGAGTATGCACTTTTGCAAAATGCTATGGATGATGCAATTCGGGAGGAGGATGAAGATTCAGACAATGAGCCGAATATCAGTATGTTGTCTTATACAACAGGGCAGACCACTACAACATCCACCACTATTGCATCAACGAATGTCAACGCTACTGCAGAAATGATGTTCAATGAGTTTGAGAAACTCGGGAAGAACCAGCAGAAACAGATGGAAACGTTGTAGTCACAATTTGATGAGAAGATCAAAGCATTGGAAGATTTCCACGGACAAGCGAACAAGGAACCTAAAAAGTTTGCGAAGACTTTTCCTACTAGGAAAAATGTCTGGTGTTCTATTTGTACAGGAAATCACACAGTAAATGAGTGTCCTCAATTGAAAAAAAGAATGGAAATCAGTGTATGCCATTTGTGTAATTCGCCTGATCATGAGACTACTTTTTGCAACTTCGATCCTCGGATAATTCGGCAACGGTATGCCCAAATGGGATATCGAGAACCACAGTATGGAGGAAATCCAGCAACCAGACCTCGACAATCTGCTCTTGGATATGTGCATGGAATACCCACAACAATGTTCAAGAAGTTTACAGTATTATTTATGATGGTGTAGTTATCTATCTCAAGATATTCATTCCAAAGGATAAATCCAAAAAATGATTATCTAACATTATTTCATGAGACTTATCTAAAAATCGTTCGACAAGAGGGTTACTATTGGAATATATGTTATCAATATATTTGAAAGAATACTTGAAGTCATTCATTAAAATTATGTGCCCAAGTCTAGCAAGTCTTTTAACAAACTGTAACTCAAAGTAATACCAATTGCACCACATGGGTGAACACGAGAATTCCATCGGTATGCCTCGAATCTGTCACCATGTATGATTACCAAGTCTGACTATGCAATTATTTATTAGAAAGGAATTTCATATGCATATAGTCTCCTTATATATAGTACTCCATTCATTAAAAGTTTCTTTGACCATGACCATTTGAAGTCCTTAGAATCAGGTACCCACTTATACCTAAGTTGTGTAAGCTTCGTTTGTTTGAATGCTGAACGAATTAGTTTATTCATGACAATTTTTAATCTATCGGGTCCATCAAGAGGGATATTTTCATAGCATTTAGACATTTCTATAGCCCGCATGTTGTATATATGTTTGGGCATATTAATATAAAGATCAATCAATGAATTGCATTGCCAGAATAACGTTGTATCCACATTAGTATACTTTTGTACTTTTTTGCCTTAAGGCTTGCTCTTTCCATAAGGAATGGATGCAACATACCAAGAGCTCCTATTAGAAATCTGGCGAGTCTGGACAAGCAACACTCATGTGCATTAGTGATCTATCTAAAAGAATCTTTGTCGGCTCTAAATGTGCACAATAGATAAGGAAACTCATTTGAACAACTAAATTGTTTAGGTAATAAATCATTTAGTTTAATAATTATGGATTCTAAGGAGTTTGATGTACGGAGTAAAGTCAGGGCTAACAAGTCTTTCAATGACAAGTTTTCTCACAAAGTAGATACAAAGAAAACAAGGATTGTGATGTGCTTTATTTATGTCGTTTATGTATAAGTGTCTAGTACTCCACTGACGTTTATTATTAGCATTGTTCTTTATGGAAGGAGATACAAGCTTCCCATGAATCCATTGTTTGCTTTTCAAATATTCTAGGACCGAGTTTCTACAAAAATCAGCATGGTTGTTAACAATATCCTCTTCTAGTAGTGCATATAAAAGTATAAGTTTCATGGGCTTGAACCAACCATCATATAATTCAAAAGCAACATTTTAAATATCAATGGGTTGTAAGACAATGTGATTTATACATTTTTCCATAGCTTGTCATAAAAATTTACTTCTGACTATAGTGCAATCCGTAGAAACAACAAGATCAAATTTCTTGAAAACAAAATCTTTGAAATGTTTAGAAGTAGAGCAAGAACATATTGGAAAATCTTCTATTTCAAAGTTATAGAAAACATCAGACGGAAAATACCTATCATGCTTGACATGAGGTTTGTAATACCAAGCAAAAATAATATTATCAAAGGACTTGTGAATGACACCAAATAGTTGTAATAAAATGCGAGTATAAAATGCTTCACATGGATAGTCTCAAACATCCTATTACGGTAAAGTATATGTAGAAAGATTTTTTCCTTATGTATTAGAGAAATTCTAAATCCAAAAAAGACCCTATAAGAAATGCCACGTAGATTAACAAAGTTTATTAATGTAAATTACCAAAATAAATTCATTTTCTACCCAAATGCTTTTTCATTTTTTGCCCGCACTATTTTCGATGCTTAATCATTCTATGCACATTAGCGTTTGTAGTTCATTAAAAATAGTATAACTTTTTAACCGTAGCTCCGATTGAGACAAAAATTATACCTTGGAAAAGCACTCGACGAGAGTTTTTTAACGGTACCCTACATGACCTACTTTCAAGCAATTGCTCAAAAGTTATAGTCGGTCAAATTTAAAAAGACCCAATACTTCTTACGCATGGATAAAGGACCCTTTTGACCAAATGTCACTTCTGTGCACGGATAGAGCACCCTCTCAATGGGAGGATACTCTATGCTCTTACAGAAGCGATATCAAAACTTTAAAAAAAAAAATTTGACTGGCTATAACTTTTGAACGACAGTTCAAAAGTAGGTCATGTAGGGTGGTAGCATTGAAAAGCTCTCGTCGAGCGCTTTCCAACGGTATAGTTTTCGTCTCAATCGAAGCTACGATTAAAAAGTTATATTATCTTAACGATAAATTGCATATTTTACTATAAATAACATGTCATGTTTGGGGGCTACCCCCGACGCCGAAGTATGGCATTATTAAAAAAACCTTTTTTTCAATTTTAATGAGCTATGTTATATAGATTTCAAATTTGAATGTTTTGATTGGTCCATGTGTAAGCAAACTTTAAGAAAAAATATAAAGAGAATCTTTACAAAGGGTCTTTCTGGATTTATAACTCCTCTAATGTGTTTGCACATCATGAGCTGAAGCCGGTCCGTCACATTTGTCACAATTTTCGTCTGTTCTAAACTTCATCATCCTGCATAATAGTTAATCTCTATAGAAATTTAGCATTTTCACAAGTAGATTGTTTTTTGTACCACTGCCTTGTCCTTCCTTCCTTTTGTATGTTGTATATTTTTTTCTTTTTCCCATTCCTTGCCATGACATGACTGAACTTGGATTGTTGAGGTTGAATGAACCTGTTATTTTATTTAAGTTTTGAAAAAACTTGTCATGAAGTGTAGAAAAACTTGGTCTCTTCAAGAAGCATTCAATTTCTCTAATGTTATCATGCTAACTATTCCCCTACAATGGCACCAAAAAATTGTAGTGGCTTCATAATACATGTCACGCGGGGATTTTGTTCCCAAGGGAATCATGCTTTCCCTTGCGCAATTAGCTTAATCCCTTGCTTTTCCTACTCTCCATTCTTAATTAACCACCTAACTGACCACGAGCATGAATAAAGCAAGGGAGGCCTCTTACACCTTCCCCTTTCCCACCTTGCCAAAAAATACAAGAAAATTAAAGCAATCAACTAGCAAACATTAGAAAATAGGAAAACAGAACAAAGAGAGAGATATGAGAGTAGGGTGCAAGGATTCATGTGAGTCTCCTTCAAATTGCTTAACTTGGAACCTTGAGTTTAGACTCTACATTATGTTATTTTAATCTAATGCCCATGCTAATTATTCCTATTGTAGTAATTGCTCACTGGTTGGGCTTATACACATAGGAAGCTAGTGCCCTCGCACTTAATTAACCTAGTTGTAAAATATTTTGTGGTGGGACACACTAGTGCCCAACAATAGACAACAACAATAGATAACCAAGTGCTCCTTTGGGTGGTAAGTCCAGTTTTAGGTTCTTTATGGTAAGAAGCCTAATGTCAATGATTTCAAAGTGTTTGGATGCCCTTGCTCATGTTTCTTTGAAAGATAAAACGAATGAAGGTCCTACCTCCAAGAATTTTGTTGTTTATAGCAACAAAAGTAAGGTGTATCATGGTTATATTCCTTCTACTTAGAAATCATTTTTAGTAGAGATGTGGTTCTTTATGAGCTTGCTTCATTTGAATGATGCAAATCTAGATGATGTTGATCAAGATGTTGCACATGATGGAATTGGTGAGGGAGATGAAGAGGAGTTGGAAACTTCTTCTTCGACATCTACTTTGAGGAGATTATCAAAAGTGAGTAAGGTTCCTAGTAGGCTTACATATGCATTGAAACAAGTGATTGAGGAAACAAGTTTTGTTTTGTTGTTTTCCATTCATCAAGTAAAAGAACCTACTTTCTATAAGGTGGTTGTAAAAAGAAAAAATGCAGCGAATGTAGAGTATGATGCATTGTTGAGGAATCATACTTGGGATTTTTTTGAGATATCTCAAGGAAAGAAAGCAATAGCTTGCAAGTGGATGTACAAAGTCAAGCATAACCAAGGTACTAGTGTCAACAAGTTCAAGGCAGAGTTGGTGGTGAAGGGATATGCACAAATTATGGTATTGACCATGAGGAGATTTTGCTCCTATTGCAAAGATGGTAACACTTCAACTAGGTATTTCCATTGCATGTATTTGTGGCTAGAATATATATATCAAATGGATTATACTAATCCTTTCTTTAATGTTTACTTGGACTAGAGGTTTACATGGAGCAACCCAAAGGGAATATGGTAAAAAAGATCTTGTTTCTTGAACAAAAGCTCCTATGATCTCAAACAAGTTCCAGGATCTTGGTATTCTTGCCTTCACACATTTTTACTTGATATTGGATTCATTATAAATGATCATGATCACTCTTTAGACTTCATGTTCGATGGATTTCACATCACTTTATTGCTACTTTATGTTGCTGACATTGTTCTCACAAAAAATAGCGATGTAGAAATTGCTAAAATAAAGATAACACTCAATAAAGATTTGAGATGAAAGATTTTGGTTTATTGCATTATATACATGGAATAGAGGTTTATAGGGACTATTATACATCATTAATTTTTCAAGAAAAGAATTGCAGTTCTATTCTCAAGAAATTTCATATGGAAGGTTGCAAACCTATTGCAACTCTATTAGAGCCTAAATGTACGCTAATCATAAGAGAGTAAATCATTATTTGAGGACACTGCTCTAGTATATAAAGATAATCAGAAGTCTCATATATTTGACTACTTCAAGACTTAAGCTTTTTGCATTTAGACATTAGCATCTTGCCAAGCGAGTCTTGAGGTATCTTGTGGGAACTAGGAACTTTTGCATTGAACATAGTGGCTCTCACACTGACTTGAATAATTTTTTAGATTTGAAATATGTAGATGATTAAGTGGATAGAAGATCCAGAAGTTATTATGCCTTCTTTTTGGATGATCGAAAAAAACAAGACACATTAGGTGGCATATCACTTGATTCAAGAGAAGGCGCTTGTGAGGGAGGTGATCTTTTTCAAATATCTTCTTTAAATTATGTTGCTGATATTTTTACAAGGTGGATAAGGCTGATTAAGACTCTATACTACATTTGCTTAATCATATTTTCCTATTTCTAGCATAAGTGTGGATAATGCTAAAACTAGTCAATCTAGCCCCTATTATTGAAAATCCTATTGCAGCCTACTATAGCTATATATAGTTGATCTTCTTACTATTTGTTTTTCAGTTTGTACACCTCATTTTGGTAAAGATATTGGAGGAGGAGATTTGTCTCTACATTGTGTATAATTTCCTACATTGTCTTGCTTGTGTGAATTGATAATCATGACCTATTTCTTATGCATATTTATGAATTTTGTGCTATCTATTTTTGACATTATTAAAGGTTTGAATCTTCATTATATTTGATCTACTTGAAGAGATTGAAGATCTTTTGGATGTTTCTACATCTTGACTATGTTTCATAGTTAAGAAGCCTTCACTTATGATTTTTTTCTTTGACTACTCTAACCCACGCCTTTGATAGTTAAGGTGGCCTCATTCCAAACATAAGGTTGGCCTCATTCCAAACTTCGCCCCCAAGTAAGGTAGTTCCCACCATAACCTAATGCTAGGGTCAAGATTGCTTGATCTTGAAAAGGGCCAATCAATCATCCTACCTTCACTGACAACAATCTGGCTTTTGCATTTTTTTTGTTTTGGTGGTGTTGTAGCGATTAACTTGTACTGGCATTTTATTCACAAATACACATTGTACATCAAATAATAGGTCAAGCCTAAATAGTGAGCACATGACTCCAAGATGAAAACAACGCAACTGAGCCTTCAACAATGTGGTAAAAGTCTTCCTCATCCCCAACTCAGCTACTAGCCTTGACCTCATATCGGTTATTGAGCCTAACTATTTTCTTCAGGTAAAATTATTGCTAACTTTTTCTTCTTCCATGCAAGAAGTCTCCTTTCCAACATTTAGGCTAAAATAAGCCACTGGAAATCAATCAAAATTAACACTCCTTCAAAGATAGAGATGGATGAAACAACAGCTAATGATGGACTCTGAATGCACCTCGAGGTCCAAACTAATTTGCTGCTATGACAACAGCCAGCATTAAGTCTACTTGTCAAAAGCATGTGGCTTTCAAATCTACTAATTTTTGCAAGTGTTACCAACTTCAAAATATTTTTGAGATCACAAAATCTTATTACTATTAAGTAGACTGACCACCAGCTAGATTGCTTAAGAAATCGCTTTAGATGGTAAGAATATAAAATAGAGCCCCTTCCTTCGTAGCACGTTTGATCTAAGCTTTACCCAATGACATCACTGACTTTTCAAATCAGAATTGTGAATTTAGGTATATTCTAATCTTAGATGATCAAGTAAGGCCAACACCAGGTAAGCTTAAGAAATTGCTTGGATGATAAGAATATAGAGAACTCCACCTCACTGTTTAAAATACTTCCAATGTTTAAAAGGAACACTACCGAAATTTGTCCAAAATCTTGAATTATTGGATTTGGGTCAAAATCAATGCAACCAAAACGGTTGCATAATTCAAAGTAGCTGTTCATGGTTTGTGAGAAAAAGAACGCTGCCAAAAAAATCAGACAAAGTAAAGACTGATTCCAGCATCCAACAGCAATTATCATTACACGAATCCAAGTAGCTTGAATTGAAGGTAACTGCAAATGTACATTTTGATTTTGTTAGACACGAAGAGGTGATGCCGAGGGTGAGCGGAGAGGGATACTTGCTTCCCGCACAGAAGGAGATCTCGTCAGCATGCTCCCTTCCCTCCAACTACTGCTACCCTCTCGAGACCTTACTGCATTTCGAGCCATCCTTGGAGTGCCCGGGGTGGTGCTTGCACCATAACTTGCCCTTAACTTTGGATCAACTGCAGCGCACGACTTGGCCATGGCTTTGCTAACAAATTTCTGGGCTGCAGCAGAAAGCGTGCCAAGCCCAGGGCTCATAGAACCCCTTGCTGGAGCGAGGGAAGCTATCATCTGGTATATCCTGGACTTCTCCCTCGAACTGCGTGCTGCATCACTTGAAAGAGTGTGTGCTCGAGCATCCCTTGCAGGAGGTGCAGGAATTTTAAAATGAGGCCCATCACCACTGCCCCCAATTCCAACAGGAGTATCTTCTGTCTCCAACCTCAAAGGAGTCCCCTCAATCTCACCCCAAGTCATGAAAGGAGATTCATCAACTCCAGGCGCCGGCGAAGGCGTCACGACAAAACTATAGCCTGCAGTACCCTTGAGAGGAAGCTTCACATCTCCTTTTCCAGCCTCTGAACTGTCACTTACCTGAGGAGTCCTCCGAAGTTCCTCAAGATCATACTTTTTTCGCCCCTTCTCGGTATTCCTGTCAGCAAAAGCCCAATTTGGTGTAGCCCCTTGTACTGGGGTATAAAGAATTGGCACGGGATCATCCTCTCTTAGCTTTGAATCAAACATTTTTCCATGAAATCTTGTGTTCTGCATGTTAATCAATTTTGGAGGTCCATGTATTCTCTCTTCTTTCTCACTTTCTGTTAGAGGAGCATCTTCTCTATTAGCAGAATCATACATAAGCAGATTCTTTGCCTGGTAACTCCAAGTTTTCAGTGTACTCTCTGGCTGGCCAGAAGTTCCATACCCATCTGTGATCCGATTTTCTCGGTCACCACTGCTCGTCAATCCCAGGGCGTTCTCACTCAAAAAGCGATACTTCTCACGCTTCTGCTTGTTGATTTTCCGTATGATTGTTGAGAAACTTGCATTATCTTCACTTGTGTGGCGTCTCATAAAATCATCAAGAGAAAGGGATGTATCTAATTCAGGTCCTTCATTTGAGCTATCTGGCAAAGGCATCTGTGAAATGGAAACATTAGATAGAGATGCAAAAGAAAGTGCAGGGGACGGAGCCCCAGACATAACAGAACCTGGAGTTGCAAAACTGCTCCCTGGATATGCAGGCGTCCCCTCTTTCTCAACTGCTTTCAGCTTCCCTTTCATCCTATGGATAATGTTCAACTGTGCCTCTCTTATCACAACAGGGTCACCGCTTCTTACAGCCTCCAGCCATTCCAATCTGTTCCGAAGCTTAGGTATATCAGGATAAAAATCCCTTTCTATGATCTTTTCAATTGCGGCAGCATATGCATCTTCGTCGACCACGATCGGGCCGCGCTTCACCCTCTTTGGAGGTGGTGGCACCCCCATGAAGGATCTATTTAGGGTGGATGCCAGTACAAGCGCCCTGTCATTCGCATGATCTACGCCTGCATCAAGACTTCTTATGCTGGGGGATGGTGATGGCATGAAGTGCCTTGGCGACTGCCCTGGTGATGCCAACATCTTGTCTGCTGATAACACAAAGATCAAATGTCCTTGATAACAATATGACAAAGCAGACCAAAATATAGATCCTTACACAATTATCAAATTCCCTTGATACAAATATCACAAACACAGATCAAAATATGGATTCTTAGACAGAATTGAAGGCGTAAAAGCCAATCCCGCCTGTTTGCGCTCAAAGAACAATCTGCAGAAAAAATGCCGCCGTAACAACGGAGAAACCAACCTAGCCAGCTGGGAGAACTAAGAACAAACTCCAAAAGTGTGAAACTGAAATTGCACCTTTAAAAAGGATCGCAAACAAAGGCAAACCCTAGGACTGTGAAAGATGAAACAAAAACGGATCCAAAACTAAAAACGGATTTGCATGAATGGAATCACAAAAGAATTAGAAGCCGATTCGTAACATTCTAAGTGCAACTAAACAACACTAACTTAAAAGAAAGAAAGCAAATAGGAAGCAGGAACTAAGCAGGTAGCTGATCCAGATTAAAAGCCCACCACACGTAACATTAGCAATGGCCTAAAGAATCATAAGTGCAATTAAAGAACAGTAAGAAAGAAAGCAAAGCAAACAGGAAGCAGGAAACTAAGTAACTGATCCAGAGCGACAAAATGCTAGTAGCGACAATCTGGCAACGGAAGTCATAAGCACAAAGAAATAGAACTATGAGATGTCGAAGAGAATAAAATATGCGAGCGAGAGCGAGAGCGAGAGAGAGATGTGGTATCCACATGCATTGTGGCCATTCCACCATTGCTGCGCCCGTATACGTCTACTTGCGGACGCTTGAGTGGCCACATGCATGGATCATCATATACATAGATGGAGAGCGCTTCAAAATAGACGGAGAGAGATTCAAAATAGTTGATCAACCCAAGGAGAGAATTGATTAACCCTGGTTAGGTCAGAGCTTCAAGGGAATCACACAATAAATGCAAGTTTTTGTCTCTTTTGCTTACAACACATCGAAGAGCTAATATGCACTTCCACTTTTTTGGCTTGCAACCCAATGGGATTGGCTCACTGTCATTAGCTTGGCATCCAAAGTTTTTTTATGTTAAGTTTGAGCTTTCCCTTAGAAACCAAGAAGCACTTCCCCAACTTGTTGCACATGTATTCTTGTGCATGTGGAGAGAGAGAGAGAGAGAGAGATGGGCACATGTTGGAGGTTGCCACTAGAGGCAGCCTCCTTAAATGAGGGGGTCAAGCCACGTGTTGGAAGTAACACCTATCTACCTTTGGCATGTTGGGAAGGGACATATTGGAGTGAGGTAAGTGCAAGGGGAGTGCCTCTTTTTGTTGGAATTTGGTATGTCACGACGCAGCAGAGGCAACGGCGCACGGATCGATACTACCGTCTGTATTGTATTTGATCTTAAAGATCCATTTGCAGTCGATTATCTTTCTGTCTGTTGGCACCTTGGTGACAGTCCATGTGTTGTTCCTCAGCAATGAGTTGTACTCCTTATCCATTGCTTCTTTCCAGAGATCTGAATCGACATGTGACATAGCTTCCTCAATTGTGGTTGGCTCCTGAATAGAATAGTGAACGAACTCATCAGTATATCGAACAAGCTGAGTTCGGGTTCTTGTTGATCTTCTGGTTGAAGTCTATGGCTACAAGATTCGACTTTGTGTCGGTTGTGTCGACTGCTCCTGAATTGCAGCTTCTTCTTCTTCTTTTGGGTCTAACTGTACATAGTGAATGTTGAAAGAGATCGAAATAGTCTTTCGATATGTATCAGTTGTTGTGGCAAAAACTATAGACTACATCTTGTTCTTGTCCTTCAATCAATAAATAGATCTTCAATAAAAGTCAAGTCCCTGCTAGTAACAACTTTACAGGTCTCTATATTGTACAGTCTATACATTCTATCAGAAGTATAGTAGCCAACAAAAATAGTTTTGAATGAATGCTCAACTAATTTCTTTCTGTTGTAGTTTGGGACATGAGCATAGGCAGTACATCCGAATACTCTCAAATGTTTCAATGAAGACTTGGATCCTGTCCAGACTTCATGAGGGATTTTGCTGTCAGGGAGGCTTTTAGTTATACATCGGTTATGTACGTAGGTCGCATGTTGCCAGAACGATTTGGGCAACGAAACATGAGTTATCATGCATTTGGCAAACTCGACTAAGGTCTTGTTCTTCCTTTCTGGCAGTCCATTCAACTCTGGACAATAGGAAGTAGCAAGTTGTTGCTCAATGTCGTTGGCTGAGAGCAGTAGTCCTTGAACTTGTTTGAGATGTATTCACCACCGTTATCGCTCATAAGAGCTTTGATCTTCTTGTCTGCCTACAACTCAGCATTTTCTTTGTATTTCTTGAAGAATTGGAATGCTTCAGATTTGTGCTTCAAAAAATATACAGCAGTTCTTTTGGAATAGTCATCTATAAAAGTAATACAAAGTTTAGCACCAAGTAGTGTTGGTGTTTGCATTGGGCCACATATATCAGTATGTACAATGTCTAGCAAATCCTTAGGTATGGGTTCTTGATTTGACTTAAATGGCTTTCTTGTCTGCTTTCCTATGAGAACAAAAATTGTCATTATAAGGTAGTGTCAAGTGCACAACCTATAGAGTCCTTGGCTGACGTTGATCTAACGTATAAGCAACCATTTTCACTCCAAGTAGTATGTACTTGGTATTTGTAACATCTATTCTGCTTAGTTCTCTCAAGCAATGGATTTGCTTCCTATTGCTAAACGTCAAGCGGCCATATCATGACGCCCAACTTTGCAAATGTTTACCACTCTCAAAGCCCGACCATTACTAGTGAAAGTGCAATTATAGACACGTTTAGTGGAAAGATTGTGTAGCTTTTAAAGCTAATCACCATGACTTGTGCCCATACACTATAGATTGATCCGGGTTGTACTTGTGAGAAAGCCTTTGGTCATGAAGCTTCGAGTTCTACATCATGTTGAGGGTATTTACTATACATAAATAAACTAGGTGCGAGGGCCATGGCATCCTGCGTGTGTAAGCTCATAGCCCAATGAGCACATGTAGAATATTGTTTTATGGAATAAAATAGACTTGGGCCATGTAAATAAAATAATGTGAAAGGCCCAAAGTCTAAGTAGTAGTCAAAGTCAAAGTGGTGTTAGGTGGAGTGTGATTCTTTGTGCACCTTAGATTTAGTTGTGTTTTTTCCTTAAGGACTAGGATTTCAATCCTTTCCTCATTGAAGTAGCCAATAGAAGCAAAGGGGCAAGGGCCTCCCCAAGAATAAAAAGGCACCTCTTGTACTCCATTTTACATGCTTATTGAGAGGAGGAAACTCTACCACTTTGTGGATTCAAACCATGAAAGCAAGGTAACCAACAAAATATGAGTGTTTTCCATAACCAAACAAGGCAACATGTCAACATGTGAAATCTAGGAGCGAAAGATGGAATCACCTCAACGAATGTGTAACAACGTGTGAATGATCACATAGGTCTTGACTAAAAGATTTGATGTTGTTCAAATTAGACTTCGTGTTGAATTGAAATCAAATGGTTATCTGCCTTAACAAGGTCATTTTTAAAAATCATAATGACAAGCTACATCCAATTTGAGAGTGAATTGTCTCTAGGGCCACTAGCATTAGCTTTACATGAAGCTCGCCATGACACCTTGAGCTAGACATGAAATAGGTATGACATGTTAAGTCCCACACTGTAGCGAAGTTGGACTCGAGTGTTACGAGCGAAGATGGAAATGAGGACTCCAATCTGGGTTGACATCAGAGAAGATACATATCAAGGACCTTACTCTCAACAAGGCTGGGCCATCTTGTAAATGTAGTAAATAGTAACTCCATTAGTTGATCAAAAATTTAGGTGGAAAGTGTGAACAAATTTGTCAACTAGTTTTGTTGGTTTATTGGCATTTTTGGAGGCCAACTTAAAATCTCAACTTAGAGATAGTTTCATATTTGTCAATAAGGGCCTAAATAGTGGATTTACTATTTTTGACAAGTAGATAAGCTGATGAGGTTGGATTTGGACCCATTCTAATTGGCTAATTTTGGTACTGCATCTAGACTAGATTTTCTAGGTTTTTGATGAAGTATCTAGAAGTTTTCAAATTAGGTCAAGTTTGGGGCAAGTGGCCAAATGACATTTTGGAAGCTATAAATATTTGTACCTGTGTGGAGAAATAATCATCATAGTTTCTTTTTTTGTGGAGAATTCACCTCTTGTGTTTCTATGTCCATCTCGCGTTTCTCTCTTGATATCTTGGTTTTCTATGTGTAGAATGTTGATTTTATGGTTGATCTAGCTTTCAAACATGTGAAGTACTGTACTTTATTGCTGCTGTATGGACAGAGACAGTACTAAGTCATATCTAAGTGTTTATGATCACATCTTTGTGCATTTCTAAGTTCTAGCATGCATAAAGTAGTGCTTTCTATCTTCTAGCTATTTCTAGATGTGCAACCAAATTGGCCCAAGATCTTGTTGATCCACTAATGTGTTTTGGATCTGTATTTTTTCACAGAAAGCTTAGAACTATAAAAAATTGTTAAAAAAAACTCATCCTAATGCTCGAACTCATAGTGACACCTTATCTTTTAGCAAATTTTCATAATAACTTAACTTTATGAGGCCAAATCTAAAAAAAACTATAAAAACTCAAATCAGTCTTCTCATTTTTTTAAGTATTAATCCCCAAACTCAACTACTAGTGACACATATCTTTTAGCAAATCGACATAATAGCTTAGCTTATGGCGCCAAGACTAAAAATAAGTATAATATGATATTCTACCACAAAGACCTTGCCATGTCATAATCTATACTCAAAAGTGTCCAGAATAATCACGATTACTTTCAGTATTCAAGAGTGTTCACAATCAATATTTGTGATCAATATTCACGATTCATATTCACCATATTCACGATCAGTATCTCATAATATTTGTTTCAGCATTCACAATTTCAAATCAGTATTCACGATCAGTGTTCACAATGTTCACAATCATTATTCACAATATTCGCGATCACTATTCACAATATTCACGATCATTATTCACAATATTCACGATGAATATCTTAGAATATTCATTTTTCAATAATATTTGCAATTTCATATCAGGATTCACAATCATTATGATCAGAAGCTAACTTGGGTGCACCCAGTGTGCCCTGTAAGACTCTAAGGGGTGACGCTTCCTAAGGACTGAGCCTCCGACCTGTGGTGAGCCAGTCAAGTAGTCACAAGTCATGAGCTAGCTCTGGAGCTTGAGTCATGGCCTAGTCGGGAACTATAAAGTCCTCAATCCAAGGATCCTATTCTAAGCATGCCAATCACAAGCAACACAAGGGAACCTGATGGTGGACAAACCAACCCAACCAACCTAGATCGAACGGATCTAGCCCCCAAGATATGGATCAATCACAAAGAAGAGTATGGCATCACACCAACAGCATTCAGCCACACACTAGTGAGAGCCCATCAGATATACTTATACCCTCCTAGGCCCATGCACCACTAGTAGTGCACTGTGACACCTCAGTGGACACCTCTGTAGCCTATCTGGGCCACGTCATCCAGTTCCCCAATGACTCACTGATAGACCCATACAAATCCACCATCAAGTGTTCAGGCCTACGACCATTAATTATGACCATGTACACATAAGGGTCCCAATTCCCTTATAGTCACAATTAACTTATGGGTTGTTGGTTTACCGGTCCCTAGCGTGGACACGCTACCGGAGACCAGTCATGGGCATGAGATTCTTCCCCCCTTATTCAAGTTCTGTCTTCAGAACTTAAAACTGGGAAAGTTCCTCCTTAATCTTCCTTCATTTTAAACTATTACACTTTCCATTCACAGCCACTTTATCCTTCGAGGACTCAAAATCTTTAAGTGAGTGGAGAAGAGCAATTTTACCAGCTTGTAAAATATCATTTTGAATAAATTTCAAACGGTGAATTCATAGTCCACAAGTCTTCACTAGTCATTAATGATGGACCGTTATAGTCAAAACATTCAATTTCCATCTATTGATGAAATACAATCTGAAATCGTATGTTACAACCTTTATTTGACGGACAACCAAGTTCAATCAGCATTGATGATTGGTTGACTAATTAGAAGCTTATTTCCGTCATCGCCATTATTCTAAAAAAGATAAAATCTATTTCGCTTCATTGTGCTTTCAAGGACAAGTTCAAGCATGGTGGGATACTCAAGCACATTCGGACACAAAGCTTTGGAATCAATTCAAAATTGCTTGCATCGATAGTATTACCAGATTTTATGAGAAGTCATTCGAATCTCTCAAACAAACTGGTTTTGTATAGCAATTTAATCAGCAATTTTTGGCATTGGTTCAGAAGACAAAATTTGAGTATAGAAAATGTTTGAACTACTATGTGGGTTTCCTTCAAATGCCTATAAAGAATGTGCTTCAACCAACTCTTTCCAAATCCATTTATGCCGCTAGTTTTATGGAGTTGCGCAATATGATGGATCGTGCACTTGTTCTGGGGCACTTATCTACAAACCATATGAATGAATGGTGGAAAGTCACCGCTCAACGGAAATCTTATTATTACAACCAACGACTGTCTGAATACGTTAGTCCTACCTTTGATGGAAGCATTCACTCCATTAATGTAGTCAGTTGGCTAGAAGATTTGGATTATAACTTCTACTATAGTGGAGGTATTGGCGACAATGATATAGTTTTCTTTGCTTCATCGGGTTTCCAAGGACGTGTTCAGTCATGGTGGAACATCGTTCATGATTTTCTTTCTGAGAACTAGTTAACTTTCAAAAGAGTTTGTAGATAGATATTCAATCGATCTGACTTCATCCAATGGTGTTCTTTGGACCAGACAACTACAGTTGCTGAGTACAATAGAGAATTCCAACAAATGGTCCCAGTATTTGATTATGGAGAAGTATATCTTGTACAATGCTATATATATAGCTCAACCTCAATATCGGAGCATTGTAGAAAACTATCTACAAACTACTTCTCTCAAGCCTGGGTTCTGATTAAGGGAAACTATGGAATATGTTTTAAAGTACGAGCAACAAGAACAAAGGCTTAAGTTGGAAGATGACGATATCTTCAGCGCCCATGCTGTAAATTACTCAATTACGAAATAAAGAGACTAGGGTAGCCATTATTAGGCCAATTATTCCCATGACCCTTGATGATACAGCTCCATCAGGGGCCAGCCTCTTGAGTCCTAAGCATCATTGTTTTAAAGTTGTTTTCAAAAACATGCATGTAACGTGACATGGTTTGCATGCCCAAGCAAATTTGCTCATGCAAAAAGTATCTAAAAAATTCACTTTGCGCGGGGTGTGGGTTGCATGCCAAGGTCCATGCCCCAAAAGTTGAGACCATTAAATCTCTTTATCCTTTAACGTTGACTTTTTTTAAAACTACATTGACCAACCTCAAGACAACTTTTTAAAGTTGTTTTCAAAAACATGCAAAGTAACGTGACATCATTTGCATGCCCAAAAGCCAATTTGCTCATGCAAAAAGTATCTCAAAAATTCACTTTGCATGGGTGTGGGTTGCATGCCATTGTCCATGCCCCAAAAGTTGAGACCGTCAAAACTCTTTATCCTTTAACATTGAGTTTTTTTAAAACTACATTGACCAACTTCAACACCTAACACATAGTATTGCCTTTGCAAGGCAACACCAAAAACTCACCACAAAAACTAAAAGACCCAAATCCAACATTGACCAACCTCGACACACGTAATTGTCGTTCAGCTAATTTTTGGGCTTTTTTGGGCCCTATATTATTTTGCATAATATAGACCCCATATTTTTTCCTCTTTTTAAAAAAAAAGAGATACAACAAACGCAGTAGAGAGAGAGAGAGAGAGAGAGAGAGAGAGAGAGAGAGAGAGAGAGAGAGCACGCAACAAGGGGAGGGAGAGGGCACATGAGCGCAGCAGGGGAGGGAGAGGAGCGGAGAGAGGAGAGAAGGCAGGGCGCAGCAGGGGGAGGGAGGGAGAGAAGAGAGGCAGCACGGGGGAGAGAGGGAGAGCGCAGTAGGGGGAGGGAGGGAGAGAGAGGGAGAGCGCAGGAGAGAGGACCCCGGAGAGAGAGAGAGAGCGCACCGGGGGAGGGAGAGAGAGGAGAGAGGGCAACACGGGGAGACAGAGGGAGAGACAGCGCACCAGGAGAGAGAGAGAGAGAGAGAGAGAGAGAGAGAGAGAGAGAGAGAGAGAGAGAGCACAACAGAGAGAGGGAGAGACACTCCATGAGAGAGAGGCCTAAAAAAATTAGCCGAATTGCAATTACGTCAGGTAATGGTCAATTCGTCGGGCCATTACCATAAATAATCTGGTCCCCAAGTAACTCGTGGCCTCCGCCACTCGCTGCCCGGGTCCCAAATTATTTATGGTAATGGCCCTCCCAATGGCCATTACCTAATACATAATTGCCTATCAAGGCAATGCCAAAAACTCACCAATTCTCATCTTCTTCTATACCACATACTTTTATCTTCCTCATCCATTCACCTTCATTTTCACATCTACACCGTCTATTCCCAGCAACAAGGACCATCGCAGCCGTCCAACCAAATCCTTATGTTGACCGTCCGATTGAAAACATGGACAGTACTAGGCGATCGTATCCATTTCTCGAGATATCCTCTCCATTTACCCTCTCCACATGCTTCTTTATCTGCTTGCTTCTTATGCAGCAGCATGCTACTTTATCTTCTTCGAATCAATGCGGAAATTAGTCATTGGTTGCGCCTAAGCCACCATCGTGAAGCCGGATCTGATATTTTGTTGCTGGATTTCTCCTTTTATATAAAAGTTTCAATCTCTAGTTTTTGTTGAGTTAGTTTTCTTATGGATAGATTTCTTTCTATTGATTTCAACTTCGCTTTGATTAAGTCTTTATTTATATTTCATTTCTGCTTCTTTTGCTTGGCCAGATTTTTGCTTTGATTTGCGTAGATCAGAACTTGTGCTTTGCTTAGATTAGAACTTGTGCTTCAGCAGCAGAACAGATATGCATACACTTCAGAGTTCCTTATCGTCCTCAATGCGGTCGTCGCAAACTTTCGCCTGCAGTGAGCAATCAGCCGGAGGTTCTGGTTTCAAGCCAGTAGTTGCACAGTGTAGCCTTATTATAAGGCCTTCTTCCAGTAGCAGCTTCTCTATCCCATCTGTTGGTTACAATGCTCTAGCCTCCAAAGTTCCTCAACCTCTTAGAATGAAAGCTGCGGGCTCCGGTGTGGTAGCCATGGCAACCGATGCTGCGGCTGCCGGTTACGCTGCTGCACTGGCTGACCTTGCTAAATCCAAAAACGTTTTAGAAGCTGTTAACAGTGACATCGACAAGCTATCTTCGTTTCTTAAGACGCAGGAGCTCTGCAATTTTCTTATTAATCCAGTTATTATTGATGAGAAGAAGAAAAGCATTCTCAAAACACTTGCCGATGATGCTAAGTTTCAGGAGTATACTCTAAACTTCCTTTACCTTTTGGTGGACAAGAAAAGGATTAATCTCATCCAAGATATTATTACCGAGTTCGAAGAGATTTACGACAGGTTGACGGATACACAAGTTGCTACCGTCACATCTGCAGTTAAAATTGAGAACTCTCAGCTTGCGTTGATTGCAAAAAAG
Organism: Diphasiastrum complanatum; assembly: GCA_029204225.1. NCBI lineage: Eukaryota > Viridiplantae > Streptophyta > Lycopodiopsida > Lycopodiales > Lycopodiaceae > Diphasiastrum > Diphasiastrum complanatum. The sequence goes on along the minus strand of CM055093.1, from coordinate 2,847,284 downwards.
GTTCGAAGCCTTACCGCAGCCAAGAATGTAAGACTGAAGAATGTAATTGACCCCACGCTCATAGCTGGTTTCATAGTCAAGTATGGCAAGGATGGATCATGTTTCATTGACCTGAGTGTGAAAGGACAGCTTGAGCGCATTGCTGCTCAAATGGACTTTTCTGAAAAGGTTGGATCCTTCTAGAAAATAACGGAGAAGCTTTGAAGACCTAAAAGGATTTGCGCAGCAGCATTCTGGTGCCGAGGTTTGGAAGATAGCGACCAAAACCTTGACCGTGAAATGTTTCATTAATTTTCTTTCAAAGCCATGAATAATTGACAATGTTATAAGCGCCTGAATTTGTTTATTGATCTTCCATCCTAAATACTCTGATAAGGCTTACTTATTCGCCATATCTATCATCCGGTCTCGATCCTGCGAGATGTTTTAGGTAGGCACAAACTTTGCATATGATCAGTGACTCGTTTATCTAAGATCAATTAAGAATTGCCGGATACTATGTTTGTAGCTGTGTTGTTACATCAGGAATTGCCTGTGATTTGGAATCACGTAAATTCTGTTGATGCCTGATTCAGCGAGAACTACATCGAGTTTCTTTCCGACCAGGCTACAACCTGATTCAAAGACCGAATGTGATTCTGAATAACCTCCTGTAAGCAATTTTCAGACGTGAGATAATGAACGTGACTATATCAGATCGACGCGCTCTCTCTCTCTCTCTCTCTCTCTCTCTCTCTCTCTCTCTCGCTCGCTCTCGCAATAAATGCATTATTTACATTGTATGTAGCTAATATTTGATGTATTTTTCTTGTTTTGTAAGATTTTGGATGTTTTCAGTGGAGATGTGCTTACGCTAGATTTTTGGTGATTTGCACATACGATAGATATAATAACAAATTTACTTCGTTCCTTTGGCAAATCCCACTCTCATTCTAAGTATATTGGTCCATAAAAATTTAATAATGAAATCTCTCTTTCCGTAAACAGGTGGCGTGCTGTGAGTCACATGTTTTTTTTTTTAATGGTTGCATGGAGCATCATGTCACCACCAGGCAGGCAGCCATATCAATATCCCATAAGCATATGTCTGAATTGGTCCTCCTCTCCCATGAGAGTGGATGCTCGATAAATGTGCGTGGGCGCTCAATGCTGGGGAAAAGCTGGTGCTCGATGTCCGGGACTCAAATCATGAGTGTATTTAGAGGCTGGGTCGAAGGACCCTCTCAAGTTTATATTCAACTCAGACACGAGTACTAGTGGTTTTGTCTTCAAGATGGAGGTCCATAGGAAATGGAAGATCTGAAATCAGAATGGAAAGAGTGTGATTTGGAGGGGCATAGGAACATGCAATTGATGTGTTAAAAGGAGGCGCTAGGGAGTCTCTTACCTGGTTGGCTGTATTGACTTTTTGGTCAATTCTCAACCTGATTTGAGAGATCCTAATCAATGGGGATGCTATTTTTAGGAACCAAATTTTATGTAAAATTAACAAATAACCGGTCACTATTCAAAACTCTCGTGTTTCCTTTAGAAAAAATATGGGCCCGAAGAGGGCCCTATAAGAAATGCCATGGAGAAGAGAAAAAAATAGCACTAAAATCTCAAAATATCATTTCTCACACGTCTTTACATGAGCATCATGTACCTTATGAGTGTCACATCAAACGTCACTGGTGCTTAACAATAGTTAAATATGATTTCTGATAAGTCAAAATATTCCCTCCCAAAAGTTGGGACATTCAAAAATTCAAAAAGTACATGGACTGTGGCATTTTATAAATATGGAAGTCTACCATCTCCATCTCACGGGTCGAACAAAGTGTTTAGCGACATCTCCAGTTCCATTATTGTTTCTATGCTCTTTGGTATTATTATTTTTGCTATTTTAGCTGATGTCTAAGCTTTATCATCTTCATGTGGATCTTTCACTAGAGTATGCTCCACTTAGAGCAAGAAATTCAAAAGAATCTAAATTATCAGCTTCTGATATGATCCATTACAGGGAGGAAAAGCTAAAGCATTTAGATTTATAGTCATCACGAACATTGTATCCTATTGATCTATATTCAAGGCAACATCCTGATTTTAATTCGGTAACTCAATTAATAGTGTATATGTGTCATGGAAAAAATGGTCTTTTGGGTTACTGTGAGAATTTGAAAGCCTATGGCAATGCAAATTCATTGCAAAGAATATATTTTTTAGAAGAGGAATATAATAAAATATCAAGGGAAAGTCAAGAAAAAACTATAAAGCTGAAAACTTGTTTGGAGGAAAATGAGATACTCAAGAAGGAGATTCAAATGTTACATCTTCTTTACGTACTACTAGTAATGATAAGATGAAAATGGCATTTCAATCCATACATATCTTGTATTTGTCTCTGGTAAAAGACGTGGATTTGTTAAATAAAAAGGCAAAAAGTAATAAGAGAAAGAGATTGGTAACAAGAGATATTTGTGATCTCTCATCCAAAGGAGGCTATCTAAAATGAAGGATTTGTGCATTCAAGTAAGTTTTAGCTTATTTGTATTGATAGTAGTTCGTTATTTGTTACCACTTCCTTGAATTTTAGCAATGATTGAGATTGTGTCCAAATCTTTACTAACTATTTCAAAACATGATTTTTGCTAGGCATATCTACATTGGGTGTTGAAGACCATTTGGTTGATGAGATTTTCATTGGAAAATCATTAGGTTCTAATTTAACTATAAGTCTTTGAAGTCAATGTTAAACAACAATAAAATGAGAAAAATTAATACTTCAATTATTGATAACATTATGAATGAAGTTGGGAAAATTATTGGACATTACATTAGTTCAAGGGGCATGTGATTTTTCTAGTATTAGTAGAGAAGCATATGCAACAATGCTCAAGATGATAAAAGAAGCATTTGCACAAGTTAGTGGAAAAAACTTTCGATCCCACGACCATTGCATCTTTTTTTTTAAAAAGACGTTAAATCAGGGCATGCCAAACATAGTGGATATTCCATTTCATATCAATGAAGTGTATTGTTTGAAAGGAGAATGTCTAGCTTATGACAATTCCAACAATCTCTTTATTGGTATTAATTAGTTGCTAGCATTCATAATAGGATTTAATGGTATTACAAATGAGAGTGTGAATAACAAGCTAGTACTTGTCCTTAAATTGAATGAGTCTGAAATTATAAAGAGACAAAACATGGAGAGAGTTAGTCTTATAGACATGAATGGAGCACTTTCAAATTCACAACTCCGGCAAGGAATCAACTTCAATGTTCATTCAGTTTTAATGGTTGGCAGCTTTTCAGGTATAGTTGCTTTATTGCAGTTTCTATATGAATAATCATTTTATGTTGATTTTATGATACAACAATATTTCGTCTCTCTTCTAGTGTGTTGAAAGAAGACCATGACATTCTCTCATGGATATTTAGTAGAACATCATATCCTGCCATCATCAGAAGTCACATGGAGGGAGTTCCAGTTACTATTCCAAGCATTAACAATTTCAACATAGAGTGGCATTTGGCAGGAGATCTAAAGACGTTAAAGTGTATGTTCAACGTCTCTCATGGAGCTAATTCAAAGCACCCTTGTTTGTATTGCATGAAGACAACAAAAGACATGTCAAGGAGTACAAGAATATCAGTGGAAAGAAGGGGCATTATGCATCTGAATGCTACAAGAGGCTAAGAGCACAAGTGGAGGAGGACAAACAAGGAAACCTTGCAAAGGAGGAGGAGGAGGATGAAGTAGATGTATTCTTGATGGCATCTACATCCTCACCAACAAGCAATAGCAATTCAAGAGACAATTGGTGGATCGACAGTGGGGCTAGCTCCCACATGTCTTGTGAAAAGGACTTTTTCTCAACCTTACACTATTTTCATGATGCTAAAACGTTTGTCTTTACTGCAAATGATGAAGAGTGTAGGATAGATGGTGTTGGCACCATCTCTTTGTGTCTAGAATCCTCAAAATGCATGGATTTAGAAAATTTCCTTTATGTACCATTAATCACCAAGAATATGCTTAGTGTTGGTCTACTCTTAGAAAGTGGTTTGGGTGTCCACTTTAAGCTTGGTGTTTGCTTCATCTTGAAGAATGATGTTTGCATTGCAAAGGGATTTAAACATGGAAGATTGTTTAAGTTGGAAGCTAGTGTTGCTTTTGAAAGAATGAGCTTGGCAAAGGAGGAGATCACTCAAGAGGAGTTCTTGGCAAAGTGTGATCTTGCTTGCATTGAGGAGGAGCATCAAAAGGAGGAAGATCTTGAGGATCAGCCTCAAAGCATGAGAGTTCCAAGGGAGTCCTCAATGACAATGGCCGAGTCATCAAATTGCATGCATATTGTCCATTCAAGTGTGCATCTTGCAAGAGTGGTGAGCATTGGAGAGTTTACTATCTTTGAATACTTTTTGGAAAGTATTAGTAGACATGAGGTGACTTGTTTCTTACCTTTAAGATTCATGGTGTTTATTACTTTGTATGACAAGACAATGAAATGGGATGCTTTGAAATCTACATTTGTTGTTGATAAAGCAATTTCATTGGATAGCTATTTTTGTAATAGTTTGAATAGAGTCATAAAAGATGAAACATCATTTGCGTGTTTTGCTCTTCAAGTAGAGATTGTAGAATCTACTTGTTTTCAACCAAAAAATTTGTCAATGGTGAAAATGTGATCTTTCAAGAGTGGAAGATTTGTAAACTTGAAGAAGAACCTTTGGATCAACACCTTATTCAATTCATTAATTTTTTGGAGTCAAGTCAAGTGGAGGAGCAAGCTCAAGACCCAAGGACTCCAAGAAGAACCTTGAGTATTAAGATGGAGCCATCTAGGCTCAATCATATGGATCAAGCAAGGCAAGTTGTCTTTGGCAACACTATGTATGCACTTAATAGTTTAATTGATGTATCTTCAAGTGCAAAAAATGCCTTGGAATCCATGGCTTGGCATGATGTATAGTTTTTAAAGTGTGCTACATGTATATAGACACATTTGTGGAACATCTTGTAAGGGATCCTTTAAGAGGTGGTGAAAGATCCTTCATGGACATCATTCTCTATTGGAGTCTCAAAAGTTCCTTGTTTGTAGCTGGATTTTTTAGACACTTCTAAAAGCTTTCATTCATCTATCAAGAGAGTTGTAAATAGATCAAGCTAAATTTGAGGAGGAGTGTGAAGAATTGCCAAAAATTGGCAAATTTAGCTTGATCAAAAACCATGTAGAATAGTGTAAATTGTGTACACAAGTGGGTCCCACACATGTGAGGCCATGATGCCACATGGGAAACCCATCCTAATGTAGTTTAGGTCAAGTCAAGAGAGTTGGTCATGTCTATTTGGTGCTCATCCCTACTTTATAGGACCTACACCTAAGTTTAAGGTGAAAATTTGACCAACTAGCTACCTACCAAGCATAACTCTAGGATCTAGGCTAGGGTTTCATTTTAGGGCAAGAAGGGTGAGTTAACTTCCTTATTACATGCTGGAAATCCACCTAACTTCAAGAAGGGAGTCTAATTTGCTATGTATTCCAAGCTCCCATAGTGAGAAGATAGAAAATTTTTGGAGCTCATTGACAATCTCAAGCTAGTTCACTATGTACATTGAGTTTTTGTGATCCAAATGAAACCAAATCAATTTCTACTTGTTTCTCAGGTTGAATTCCGTACTATAGCCTGTAGTACACACGTGTGGGCTCGGATTTCAATGTTTATCAATGCTTTTGATTGTTAATGCTTGTTGTTTGTCAAATTGCCAATCTAGATCAACTTTTTTGTGTCTAGTTTTTTGATAGATTGTTAAGCAAGCATCCAATCACTCTTGTGGATCTTTTGTAGATCCATTTATGGTCCTAAAGTACAGTACTTTCACACTGGCTAGCCAACGAGCTGACCAAAAAATTTTGCAACATTTTTTAATTTCTACTGTTTGTGCCTTCATGAATATGCACTAGAAAACTCGTTTGCCTAATCTATAGTAGTTGAACTACTAATTAGGACGTCTTTCACTTCAAAGAGAATTTTTAACAATAAAAAACATGTGAGCAATGGGGATCACTTCATGATAAATTGTTATACACAATCAGCTAAGTCTGGTTGTCTTGTCAACAGAAAATGAATTTTGTTGTTATTTGGACGTTATTAGATTTCTTGAGTGAAATTTTGGCTTGCATTCAAGTTTATTGCATTTTGCCTTTTGCACCAAGGATATTAATTAGGTTTACAACGTCATATATTGCATTTTACTGATAAACATATATATGACATGTAAGAGAATTGGTTGCATCATGAAAGTTTCACAAAAACACAGTTTAAAAGAGACTTTTCCAAAGTTCAGCTACTTTTGACTTCATTAGTGACTTTTCCAAGATATAAAATCTAGATGTATTCTAGATCCATGAACTTGTATTTGAACAAAATTGTCCTTATATTTGTTTTGTATGTAGTACGGTGTTGACACAATCTATGGCACAAAAAGTTGGGATGGAAGTAAGTGCAAGTTGTGCAATTATTGATCATACAATGGTTTGTTTTTCTTCCTTTTTAAAGTTAAAAATATTTAAATGATAATTGTAAACATTGTCGTTGTCTTCTCTTATTGTTTCCGTTTTGTGTTCATGTCATAGTTACAATCACAAGTTGAAGATCCCACTTAGGTGACCGAAGCAGTTGCTAAATATTCTAATCATATAGAGGTCATCGACACTGAATAATTTATAGAAGACCAATCAGGATTAGAGAATATGCGTAACTATGACATACAAGCACACGATTGGAAGAGCAACATACAAAAGACCCCACAACCACGATAGGTAAAAAAAGAAAGGAAAAAGAAAACACCTAAAATTTTTGGAATTGTGCCAATTTCATTTCATGTGGATATGCTATTAGTTACCATGAGTAATTTAAGATTGACAAGATCCACACCACCACCCTTCATTACTTCATGTAGAATTGCATCAAATTCTACAATTAGGAATGTGAAAAACCAATATTTGAAATCAAAGCATGCCTTCAGAGATTAGGGGTATGTCACGGGGAAGGGAAATTTTATACTGTCACTTTGTACCATTGGAGAAGGGGTGATTTGGTTGAGATCTGCATGGTTGCATGTTGTTATGTTGGGATGGAAATCACATACTACTAGGTTGGATGGAGGCCATCCCTGAAAATTTTTTAGAGGACATTAGCAAGCATGTGCTAGCAAGAGCTTCATTCATCCACCCAACAACAAAGGAGGGTTCAATGCATATACTTGCATCCATGAACTGAATAAATTGGTAAGCAATCTCATAAGATGATACGACAATGCATTTGCTTTTTACAAATAAAACAATGTAGATTATGATAAGTATCATACTTGTTAAATGAGACAGAGGTAGTTAAGATACACGTAATATACAATGTTAGGCGAGTAGCAGAGTGCAATACAAAATATTTCAAAAACGTTTTACTAATAAGAGTTGCAAGAAATTGAAAAGATTTGGGTAGGAGAAAAAAAAAAAAAAGGGAAACACACTTTGGTATCCACTAACGCGTTACATGTTGGCAACGGTTTTATTTATGGTACTTGTTTTATTTTTTAATTGCATTTTGATTTGTTTCAGCATTATATTTGATATGCCATGTACTTATGGAATCGTTTTTGGGTAGAATGATATCAATAAAGATCTGGCTGAAGCGTGGGAGAAGTGTGAGGCAACGAGAGATAGTTGAAAAAGGCAAAAAGCTTAAAAGATGCCCAAAGTGGTCTCGTCATGAAATGGTCAACAAAGATGTCAAAATTGTTGGGAATTGAGAAGTTTGGTTTGAAAGAGTGACAACTATGGATGTCGGGGGCACTCGTCTTTCTATGGGCCTCAAAAAGCTACATTCGTTGAGGTGTGCAAATGTGGCAAATGAATTGCGAAATACATGGTTGGTTATGGCAATAGGACCAATGAGAGCTCAATTTGGTATTTTCGAAGGTGATAGGGACTTTCACCTTTGGGTAGTGAAACAGACATGGCTTACACATCTAGTGGTCCAAGCAAAACTTGTCGTGGCTATCTATGTGAGCTCAGTATGTAACTGATGTAGGTTTAACATGTCTATGTGAAAGCTCATTTGTATGCTTGTCTTTTTTTCTTTTATTTAATTTCATTATGTCATATTTGTATGTCATTTTAAATAGTATGTGCTTCACCAACTACGTCCAACTTTGGTGATGATGGCCCATTGGAGGAGTACATAATGGAATATAAGATGAGATATCGCAACCCACAAAATTGTGAAGGTACAATGTTATCTTGAAAAGCACTCATTTCATTCATTAAATTTTTAGTGCTCTATTTGTTAAGAAATAATTTGATTTGAATATTATACGAGTCATTTGCATATTAACAGATATATGCGGTAGTGCCAGAAAGATCATGCATTGCAATCCATGCCTCATGTGCTCCTCATTTGGAATCAAGTTTCAAACAAGCAACACTCCATGCCATTCAGAGCAGTATCATCTCTTGAGAGGCAATGAATTGACCAAATGGGAGATTACCAATTGCCCATGAAGATCTGTGATGGGCACCCTCCTCAACCTGAAAAGAGACAAAAAAGCTGATCCAAACTCCACTTGGAAAAATCAACAGGCTACCGAATCTGTAGCAAGCTTGTATGTTGGCGCCCTACCAGAAGAGGAGCTACTCTACCTTATGTTCTGAAATTTCAATTCAAAGAAGGTTCTTATCCTAAAGAGGAGCATGCCATATTTGAGAGACACAAAAGAGGTGAGTTGCGTGTTCAAGTCATAGATACAATGTTGTCTGAATTTGCTGAGTTTGAGAGCTCTACACTTGACATTAGACTGAAGGTTATTGAGGCAAGAGTTACAGAGAGGCAAAGTGTCACTGCTCTTTGAGCTACAAAAAGAGATGCCAAAGAAAAAATACTCTTACAACCAAGTAGCATGGAAAATACATGGGTGGCCAAGAAGAGAAAGTGAGAAGAGTTTACATACAAGGCACCAAGCCTCAACAAGATTGTTGCAAATTCTCATATTGCATATGTACATGGAGATTTTATTCTTCCCTAGAGATGTTGTCTATTATTGAGCACTTGAAAGAAATTTGTGTGGGGTTAGGTGAAGGACACAGAAGAGGAAAGTTTGTTATGTATGGTACTAAATTTGAAATAGATAGGTGCAATATTGTAAAACTGAGGACATGCTTTGTTGGGCACTTAGTGGGCCCCACCACAGTACACTGTACATGTAGAGCAATAAGTGCAAGGGCAATGGCTTCCTGCGTGTATAAGCCCAACCCAATGAGCACGCAATTTGGTTTTGTAGAACTTGTAGAATTAGAAATAAGTGACTAGGGGCCTAAAACTCTAAAATGACATTAGAGGCCCTAAGTCAAGTTGTTAATAAAAAAGTTAAAAGGGCCCAAATTAGAACTCACATGAATCATGTGAGTGCCCTTGTGCTTTCTTAAGGAACCATTAGATTCATTTTGTGTTAGTTTAGGAGGCTTGGATTAGGATCCTTGCCATTGTAATTAACCAATAGGAGAAAGGGGCAAGGGCCTTCCCCATCCATATAAAGGCACCCTTTGTACCATATTTCCATGTTCAATAGGAGGAGGAGATTATGCCCAAATGAGATTTGAACATCCTTGCTTCCTTCTCTCTCTCTCTCTCTCTCTCTCTCTCTCTCTCTCTCTCTCTCTCTCTCTCTCTCTCTTGCATTTTGTATTTGCTTTCCATTTGCTTCTTCTCTCTACTTGCATGTTGTTAATGATTTCTAAGAGAGTAGAGAGGATAGGATGTAAGCACGTCTCCCATTGTAATCCATTCTACCTTCTCAAGTGAGAGCTTCTAGCTTCCTTGTGAATGTGAGCCATAGGGATCTCTATTGCTAGGTCTCATGTGGCCTATCTACATGAATCCATGCTCATTTACATTGCTTTGTACTCTTCTTTTCATTGCTAATGTGATTCCATTGAGATCTCCATGTTTCTAGCAAAAAGAAAGCTACAAAAACAATAAACTCATCAAATCTAATGGAATTCTCATAGAATCATCATGAATCATGGATCTATGCTATGATACCAAGAAATGTCATGTTCCAAATCTCAAGCAAATAGCAATTACAAAAAAAGTAAAGCTAATAGCAAGAAAAGTACACAGCATTCAAGATAGCATATCATTAGAAAGCTAGAAACATGGAGATCACAATGGAATCACATTAGCAATGAAAGAAATAGTACAATCAATGGAAATGGAGCATTGATTCATGTGGATAGGGTACATGAGACCTAGCAATGGGGATCTCTATGGCTCACATTTACAAGGAAGCTAGAAGCTCTCACTTGCAAATGAGCCAAAAGATTCACAAAATGATGTCTCTTGTCTAAGTATAGACAATGCTCTTACTTAACTAAACATAACTATCTTGAGGGATAGTTAGCCCTTGTTAAGTATTATTTAGGCTACGTTGGGCCCTTGCGTGCCTATTATCCTTATTAATTACTTTGGAGGGCCTAAAGAGGGAACCACGTTGTTCTTAAGGCTAATAGCTCCTTTTGGGCCTACAAAGCTTACAATGGATATTATATTGACTTGAAAAGCACTGATGTACTAAAAGTACATGACACTCCCCCTACTTAAACATTTTTGTCCCAAAAAATGAAGACGCTTGTCTGATCAATTGGATCGCCTTGGTTAAGTAGTCATGATTGAGGATGTGTCGTCCAAAAATAATTATTGCCTCTTTACAAATCCAAAGCTGTCGAATTGAAGTCGTTTTGTTAGCTTCAGACTGTAATCCTTGTTCCCATGGAGAAAAATTGATGGTCGAAGAAGAGTCTGATAAAGCACCATATTGCTTGTTGGCAACCAATCTGTATGGAATGGACAGAGTGTGTCACTGCAATATCCTCTTTTGACTACTTCCTCGACATCATACCAATTTGGAGGCTTATCTAATTCCCTTGGATTCTTGGTTTTGTCTTGCATCTGGCTCTTCTACCATATTTGGCAATCCATGTTGTTTAACCAACTTGATGAAGAACATTATAATTCTTCCATGAGCACTGGTAGTCAGGAGTTGTTGTTCAAATATAAATGCTCTATGCGAAGTAGTCGGCATGATTATTGAAACTCGATTGTATGATGAAACATAATTCTGGGCATACTGTTCAAATTGAGTCAATACCTCATTCATAGGTGTTTGTGAATATTTGACCTAATTGACCTCAAACATGGACTCTTGTCTCGAAATATTAAATTTGCAGTTGCCCATATAAATTGTTGAAGCATCAATATCAAATAGTGAAAATACCCAAAGTTGAACTAGAGATTTGATGGTTTGATTGTTCCAAATATCCATTGATGAACAATCATTGTTGACATTATTCAATTGAATATTCATTTTGTTAGAACCAACCGAGCAATGCAAACTTCTCCAAAGAAACTGATATAGAATGCTGGTATATTTAAAATTCAGTTTCCAATAGAGTGTTGATTGATTGAGAGAACATTTTCAATCATTATTCACGTCCATAGTTTTCAAATATAAACGCGAATTAGGTGATGCCATTTGAGTTCTAGAGAATCCATAGGAGTAAGGTTCTCCAACAAAAGCCAATTGAAGCTCTTAACTAATGGATCCATGAGGCGTTGAACAATAATCCAAAGTATTGATACAAGTAAAATTTCCATGGATTAATGAAATCTCTTCATTTCTACCAGTATCCATGTTGAATACCTCATACTCCCTTAGATCATTGTCAAAAATAAAATTATTCTCAAAAGCTCCCACATCAATTTGACATGGTTCGTAGATCGGATCCTGATAATAACCACTCCATTTCAAATCATGGAATATCGGTGTCATATAGTCCTCAATCTAAAATTTTGGTGAATGCCTTGATCGACTTTCTTCAAGCATAGCAATATTCTCAATCTAACGATCCATAGTTGCTTGTTCATTGACCAAATTAAGGCATTGATGTAGGTCAAGTTACGAACTTTGATGGTCGAAGTGAAACTCAAAAGGATGTTCAATTATCTTCACATCTTGATATGAATCTTGACTTTCGTCTAAATCCTGATTTTAACCATCTGTTTTTGTAACTTGATCAAAATCTTGAATTGGACTTTTGTTGCCTGCAGCTGTATCTGGATCTGAGACTTGACTTTCATTGTCGCTTTGCTCATCTAACTCATTGTCCTCGCTTTGCTCATCCGCTTCGTCGTTATCACTTTGCTCATCAGACTCATTGATGAGATCATCTTCATCTTCAGAGATTTTTTTTCTTTCATTCACATGCAGTTGTCGATCCACTGATGCTTTAGTGTATACACTCACTTTCTGAATCTGCATCTTTATTTCCAACTTAAGCCTTTGTTCTTGTTGCTTGTACTATAAAACATATTCCATAGTTTCCCTTAATCGGAACCCAGGCTGGAGAGAAGTAGTTTGTAGATAGTTTTCTACAATGCTCCGATATTGAGGTTGTAAGCCATATATATAGCATTGTACAAGATATACTTCTCCATAATCGAATATTGGGACCAGTTGTTGGAATTCTCTATTGTACTCAACAACTGTAGTTGTCTGGTCCAAAGAACACCGTTGGATGAAGTCAGATCGATTAAAGATCTGTCTACAAACTCTTTTGAAAGTTAACCAGTTCTCAAAAAGGAAGTCGTGAACGATGTTCCACCATGACTGAACACGTCTTTGGAAATCCTCCACTATAGTAGAAGTTATATCCCAAATCTTCTAGCCAACTGTCTACATTAATAGAGTGAATGCTTCCATCAAAGGTAGAACTAACATATTCAGACAGTCGTTGGTTGTAATAATAAGGTTTCCATTGAGCGGTGACTTTCCACCATTCATTGATATGGTTTGTAGATAAGTGCTCCAGAACAAGTGCACGATCCATCATATTGCGCAACTCCATAAAACTAGCGGCATAAATGGATTTGGAAAGAGTTGGTTGAAGCACATTCTTTATAGGCGTTTGAAGGAAACCCACATAGTAGTTCAAACATTTTCTATACTCAAATTTTGTCTTCTGAACCAATGCCAAAAATTGCTGATTAATTTGCTGTACAAAACCAGTTTGTTTGAGATATTCGAATGATTTCTCATAAAATCTGGTAATACTATCGATGCAAGCAATTTTGAATTGATTCCAAAGCTTTGTGTCCGAATGTGCTTGAGTATCCCACCATGCTTGAACTTGTCCTTGAAAGCACGATGAAGCGAAATAGATTTTATCTTTTTTAGAATAATGGCGATGACGGAAATAAGCTTCTAATTTAGTCAACCAATCATCAATGCTGATTGAACTTGGTTGTCCGTCAAATAAAGGTTGTAACGTACAATTTCAGATTGTATTTCATCAATAGATGGAAATTGAATGTTTTGACTATAACGGTCCATCATTAATGACTAGTGAAGACTTGTGAACTATGAATTCACCGTCTGAGATTTATTTAGAATGGTATTTTACAAGCTGGTAAAATTGCTCTTCTCCACTCACTTAACAATTCTAAGTCCTCGAAGAATAAAGTGGCTATGAATAGAAAGTGTAACAAATTAAAATGAAGTAGCAGTTGTGTTCAATCTGTCACCACAAACAAATTTGCTTTTTACAGCGTTTGAATCCGATTTAAAACGGAGATGATATGAAGATTTGAAATTTTTTAATGAAAACACAAAGAAACTGACTCAATAGGAAAAAAGTTGAGAAGTAATAATGACACAATTTTAATAACTTAGCAGTGTCAGGCTCATCTTTCTAATCACATTGCGTTTTTATAACACTGGGATCTGAGCTCACACTAAAAAGTTATGTGGAGTTATAGAATAAAAAACAAAATTGAATTTAACAACTTAGTAAAAAGGGGTTAAAGAAGAATCAAAATTGAATTCAATAAATTTTTGGAATCCACAAAACATGCTTGTGCTCAAAGAAGAATAGAAAGAACCATCAAAAATCCAAAAATTGTCAACAAATTTTTTTATCGACTGCTCTTTTGGTGCATTTGGGTGCTCGTCATAAAAAAATTGTGACAACAGAAGGGATCGACTAGAGAGAGAAAAAAGAAGGAAAATCTCAACCGACAGAATTTAGAGAGAGAGAGGAGGTAGCCGACACTTAGAGAGAGAGCGAGAGTAGCCGACGGTTAGAGAGAGAGAGAGCAAGTAACCGACACTTAGAGAGAGAGTGCAGGTAACCGACGTGCTGAGAGAGCAAGTAACCGACGCTTAGAGTGAGAGAGCAAGTAACCGATGCTTAGAGAGAGGGTGCAGGCAACCGACGTGCTGAGAGAGCAAATGTGACCAAAGGAGAGAGAGGGAATGTAAGCGAAGTGAAGGAATTCTTGGAGGAATCAGATCGCGATGGTGAGAGTGAGCAAGAAATGTCAAGAAATGTCATTCAACAAGCTCAATCTGGTACTGGCAAGACCGCTACCTTCTGTTCAGGGATTCTGCAACAATTAGATTATGACTTGCTTACATGTACATAGAGGATGTGGTGCAGAAAGTTGCAGTGTAGGTAGATGATAGGCCTTGTGTCACTTATGTGGGCAATGGCAGAGCAGACAACTTTGTGAAGATGGTTCACAATGGCATTGAGTATGGGGCGTTGAACAATAATCCAAAGTATTGATACAAGTAGAATTTCCATGGATTAATGAAATCTCTTCATTTCTACCAGTATCCATGTTGAATACCTCATACTCCCTTAGATCATTGTCAAAAATAGAATTATTTTCAAAAGCTCCCATATTAATTCGACATGGTTTGTAGATCGGATCCTGATAATAACCACTCAATTTCAAATCATGGAATATCGGTGTCATATAGTCCTCAATCTGAAAGTTTGGTGAATGCCTTGATCGACTTTTTTTGAGCATAGCAATATTCTCAATCTGACAATCCATAGTTGCTTGTTTATTGACCAAATTAAGGCATTGATGTAGGTCAAGTTCCGGACTTTGATGGTCGAAGTGAAACTCAAAAGGATGTTCAATTATCTTCACATCTTGGTTTGAATCTTGGATATTATATTGCCTTGAAAATCACTGATGTACTAAAAGTACATGACACATACAATTGTCACACATCATGCTTTGCTCCACAAGTCTCAATAGGAGTGTGTGGGTCCTCTCAAGGTTACTAGTTACTTACTAACCTTGACATGGAATTAAGTCGATGCATAATCAATATTCTCAAATACCAGAGGGCCAATCTACCATATTAGGACTATTCCAAATCCTTAGCTAAATATGGACGTAACGTTCTTCCCCCCTTAGATAAGTTATGTCCTCAGAACGAGAAAGGTAAGACATGGAATTATTTTTTAAGCTTTTAACTTTTACCCAAGAATTACTATCCTTACTCTGAACTTTTCTTCTTGAATAAGTACTCAGAGATGCAACAATTCTTCAATTGCTTGCCTCTACACAGAAGTACTAACTTAAAATCCAAAGATACATAAATATTCTGAATCAGTTGATCTTCTTTGAATAATAGATATCACTTGTGAATCAACTCCTTATGCTAAAGATCAAATCACAAAGCTGAAAAAAAATCCATTTTGATCATAGCCTAAAATCTGTCCACAATTACTTGTAGATATTAATGCTTCTTGGTACAAATACTCTTAGAATATTCAAATATTCTAAGGTACAACCATTCAATCAAGTGAAATCTCTAGGAGATCCATTAAATGTCATATTTTTATAACTCCATCCAGAGCGCTGTAGCTACTCTAATGAGTTAAACGCCCCATTTCTAGCATCACATGCAGAAAATCAGCAATCTATATGAATCTAAATAGATTTACCTGTCTCCTATGAATTTGGAGATCTAGAGTAAACTTGTACACAAGCACTTACAGACTATAATCTATAGTAGAATTTCATCCACTAAGTTAAGAAGATTTCCATAAGTAAAACAAACTACCTCATGAAAACGCCTATGAGATATAGATTCCTTAAGTGATTCATTGTAGATGAAATTGTCATCTAAGAATACCACTAGGCATTGACCCAAGTATGGACTAGAAATGTCGTTCATATACTGACATGTGCATTTGCAACTTGGAAATATCTCATTCGAGAAAGAGATTGGGACTAACTTGGAGGTACACACATTTGGAGGTCACATGTGATAGAAATGCGTGGTGGTGGTCTGGTTGGAAGGGATTGAACAAGATTAGATGAGCTGTGTGTGGGACACACATGAGATGAAGAACATGTTAGTGATCAAACTTTGGAGACTGTTGGCGAGTGGTAGATACACTTACAACCGCATATTCTCGGTAAGTCAAGTCAATTTTCTGTATCAGTATTGCATCAGAGATGTAGATTCTAGTGATAGCAGAGTGCAAATCATTTAGTTTGGGCCATGGAAGATCTCACAAGTTCATTTGGAGGGATATTGGCATGCACTATATGTGAGGGACTTGATAGGCTTTGGAGTTCACATCTCAGTGTATTCTCAACATTGGTTTGGAACCTTCATAAGCAGCTTTGGAGCCAGCTTGGAAAAATACATGTGGGGCACTACAAGGTAGATGCTTAGATCTTCGAGATGAATGATGACATTGGGATACTTGATTGGATTGGATTGTTAGATGATAGGGTAATCATCAGGGAATAGCTATTTTCATATTGGACTTGAGTCATTAGATGGGACAAGACTTGTAGGGGTGATTCATCATGGAATTAGAAAGCTACAAACACAAATGGGCAAGGCATGAAGCTTTGAGAGCCAACTCTAGGATGGAGAGCTAATGGATATCACATGATCGGATGTGATAGTGGCCAACACTATGGTGAGTGGTTTACATGAGATCAGCATCAATGGGGAGGCATCTACCATCACGGGCATGGATAAATTATTTATAGCTTTCATGCATTTGGTTGTATTTGTAGGAGTATAGGCTTGGCACATGTGTTGGATCTTAGTTTATTTAGATTCACAGGTGGCAAAATCAAGGAAAGCCTAGTAGAAGTCACTTGGAGCCATATACCTCAGTATGATCAATGAGACATGTTGGGTCTCTCGTGATTAAGTGCAGAACAAGAAAGAGAACTCAACATAGAAATTATAATAGGAGTTTTACCAAACTATAGTTGCAGACCTTAACTTAGATCGATAGCAGGAATGTCTTGTAGGTGTCAAAGACAACCATGAAGGGAGCGAAACAATTAGGTGTTTGAGATAGCCATGCTTCCTTCAAGATTAGACATTCCGAATGGAGCGAGTATCAATGAGAGAGAGAATATCAGAAAGCATTCACAGTGGAACACACATAAGAAAATAGAGAATCTGAATTAAGCTGTTGTGAATACAATGATCAGATCACGATCTTGTGCCCTCGAATGGTTCACAATAATAGTGCACTATGTGCTGTGAGCTTACTTAGCTAGCTACAGATTGAATAACTATCTCTACTTCTTGAATGGATTTCACTCTCTCAAATATCTCTGATCCTAAGGAATCAGATAATCAGATAATTAAGATACAATGGAGTTCATGAAGGAACTTTGAATCATGCTAAATTATTATTCGTGTTCTTGTCGCTCATCCATTTATTCATCACTCTTCTCACTTGCCTGTTTATTTGTGAGTTGCCGTTATGTATATATACATGGAACAATTACAATGATTGTGTGGGCAGCAAGCGTGAAACAATGCAGTTACTAAAAAATACTGAAGTGAACTGTAACATAGTTTGCATCAGATAGGACATACCAAGTTGACAGGATGGTGATGACCTGGACCTCGAACTCGAAGGATGTCAAAAAATTCGATGTCGATTTTGCTTCTACTTCAGTTGATTGATTTCACAGACGTTCGACTTTAGAGAGTAAGGTTGCAATGTCATTGTAGAGAGAGAGTACATATTTACATGGTATATTGGTGCTCAGGAATCAGATTTGAGTGAGTCAAACTCGAATGACTCAAATTTGGGTGTGTCGGAGTGAAGCTTAATTCCAACGCTCCCCATTAAGCTTCTCCTAGGATATTGAATGAAATTGAGCAAGCTACATAATGCAACATGCTTTCCCTTGACAGAGGCTTAGTCAATATATTAGCCAACATACAGTCAATCGGACAGTAACTTAATCCAACATCTTTATTCTGAACTTTCTCTCTAAGAAAATGAAATTGAATTTCGATGTGTTTAGTTCTAGAGTGAGTTCGTGGATTCAGATATAGAGCAATGCAGCTCTGATGTGTCGCAATAGAGTATATTTGGACTGATTTGGGAGATCATAAGATCCTAAAGCAATCTTTTGAGCCAGATGGCAGAGGTACTTGTGACATATTCTGATTCTATGGAGGACAAAGTGTTAGCTTTCTTATGATCAACCTTAACAAATTGTTCAAGTAATGAGCATTCTGAAAACAGCCAAAGGCTGACAACATATTTCAGACTTTCGCATTTTTCCAAACTTTGTTTTTCCTTAAAACATTTCGTTTTAAACCACCTTCATCTTTTTCACCTTTTTCGCACCTTAGAGATTTTGTGCCTTAATCGTTTTAAGGCACCTTCGTCTTTTTCGCATTTTTCCGCACCTTAGGGATTCCTTAATCGGTTTAAGACACCTTTGTCTTTTTCTCATTTTTCGCACCTTCGGGAAAAATGCGACACTGTGAACAAAATCCATTTTAAAGGCACCTTCGAGTTTTTCGCATTTTTCTTCCTTCGCTCTAAAGACACCGTCGAGATTTTTACACCTTTGAGATTTTTGCACCTTCAAGATTTACATGCTTTCTCTGTTCAAAGACACCTTCAGGTTTTTCGGGTTTTTCCAATAGTTGCAGACCAACGTCGCCAACTTATCATCAACCCTAAAACCAGCTAGACCGCTGAATATCCCAAAGGTGGTTACCCACTTGTACATATACAAAGACTGGCATAAATAGAATGCTTGTAAGATATTTTTAGGACACTTGTAAATACATATACTACTAGCTGAATCAAGCTAAGTAAGATTTTTTATTATTAGATTTTTTCTGTAGCCAGCGTTATCACGCTCAACAAGCTGAAGTTATTACTTCAAGCCATTGTACTCATTGTTGATATCAATTAGAGTGCAATTTTTGTCTCACTACTATATTGTTCATTTGCGCAATTTTGTATGAATGATTCATATTGAATATTTCTGCTGCTAACTGTTGCGTTTCTGTTCCTACACGACCATGCTCAAGCTCTTGCTGCCTATCCTCTCGATTTATGACATGGTATCAGAGCTCAAACCAGAAGGTGTTGCGGCCAGCATCACCAAGTGGAGATTGAGAGATGACAAAGCATTTGCCATGATCACTCTCAACATCAAGGATACTCAGATCAGCCACATACGTGCTGATTAGACTGCTAAGGATGCATGGAACATCCTAGCAACTCTCTACGATATCAGGGATGTAACTTCTAAGTTACACTTGAGGTAGAAATTCTTCACTCTGAGAATGTCTGACGCAGAGAGTGTTTCAAGTCACCTCAACACTTTCAAAAATCTTATGGAGCAAATGACTGCAACTGGCTCAATCATAGAAGATTCTGATGCTCTCGTGACTCTATTATTGAGTCTACCTGAAGCCTACGAAAATTGGGTTATGGCAATTTCGACCCGAGAGCACCTCACTTTGTCAAGAGTAATTTTGCTGCTTCTACAAGAGGAGATCAGAAGATCTGCATCCTCCTCAGGCTCAGGATCGGATCTTCAAGCTCTATATTCCAAAAATCAGAAGTTTAGATCCAAGAGATCTACAAAGTCAGGTTATATTGACAAGAAGAGCAACATGCAAACTGGACCAAATTCTGGTTCAGGTCGAATTCAACCTCTTCATCGTTCCAGCCAGTGCATAAACTATTCTGCAAATATTGTACGAGAACTGGCCATGAAATCAAGGACTGCCAAACTTGCGAGTACAACAACGAAAAGGACAAGCAGTTCCAACAACAAGCACGCAATGCAACAACCAGTCACTCAATCCAGCTACAAGAAGAAGATGAAGCGCGTTCATGACCAAAGTTGGAGAACAATAGGATATCGATTCTTTGTATCTAGACTCCGGAACAACTCAACATATGACTCACCATCGCGATTGGTTCAAAGACTATAAGTCATTCACCCACTCTCAGTTAAAATAGCAATGATCGACTTATACAATGCTTTCTTATTTCGACGGCACCACATGTGTTCAGTTCTAGAATTATCGGACCGTCTTTCTTTTACGATCCATTTGAGTGCTTTTAAGCAACTTTATCTTTGTTTGCTTATCAGTTAAAATATACAATTTGTTGAGAACAATTATGTTGTCTTGTCTTATTGCACTTGGCATTGTGCTATGGTGATTGATCCGGTCGGGTTTTTAATCTGTTTCCTTAACTTGGTATCAGAGCCCTTGGTGGCTATAATCACTGACAAGAACAGAGAGCTGTGAATTCACGATGGTTTGCTAGCTAGGAAGCACAAAACCGAGTCTGTGGAGATTCATGGAATGGCTCAAAATTGTAAAATCAATTTAGAGACAGGGAATTGTCGGCTAAAGCAGAAAGCAATCAAAGATTGAAGCTGAAAATTCTTCTGGAGGGTTGCTTGGCGTTTGTGATTGGTTTAAATCCAATCGAATACCATTTGAAGAGCGGTTTGGTGCAGAAGATTTTTTTGTTGTTGGGCGACCTCAGAGGGATAGGTAGCTGCTCAAAGAAATTCTCAAAAAGATCAGACAAAGTCCAAAGAATAGCTGTTCTTCACTCAGCTTGGGTTTTTGAGCTAAATAATGGTGAATCTCTTTGGTTTCTAAACCTTTTTCGGTTCTGTAAATGCGTGATGGTGGGTGCCTTGCTACTGTTGTGAACTTGTGGAGAGGCCGTGGGCGGCCGCGGATTGTGTGGATAAGTAGCTTAAAATTTGTCAGGCTGCCATAGCCATAGTTTATTGAAAGGAAGCTTGGAAAGCTTGGAGTTGGCGAGAGGGAGGTCGCGGGCCAGAATGCGCGGTCAGTTGCGCCAATCCTGTAGCGTGAAGAAGGGAGTAGCGATCCCAAGAAGGGAACTTGATGCGCCTAGATGATTGTGATCGTTGGATCCAGAGCTGTTGTAATCTACGGTTGAAGTCAACTGGCCAAGAAGTGATCTAGGCAGTCTGATCTTAGATAACCATTGGATCTGTTGGATTCAAACTTGAACTTCATAAGAAGGGGTCTGAAGTGCAAAGTGCATTGCAAATTCATTAAAAATTTTCAAACTAAAATAATTGTTGTGTCCCAAGTTTTTGAAGGGTGAAGTTTCTTCACACTGAAGAAACAATTCAAAAACTCAAAGTGCCCTTATTTTCACCTCCTTAAGCCTATTTTGGCCAAACGAAAGGCTATAACATCCAAATGAAGGGCACCCTGACTGTACCTACAAGTACAGTATGTCAAAATAGAGTGATTGTCCTGAAGAAAGTGTTTGGAACACGCCAGAAGTGATTTCACCATTCCACTGGGCACGTAGTTGGGAGTGACGAGAAGCATTTCGGAAAGCGACGCCAGTTTGGCTTCCAATTTGGCGAAAGAGCGACGGGTGGCCTGGTAAGACAAAAATTTCAGGTCATTATTTTTTATTTCTGACATCACGGTTGGCTTTGGCATACACTTTTTAGCCTACAGGTGAAGTTTCAAGCAATTTGGAAATGGCGAACATCAATGAGGCAATTTTGGGCGATGAAAGCAAACTTGATGGGGCTTCTAACTACAACATCTGGAAATTCAAAATGAAGAGCATTTTGATGGAGAAAGAGTTATGGGAGATTGTAGCAGGTCGTGATGCCACCTTATTGTAAAAAATTGAATATCAACATAAATATGGCATGATATACTCAAAAATGAAGATATGAGCTAGTTAAGTATAAATCATGAAGAGACCTAAAGTCATTTTTCGGGAATATATCTCCTAAGTACTTGCCTTGTAATTAAGGGCAAGACCTTTAATAAGAAAGACATTACCTTGGATAACCTTTACTAGGTCGTCCACACGAAACGATTAGATACAAAAAGACATGTTAAACTAGAGTAACTTTAACTCGTAGTTAAGTATACCTTATAATTGAACGTATTTTCACTCTAATTGTTAACTAGACCCTTTCGCGGGAGTGACGCACCTGTTGTTTTAGAGGTGTCTTTGCTCGCCCCGTAGAACATATATTGATCTCACACTTCAGTCTCGATCATCGAGAGAGAAGAGTTTATGCATATGTAAGAGATTGAAGAAGTGAATAGAGTTCTGTGAGTTATTCTCTCTTATCTCTGTTCTCCGCACTGCTGAGTGTGAGTGATCTTCTCTGATCAGACAGACGCTCAAGTGCATTACAGTCATTTGATGTGTATCCGTAAAGCATGCTCTAAAGAACTGTCTTAAAACCATCTTATTCGTCTGTCGCGAATACTTTATTTTCGGCACTCGAATAACGACTATCTTTGGTACAGTCTAGCACGATCGTTGAATAAAGCTGTATGTATACATATGAGATGACAGTCCCTGTCTGAAGAATTGAGTCTTTGATATGGCATTGACATAAGTTTCTAACGTGTTCTAAAACCATTCGTGCTCTTTAACCATTAATTTGGACTTTAGTTGTTGAGGACTTCTGTCTAGAAATGAATAGTTCACGAACACAATTAATTAATTGTCTGCACAGTCATGAATACATCGAACAACTCTCGACCCTTGTTGACACCTTAGTCAGCCAAAGTGTAGTACTGATGTACTACTCTAATAACATCTCATCTGTAAAACACATTTCATTCAATTTGATAGAGGCTAGACTGTTGTTTTGAAATTATTAACATCACATTTCCCAAACCATAAGTAATACTGGTTACTTTTTAATGTCTGTTGACAACCTAAATAACACTCAAAACCACTTGCCATAATTGTACCAAATACATAACTTTCTAACGCTGTCCTCTGTGGGAACGACATTATTTACTATAAAATCTATATTCACCCTGTTGGTATAGTACAACATATACCAATTTTTGGCGTCGTTGTCGGGGATAGTTCAGGAAAGTTATAAGAAATCTAACAAATCCATCTCCATCTCTAGTGTATGTCAGATAGGGAATCCAGCTAGCACAAAAGTGACGATCAACTAAGAAATCTCGAAAGTCGAAGACTGATTCTAGCGTCAACGATGATGATTCTGATTCTGATTCAAGTACTAGTTCTTCAAGCTCAGAATTTGAAAGCAATGATTCATCAGAATCAGAAGCTGACAAAGGAGAGAGAAAGAATAAATGACAAACTAAACGAAAGGACGACACAAAAATTGTCGAGGATAAGTCGTCAACTTCTAAAGTTGAAAAGCTTTGGAAGAGTAATATGGCTAACCTTAATAAAAAGTTTAATGACTTGAAAGTGCAGATCTCTGAAGTTGCAGATAAAAGACCGAAAGCGTCTTCTTCCAACTCACGAATGTGGTGTACGAAATGTGGAACTTCAGGACACACCAAGGAAGACTACACCACTGTGAATGTCAAATACATTGAAGATCCTGCCCAGGAGGTACTTTTTATTTTTCAAAATGATGCGACTACTAACTATGTTCAGGGTACTACAGCATCAGCCCAGCAGGACAGAGCCAAGTTTCTTTGCCAGATGTCGGTGTTCTGTCTATTGATTTAGGTGATCTTGGTGCACCTGAAATTGATATTACCATTGTGGGATGCCTGATAGAAAAAGTGCCAATTGACTCTGGTTCCAACATGAACATAATAACAGAAGATACAGCTCATGCTTTGGGGGTGACTGACATTCAACCGACACAACGAAACATCAAGTTAGCTGATTTGATATGTCAAAAACCTGTTGGAGAACTGAAAGATGTCACTGTCTACATTCAAGCCAAGCCATTCACAATGAATTTCATAGTTATCAAACCACTCGGTTTGTCATCCTATTTTGTGCCAATTAGACGACCTTGGCTTTAGTTCATTGGAAATCCAGAGAGCTAAGATTTCAGACTGGTGAGAGCAATAATTGTGGTAAGCCAACAGAACAAATAATCACTTGGAGTCGGGACAAATATGAAGGTGAAACGCCTTTGTCTGACACCGGTTTTACATCAGAGAAATTTTCTTATGCCTTAAATGTTTTTTCTAACGCATCTGACATTGAAGTTCAATATTTTGAATGTTATGAGAATGCTGACGAAGAAGAATTCTTCGATGCCTGCAACACTAAAGCAGATGTTTTGTATGAAGAAATTAATGTTGCAGACACAAACTCGAAAGAGTCTGATAATTCGAGTGACAAATCTGAACATGAATTTGGTAACAAGAACCAGACTCACAACAAAAATACATCTATGGAGTCAACCATGCACGAAATTCATGGCCATACCAAGGCCAATATGACAGAAGGCATCATATTACCAGATTCTACTGAACTAATTGAACTTGCACCTGGCAGATTTGTGCATGTTTCAAAGTCACTTGGAGAATCGGAGTTAGCGGAATTCATTGAACTATTGAAGGAGTATCAAGATGTTTTTTCCTGGTCGCTCAACGATTTGAAGGGTATACCTACAGAATTCGGAGAGCACCGTATTGATCTTAAGGAAGATGTTGTACCTGTTCGACAAAGACAATATTGTCTCAATCCTAAATACTCTCTCATGGTTAAGGACGAATTCAACAAACACCTTAAGGCAGGTATAATCTATTTCATCTTAAGCAGTGAATGAGTTTCACCCATTGTTGTCGTCCCAAAGAAGAAGACTGGCAAAATACGAATATGCCAGGATTTTTGCAAACTCAATGCTGTCACAAGGAAGGATCATCATCCTCTGCCCTTCACTGATTCCATCTTAGATCAGGTTGCTGGTCAGGAGCGTTACAGTTTCTGTGATGGTTTTTCTGTTTATAATCAGGTTGGAGTGCGGAAGGAGGATCGTTCAAAGACCACATTCACTACGGATTGGGGCACTTATGCCTACAACAAAATGCCCTTTGGTCTTTTTAACACCCCAACGACTTTTCAACGAATCATGATGTTAATTTTCGTTGCCTTCCTAAGAACTTTTCTCGAAATATTTATTGATGATTTCTGTGTATATAGTGATATAAAGAAACATCTACAAAAGCTGAAACTAACATTGCAACAGTGTCGAGATACTTGTTTATCTCTTCATCCAGAGAAATGTTCTTTCGGTATGAAAGAAGGGATAATACTTGGACACAAAATATCTAACAGAGGAATAGAAGTCAACAAAGATAAAGTCGAGCTTATAAAGAATCTCCATATACCAACCAATTTATGTGAACTAGGAGCTTTCTTAGGACATGTCGGCTATTACTAGAGATTTATTCAAAATCATGCTTCTATTGCTGCCTCTCTTACACATCTACTGAAGAAACAAGTGGAATACTTGTGGACGAATGAATAGCAGAAAGCATTCGAAGAACTTAAGCAAAGGTTGATAAATGCTCCTATTCTGAGACCACCCAACTGGGCTATTTTATTTCATAGTTATGTGGATGTTTCCGCATTTGCTATTGGCGTCTGTGTAAGCCAGAAGGACGACCAGAAGAAAGACCATTCCATCTACTATGCGAGTCGACAGCTCAGTGCCTCATAAAAAAATATTCGGCTACAGAAAGGGAAGCTCTTGGAATGATTTTCATTGTTAAGAAATTTCGACATTATTTGCTGGGATATGCATTTATTTTTTATGTTGATGACTATGCTCTTAAGTATCTTGTAAATAAACTAGATCTATCAGGACAAATTGCTCGATGAGTTCTACTTATGCAGGAATTCACTTATCAAGTAGAGCTTCGTCAAGGAAAATATCATACAAATGTTGATTATCTTTCACGACTCAGCACGGGAAAAATTGAAGAACCTATTAATGATGATTTTCCAGACGAACATTTATTCGAGATTTCATCTACAAATTCGCTATCTTCTAATATTATTATTTATCTCAAAGATCAAATATATCCGGATGGTTACGATTTGGAGCAAAAGACAGTTTTTCAATATAAGGTAGCACCTTATACGATTATTAACAATATCTTGTACAAGCTTGGTGCAGATCATCAGCTTCGAAGATGTCTCAAAACTGAAGACATTAAAAAGGTCGTTAAAGCCTTACACTCAGAAGATGATGGTGGACATTTTGCTTTGAAAAACATTGTTAATAAGATATTGACTGCCAAGTATTGGTGGCCAACAATGTTCAAGGATGTATCAAATTTTATTCGTTTGTGCGATCCATGCTAGAGATCTGGTAAGCCTACAAAAGCAATGAATTGGCCGCTGACACCAATCATGCCTCTTGCACCATTTGAAAAGTGGGGGATTGACTTTGTCGGTCCAATCAAACATGTGACTCGACATACGAAATGTCGTTATATTCTAGTTGCAACGGATTATGCTACAAAGAACGTTGAAGCAGAGGCGACGAAACGAAACGATGTGAAAACTATCGCGACGTTCTTATTCAAAAGTATAATCACAAGATATGGTTGTCCACTTGAACTAGTAAGTGACCGAGGTACACATTTTCTAAATGACACGATACGGTTGCTGACAACCTATTTTATGATCAAACACAGAAAAACTACAATGTATGATCCAAAAGCAAATGGGTTGACAGAAAGAGCTAATGGAATTTTATGTAAGATCCTGAACAAAATTACTATTGCACATGCAATAGATTGGGATCAGAAACTACCATCAGTTCTCTGGGCTTATCGCAACATAGAGAAAATCACGACGAAGCAGACACCATATTTCCTTACGTATGGTATGCATCCTATTTTGCCAATTGAATTTGAGGTGAAAACTTTTCGTATTCAAGCTCAACGAACAGATGCAGAATGTATAAACAAAAGGTTGATGAATATTGAAGAACTAGCTGAAGCTCGTGAGAAATCACAAAAATTAATGAAGGAAGTCCAAGAACAAGAAGAAGTATGACAGTCGTATTAAGAAATGTGATCTTAAAGCTGATGACTTTGCATTGATATACGACAATCGACATCAAAAGTTCCCTGGAAAACTCCATATGAGATGGCTTGGACCGTATAAAGTCATGAGGTGTTTGAAAATGGTTCTGTACAACTTCAATCACTTGAAGGTGAACTGTTACCTACACGTATTAATGGGTCCTGACTGAAGAAACCTTTGACTAGAATTTTTTTTTTATTTATTCTTATTATTTTCTAGTATTTTTCTGATATTTTTTGCAACTTTTCTAGTCTTGACTTATCTCAGTCTTTCAATATAATTTTTAAAGTATTTTAGAGAATTTTTGGCGAAACTAAATTTATTAATCAAATTTTTGTAAATAGTTTTGGGAAATTTTACTAGAATCTTTTCTAGCATTTTCTCCAATTTTTCGAAAAATTTTCTAGTATGTTGCTAAAATTTTCGAGAAATTTTCGTGAGTTTCTATATCATTTTTTTTTTAGGATTTTGCGAGAAAGCTTCGCAAAACTTTCTAAAATATTTCTAGCATATTTTCGAGAATCTCTCGAGAATCTCTCGACCTACTTTTTGTATTCCTCCATTAAAGATGATGGCCACGTGATCATCATTTTTCACATGTGTGTACGCTCACATATCAAAACAAATATTGTTTTTCTTTATTATTAATTTTTTGTTCTTTTCACAAACGGTCTTTCGTTATTAAAGATCGATCTGTCAAATTATAATCTCAAACATTGAACCATGCAGGTCCTCCATAAATGGAAGTGACAGATGTCATCTCACCATGCCACGTCATCATCCCTTCCACACCGCTACTGCATATCCGAGTTATTTTCCATTTTCTTCCGTACACTTTCGGCCTGCAAGTTTATGTTTTCCTACGCTCATTCTCTTTGATCAACACACTCTTTTACGAACTATTGCGATCTACGGAGCTATCGTCAAACATTTGACCAATGGCTTCCGGATCAAGCTCTAGCTCTACCATCATCTGGAAAGCACGCGCAGGAATCCGCCTGGTATCCATCCAGTCTTATTTGGATCGATGCAAGTTGGGTAATCTGAAAGTGGACCCCTCCATCATTCTCTCTGACGTTAGCATGGAATTTGAGAACTCCATCCACTCAATTTCTGAGGTGGACTTCAAAGGTCATGTGCGAGACCAATTGTTCACTATTATTGAAGACTTGTTCTGCACAGCCCTCGGACTCCATTGGATGGGAACATAGTTTCAACGAACAAAGACTCAGTGGATGAAGCAGCCCACTTTTTGAACAACTGTTTCTTACCCACGAAGGGGTACAAAATTTCAATGATCCGCGACACAACATTTAAACTATTCTGTAAATACGCGAACCAAGCAATATTTTTGGTGGATGCGAATGCCACAATTTCAGTTCAAAATTTTGGTTACATATTGGACGCACTCGCCGGTAATCCAGTTTGCTTCGACGTTATTACCTACAGGGCTTTTTTTGCGATGGATTAAGCATCAAAAGTTTTTTGGCGTTGGAGCACATGTTTCTCGACTGTGTGCCAATTTTGACATTTTGACCAAGCAAGAGAAAACAATGCTGACGGGAAGGATGTTGTTGATTCTTCAAAGCTCGCATCTGCTTCCACATCTCAGAAGCAGCAGAGTGCATCCACAACTAATGATGATGCAACCTAGTCCGACACATCAGACAAAGGACGAACAATTGCAGAAGGCGATACTGGGGCTCCTATTGAAGATGAAGACGAACCAGACAACCAGCCCCAGTGGTTTCGATCCATGACAGAAAAAGCCAAGAATCTAGTGGCTGAAGTATACGAGTTGGATAAGAACCACCGACAACTCACCATGGAGCTTATCAACTCAGAGAGGAAATCTCTAGACTCTCTCAAGGAGTCCTATGAGAAGATCGATTTGCTCAAATCAGACAACACGAAGCTGATCGAACAAAATCGTTCTCTCAAAACACAGCTTCAGACTCTAATAAAGGAAGCTGATTATTTGAAGTAGACAAATAAGATGATTCAGGCCAAGTCTGATAATTTTCAGACTCAAAATGATTCTTTGAAACAACAACTCTTGGCTGCGAATCAACATAATGTCGCCCTCCAGAAATATTTGCAGGAGGAGCGAATGACGCGAATAAAGACAGAAGCTGCTCTTTTTGTGAGCACTGATGCAGGGTCAGTCACAGTCGACCTCAGGAAGCTGAACCAGCTCCAAGACCAGATGCTCAAAAATTTTCAAGTCGAGTTCTTACAACCGCTCGAGGATGTGAAGGCACTTGTCGATGAAGAGTTGGCTGAGCCGAAGGAGCTCTCAAGTGAAGCCACCCCATCTTGCAGCGGGCCCGATTCACACGACGAATATCTATAGGCCCTGCTTCACATTGATGACCTCTCATAGCAAATTCAAGTTGTGCCATCCTATTCTGGAGCCTCAGATCATACTGAATTCTTGGAGGCAGTCGCGAAGATTGACAAGCTCGAATAGGAGCTGTCAGATCTCAAGCAGCAATTGGACGATCAGAAGTTGGCTGCTGAGTTGCAAACTCAAGACTTGGCAACTGCATCCACACAGCCAAAGCGAACACAACAAAATCAGTCGAAGGTATGTGCTGACAGATTCTGTGTATTTGGTGAACGCTTCTGGAAATGGTGTCCACATGCATTTAATATTGAATTACAATGGTGTGTGGAATACATGATGCTACCAGGCGCAGTAGGCATCGCCTTTGACGATTGGAAGCGACCTTGTGAGAAGGACGACTTTCTCTGGTTATGGACCCAGCTCTCTATCGAGCAAAAAGGATGTCTCTATTGGGGCATAATCCAGGGTAAGTTTCAGGTCGCGCCTTTCGGATCAGCAGAGTTGTACATAGGCTCGTTGGCTATGTATGCTCTAGAATATATGCAAATTAAAGAGTTTCAATTTTTGCGGACCGAAGATAATAAGTGACATTTTTGGAATCGAAAGTCGCAGTTTCAACTATACAAACCTCAAGCTATTGCAGATTTAGGCGAATTCGATGATGTTGGGCTGCTGATCAATGTAAATATGGCTTATCCAGAGTTATTTAGCCTTTATGTGGATTGGGAGCGAAATCTTGCACATTATTTTGCGGAAATTCGACACAATCTGCAAGACAGAAGGAAGTCATTTCGCTACAAGCAGTTCTGTACATATTCATTTTGGTAGTTTGGTACTTTCGCGGCAAAGACATTATTTTTTGTTCAAAATCTTTATGTTAAAAGCTCTTTTATTAGATTTTCAGCTCGTTACTGTAAATAAGTCACTCTTCGTAGTGATTCAGACGAAGATACCAAGTTGACTCAGGAGCTGTTCGATGGAACATTGCTCCCAGTTAAGTTAGAAGAATTCGGCAACTTACCAGTTGGCCGCTACACAAAATCCAAAGAAGACTTGCTATTGATCGATGCTCAGCAAAACTTGGAGTTTGTTTAGAAATTATATGAAGAATTGAATCATTCATAAAACATTCATTCATGTCTTTGTTGTGCTGATGTTTCTATAGGATGCTAAATTTTTGAAGTTTAAAGATGTTTTGAAGGTTGATTCCAGTTTTCATCAACACTTCAAAGATCAACTCAAAACACCCTATTCAATTAAAGAAACAGCAAGACACATATTCTCTAAGACAAAGATATATCTAAAGGACGAAATTGACGAAGAAATATCTTTTCGACTTAACGAAAATCTGAAGAACAGAATGTTTCGTGAATAATCCTCAAAAAGAAGATGTTATGTTCACGAGGACGTTTCACATTTGAGAAAGGGGATATGTGATGCCACCTTATTGTTAAAAATTGAATATCAACATAAATATGGCATGATATACTCAAAAATGAAGATATGAGCTGGTTAAGTATAAATCATGAAGAGGCCTAAAGTCATTTTTCGGGAATATATCTCCTAAGTACTTGCCTTGTAATTAAGGGCAAGACCTTTAATGAGGAAGACATTACCTTGGATAACCTTTACTAGGTCGTCCACACGAAACGATTAGATACAAAAAGACATGTTAAGCTAGAGTAATTTTAACTCGTAGTTAAGTATACCTTTCATGGTATAATTGACGTATTTTCACTCTAATTGTTAACTAGACCCTTTCGCGGGAGCGACACACCTGTTGTTTTAGAGGTGTGTTTGTTCGTTCCATAGAACATATATTGATCTCACACTTCAGTCTCGATCATCGAGAGAGAAGAGTTTATGCAGATGTAAGAGATTGAAGAAGTGAATAGAGTTCTGTGAGTTATTCTCTCTTCTCTCTGTTCTCCGCACTGCTGAGTGTGAGTGATCTTGAGTCTGCTAACAATCTCTAACGCATTACATGAATTACTCTCTGATCAGACATATGCTCTAGTGCATTACAATCGTTTGCTGTGTATCCGTAAAGCGTGCTCTAAAGAACTGTCTTAAAACCATCTTATTCGTCTGTCGCGAATACTTTTTTTTTGGCACTTGAATAACGACTATCTTTGGTACAGTCTAGCACAATCATTGAATAAAACTATATGTATACATATGAGATGACAGTCCATGTCTGAAGAATTGAGTCTTTGATATGTTTTTCTGATTGGCATTGACATAAGTTTCTAACGTGTTCTAAAACCATTCGTGTTCTTTAACCATTAATTTGGACTTTAGTTGTTGAGGACTTCTGTCTAGAAATGAATAGTTCGCGAACGCGATTAATTAATTGTCTGCACAGTCGCAAATACATCGAACAACTATGGACTCTTGTTGACACCTTAATCGACCAGAGTGTAGTACTGCTGTACTACTCTGATAACATCTCATATGTAGAACGCGTTTCATTCGATTTGATAGAGGCTAGATTGTTGTTATGAAATTATTAACATTACATTTCCCAAACCATAAGTAATACTGGTTACTTCTTAATGTCTGTTGACAACCAGAATAACACTCAAAACCAGTTGCCATAATTGTACCAAATACATAACTTTCTAACGTTGTCCTCTGTGGGAACGACATTATTTACTATAAAATCTATATTAACCATGTTGGTATAGTACGACATATACCAATTTTTGGTGCCGTTGTCGGGGATAGTTTAGGAAAGTTATAAGAAATCTGACAAATCCATTTCCATCTCTAGTGTATGTCAGATAGAGAATCCAGATTAGAATGATACCGTAAGCTTAGAGAGGAATTTTTACGAAGACAAAGTGAGAATACTAGTCGAAGAAATCTAGACGAAATCACTGCTCAGTTACTTAAACTCCTAATTAGCTTCGGTATGGAGGGCCCTACTGCATGTTTCACTTCTATATCAAAAATTAAATACGATTATTTTAAAGGGACTTCTTCTGACGATGCAGATAGCTATGTCTCACAATTCGAGTCAATCGCTAATGCGAACAACGAAGGTACTGGCGTAGACAAACTACGAATCTTCCCTGGTCTGCTAAGAATGCAGGCGCGCATCTGGTACAGTCAAGTTGAACCAGACCGTGTAGGAAGCTAGTACCTACTGAAAGATACGTTTCTGAACCAGTTCAGAGAAATTGGTTACAAATCAAGAATTCTCGGACGTCTGAACAATGTTCATAAGAAGAGTAAAGAATCCCTTCGCAAATATACACGAAAGGTTAAAAATCTCATAGGAAAACTAACCGGTGTATATCCTGTTGAAGAAAACTTGATGCGCCTAGATGATTGTGATCGTTGGATCCAGAGCGGTTGTGATCTACGGTTGAAGTCGACTAGCCAAGAAGTGATCTAGGTAGTCTGATCTTAGATAACCATTGGATCTGTCGGATTCCAACTTGAACTTCATAAGAAGGGGTTTGAAGTGCAAAGTGCATTGCAACTTCATTAAAAAATTTCAAACTAAAATAAATGTTGGGTCCCAAGTTTTTGAAGGGTGAAGTTTCTTCACACTGAAGAAACAGTTCAAAAACTCAAAGTGCCCTTATTTTCACCTCCTTAAGCCTAATTTGGCCAAACAAAAGGTTATAGCATCCAAACGAAGGGCACCCTGACTGTACCTGCAAGTACGATATGCCAAAATAGAGTGATTGTCATGAAGAAAGTGTTCGGAGCACGCCAGAAGTGATTTCACCATTCCACTGGGCATGTAGGTGGGTGTTGGTGACGAGAAGCATTTCGGAAAGCGACGCTAGTTTGGCTTCCAATTTGGCGAAAGAGCGGCGAGTGGCCTGGTAAGCAAAAGATTTCAGGTCATTATTTTTTATTTTTGACATCACGGTTGGCTTCGGCATACACTTTTTAGCCTACAGGTGAAGTTTCAAGCAGTTTGGAAATGGCGAACATCAATGAGGCAATTTTGGGCAATGCAAGCAAACTTGATGGGGCTTCTAACTACAACATCTGAAAATTCAAAATGAAGAGCATTTTGATGGAGAAAGAGTTATGGGAGATCGTAGCAGTATTGAAGTCCGACCAAATATCACTTCAAGTGACATGAGGGCCTTTGATAAAAAGGCGCAGAGAACATTGTTCTTGATCAATCTTCAGTGAAAGACCATGTGATCACCCATATAAGTGATGCCACGACAGCTAGGGGAGCTTGGGAAGCTCTTAGAATGCAATTTCAAACTTGCAATCCAGTTGAGCAATGTTCTTGAAGTCGAGATTGAACGCAGTCAGGATGGAAGAAAGCGAATCGGTGGGATCTTTCTTCTTCAGGATGAAGGAGCTAAGGATCAACTTGTGGCAATTGGAGAAGCAATTAGGGACGTTGAATTGGTACATACCACTATGAGCGGTGTTTCGGAAGGACTACAGATGTTTGTGAGCGGCATCGCTTCGAGGGAGAGATTGCCTACTTTTGAAGACTTCCACAGAATCATGTTGCAGGAAGAGCAGCACCGCGAAGTGGTGAAGTCAAGGCAAACCCCACTGGAGGATCAAGCTTTGCTTGGTAAAGGCAAGCAGAAAGGATGGAAAAGGATTCCCAAGAAATCCAAGGATGATGATGACGAGGGAGAGTCATCATCGAAGGCAAAAAAAGAAGAAGAAAGACAAATGTTACTATTGCCACAAACCGGGTCATTGGGCATGCGAGTGTTACAAGAAGAAAGCGGACATAAAGGCGGGAAAGGTAAAACAACAAGGCAACGTTGCCGAAGATGATGGGGAAGATGACGAGACAAGTGTCTTCTCATCGGCATTGGCATGGGAGTTGGTTGATCTACCACTTGGAAAGAAACCCATTGACAACAAATGGGCGGATGGCATGATAGCAAAGCATAAGGCATGCCTAGTAGTAAAGGGCTATGAGCAAACTAAAGGAATTGACTATGAAGAGACATTTGCTCCAGTGGCTAAGTGGACTACGCTACGCCTTATCATTGCCTTAGCATCTCATTTTGGGTGGAAGATCCATCAAATGGATGTGAAGTCCGCATTTTTGAATGGTGACTTAGAGGAAGAAGTTTACATGGTCCAACCGCAGGGCTTCATGGCAAAAGGACAAGAACATAAGGTATGCAAGCTACACAAAGCACTTTATGGCCTTAAGCAAGTGCCATGCGCATGGTATGGACGCATTGACAATCACTTTCTTTCTCACGGGTTTGTAAGAACGAATTCAGATTCAAAGCTATATGTTCTTATAAACGAAGACAACATTGCCTTGATTGTACTTATGTTGATGATATCATTATCACGGGCAATGATGAGAACCTCACTCGTTCTATCAAAGCCAACTTATGCAAGCAATTTAAGATGACAGATTTAGATTCATCTTGAATATTTTTGTTGCTAACTGTTGCGTTTCCGTCCCTACACGACCACGCTCAAGCTTCCGCTAACTGTCCTCTCAATTTACAACACAAAGAAATGCATTTCTACTTTCGACTATTCCATGAAATGGGTCCTCCTGCTAGAAAGCAAAGATAGCTAGATGTGGATTTTCTTGCGTCCACATTTCCATCCCAATCAGAGTCGAAATAAGAAAGTAATGTCAAAGCATCCTCTGTATTTCCATTATTAGAACTTTCTCTCTAACATACTAAGATTTTATCTCAATATGTTTACTCTTGGAATGAAACTAGAGACTTAGTGACAATGCAATAGGATTTTAATTGTCACAAAACAATTGAGTTGGACTATTTTGAGCTAGTCTGAAATTATAAAGTATTTAGCTAAGCCAATTGTCTTCTTTTACTACATGTGTTGTAGAAATATGTTCTGTTTCCATAGAAGATAAGGCTATCAAAGTTTGCTTTCTCAACGAGATTTGACCATTGTTGAGTAGAAATACATAACTTGTTGTGAATTTTCTTATATTTATGTCCAAACTGCATCTGTGTAGCCATGTAGAACATGACTGTTTTATGCATTGGCTTTGTTGTAGCAGATGCACTGGTCCTTGTGGCTTGTAAATATTTTAGCACTATGATAAGTGGCTATCAATGAATTATTGTTGATGGATTTTTCTCTTCTTCAATCTAATTTTAAAACTAGATCCATTTATTTAATTTATGATATCTATCAAATTAGTCAAGAACACCGATCGACATTCCAACTGCATATTTGTACCCACTTTTAAAAGTGCCTCAAAGTGCTAGAAAAAAAACCACAAAGACATAAAGTGACACATCGATACAAAAGTAGACTTTAACTAACTAGGAGTGAACATGTGACACCTAACAATGCCGATCGAAATTTTCATTGCACCACTCAACTTGAAGCTCGTCATATTTCTAGTTCAAATTTTTAATAAACTACTTCTATTTTATTTTGAACATTTAAATGGTTGTATTAAATATTAGTTTCAATTGATGCTACTATAATTGATTAAATGATGATGACAACCATGATTGGCCTTATACATAGTATTCAACGCATGTACACACACACACACACACACACACACACACACACACACACACACACACACACACACACACACACACACACACACACACACACACAAAGATTAACTACTAGGACATGAAGTAGATTGACCGTGAGAGTGAGATAGAGTGAGTGCGCATTTGTCATAGCTGTCACTATTGATTTGTGCTATGCTGCATGTACATTTTGTGTTTATCCTAAATTCAATGCAAGATTCTTATTACTTTTGACCGTGAGAGAGAGATAGAGTGAGTGCGCATTTGTCATAGCTATCACTATTGATTTGTGCTCTGCTGCATGTACATTTTGTGTTTATACTAAATTCAATGCAAGATTCTTATTACATTCAATTATCATGTCCGTTCGAATGTACTCGTCTCTTCCTCACTGTTTTGTTAGATGTGCTAATTCAAATTTGATAATTATCTAATGAATGTATGTGCTATCCAAAACTTCCACAAAACAATAACCTTCTCGTTGTATTTGTCTATGTAATCAATCATTTTGATTTTAAAAAATTTCCAAAATCAGAATCAAGTAGAATAAGATTTATTACTAATTAGAGTTTATTTGAATTCGAATTTATTCAAATATCTCATTCAAATTTGATAGACAGAGCATGTGCACTAAGAAAAAGTGACATATCATTTTCAGTCTCATCATTTTTTTCCATCAATTGACTCAATGTGTTGATTGCATAAGCAATATCAGGCTTGGTACATATTATGGCATATGTGAGATGTCCAATGACTTAGTGAAATGGATACTCCTTCATTTGCTCTCTTTTCACATTT
Organism: Diphasiastrum complanatum; assembly: GCA_029204225.1. Taxonomy (NCBI): domain Eukaryota; kingdom Viridiplantae; phylum Streptophyta; class Lycopodiopsida; order Lycopodiales; family Lycopodiaceae; genus Diphasiastrum; species Diphasiastrum complanatum. The sequence goes on along the minus strand of CM055093.1, from coordinate 2,810,628 downwards.
GTCGGAGGGCAATGAGACTTAGACAATTTTAAGCTAGGATCCATTTGAAAGTGTACAAGTTTACAATTTTGAAAATGGATTAAAACTATGACTAAAAAAAAACATTAATTATTTGAAATGATGCTCTTGGTGATTGCTTCAATCCATACAAGGCCTTATGGATTATGTACACCATATGCTCCTTGCCTTTGAGTTCACAATCTTTTGACTTGTGCATGGATATGTATTACTCAATTTAGAGAGATGTCTGCACATCCATTTGGTGAATCTCCAGATTTTTCTGCAGTTGCATATGACAATAATAATCTGATAGAAGAAAGTTTGACTACAGGACTGAAAATTTCTGAGCAGTCAATAACATATATTTGAGAATACCCTTTTATCACTAGTTTGGCCTTTTTTCTATTAGTGTTGTCATCATATTATATTTACTTCTGAAAATCCACTTACAATCAATGACATATTTGCTAGGTGGCAAAGTGCAAGTTTGGTTCTTGATCAAGGATTGATATTCCTTGTCCATATCCTCTTTCCATAAATCTGAATCTGACTGTTCCATTGCTTCTTGATAAGTTGTAGGTTCTTGAGTGAAGTAGCATGTTGATTCTTTTATGAATCTAGCTAAAGGTCTTTTGATTCTCGTTGATTTTTTTTGAAACGATAGATTCTTGTAGTTGTTGTCTCTGTTCTTCTTCGTCAAATTCATTGTCATTTAAGTAAACTCTTGAAGCCTCTATATCAATAGAATTTGAAGGTTCTACTGAAATCTTGTGTTTACTTCTTCAGTAAAGATAATATCCCTGCTAATAAATAATGTTTCTATTGCATGGTTATGAAGCTTATAAACTTTATTAACTAAGGAATAACCAACAAAGAGAGTTCTAATGCTAGAATTGTCTTAGCTCATTTGGGCTCTGAGCATGAACGATGCAACCAATTTTTTTTAAACATTTGACAAAAGGTTTTTGTTGAGTCCAAATTTCACTAAGAGTCTAATTGTTTAGACTCTTGGTAGTGCATCTATTTTGAATTTAGGTTGATGTTGCAACAACTTCTGCCTAAAACATTTTGGAGAGATATGCATATGCCAACATTTTCTTTGGCTCATTCTACCAATATTCGAATCCCTTCTTTCTTCTTGCTACTCCATTGGATTGTGGAGAATAGCTTGTTGTTTTTTTCCATTAAGTGCACTTACCGAGGGCCAAAAGCCAATTTGGTAGGTACATATAAACACCTTCAGAACGTGACCAACAAGCAAAGTCATCAAGTAGTGCTCGAAAAAACTCGCAAACTATAGGAATGAAATCAACAAGTTTTCTTAAAAACCGGCATCATAAAATGTTTGACGATTTTTTATACAAGCATCTATACCTTTTTATAAGTAAAAGCCCTAAAAAAATTGAGAAGTTCTATAAGTTGCAGGTTTTTTGAGGATAACTCAAAAGAGAGATTCCAAAGCACTCGCATCAAGAGTTGAATTGGCTAGGATATAATATTTATGTATTTATCCCAAGGTCTGGCCAAAGAGGTATCTATTACAATTTCCGCTCTTAAAAAAAGAAAAAGAAAAAAAGTTTTCGAAGCAGTACTAGATTCCTTTATTTGGTGAGTCCAGCTGTCTGCCCAGCAGCAGGTGATTTCTCGCCGTTGGATCGTGATCGGACGGTCGGGTCTGGAGCCCCTAGGGTTTCTCAAATACCTCTCTCTCTTTCACTCTGCTCCTCTTTCTCTGCTCGCCTTCAGCGCCATCACGGCGCATCTCGTCTTCCTGCTTCAGCTTGGCCATATTTTCTGGTGGGAGTTGCGATCCGGTCATCTCAGGTCTGTGCTGATCAGTTTCTCTCTTCAATTCAATTTTGTTTTGTGTACTTTATCATAATATTCTTGCCCTTGAAAAAATTTCACATCCTGTTTAGTGAATCGGTTTGCTTCAATGCAATAGTTGAAGCCGTTTGCGTGATGGAGTTATGCTTGGGAGGACGTTTCGAATGATTATAATATTGTGCTTGCTCTAGAGAAATCTACGATTCCCTTCTTTACTTCTACGCAATACTTGAATCGGTTTGCGTAATGGAGTTGTTCCTGGCTGGATGTTCCATGTGATGATAATATTACGCTTGTTTCTGAAAAAATTATTTTTCATTCTAGTGAACCGGTGTGCTTCGTGTAGTAATTGAAGTAGCTCTGGTGGAGCTGTCCCTGAGAGGCAGCGATTGCGGTGAATTTTTGTAGTGTCATTCTGAAGATTTGATATGCTATCTGTTTTGGTGTAAATATACGCTTCGTATCTGCATTACGTACTCACTTCCGCAAAACGCACTTCCGTAAAAGAGAAGTTTGTGATTCTGCTTTGGTGCAATAACTCTTGTTTTGTCGTTCCGTATTATACGTTCGCAGATCTAGCAAGATGGGAAAGGAAAAGACGCATATCAATATTGTCGTCATTGGTCATGTCGATTCCGGAAAGTCAACAACAACTGGTCATCTCATATACAAGTTGGGAGGAATCGACAAGCGTGTCATTGAACGATTTGAGAAGGAAGCTGCAGAGATGAACAAACGATCATTCAAATATGCCTGGGTGCTTGACAAGCTCAAAGCTGAGCGTGAACGTGGTATCACCATCGATATCGCTCTTTGGAAGTTTGAGACTACTAAGTACTACTGCACCGTCATTGATGCTCCAGGGCATCGCGATTTTATCAAGAACATGATTACAGGAACTTCGCAGGTAAGTTGGTAATATTTGTAGGGTGGCAATACTTCCGAATTCACCTGATATCTCCTTTGCTGGCTCAAGTGAAACTGTTTTAATTATTATTTTTTGTTGTGCAGGCTGATTGTGCTGTCCTAATTATTGATTCCACCACTGGAGGTTTTGAAGCTGGTATTTCCAAGGATGGTCAGACTCGCGAGCATGCACTATTAGCTTTCACCCTCGGCGTGAAGCAAATGATTTGTTGTTGTAACAAGGTATCGTTGATGAAAGATTGTTCATCATTTATCAACCTAAATTCTTCTGGTTCTTTTTCTAATCTGGAGGTCTCCTCCTAAACGTGCAGATGGATGCCACAACACCCAAGTATTCTAAGGCAAGGTACGAAGAAATTGTGAAGGAAGTCTCTTCATACCTGAAGAAGGTCGGATACAATCCAGATAAGATTCCATTTGTTCCTATCTCTGGATTTGAAGGTGACAACATGATTGAGAGGTCATCAAATCTCGATTGGTACAAGGGACCTACTCTTTTGGACGCTCTGGACTTGATCCAGGAACCAAAGAGACCTTCGGACAAGCCTCTTCGACTTCCCTTGCAAGATGTGTACAAGATTGGTGGTATCGGAACTGTGCCTGTTGGCCGAGTGGAGACTGGTGTTATGAAGCCCGGAATGGTGGTTGTGTTTTCTCCAACGGGGCTAACCACCGAAGTCAAGTCTGTTGAAATGCATCATGAAGCCTTGACGGAAGCACTTCCTGGGGATAATGTAGGTTTCAATGTGAAAAATGTTGCAGTCAAAGATTTGAAGCGTGGGTTTGTTGCATCAGATTCCAAGAATGATCCTGCAAAGGAAGCTGCTAACTTCACTTCTCAAGTAATCATCATGAATCATCCTGGTCAGATCGGGAATGGTTATGCTCCAGTTCTTGATTGCCACACCTCTCACATAGCGGTGAAGTTTGCAGAAATTCTTACGAAGGTGGACAGGCGTTCTGGCAAGGAGATTGAGAAGGAGCCCAAGTTCCTGAAGAATGGTGATGCTGGGTTTGTTAAGATGATTCCAACCAAGCCTATGACTGTTGAGACTTTTGCAGAGTATCCCCCTCTTGGAAGGTTTGCAGTGCGCGACATGCGCCAAACTGTAGCAGTTGGTGTCATCAAGTCAGTTGAGAAGAAGGAGCCGTCTGGAGCAAAGATCACCAAAGCTGCAGCAAAGAAGAAATAGTCTTAGATGCTACGAGTCGATTTTGTAAGATTTTTTAGAATGTTCGTTGATGTTTCAGTTTAGGCATGTTTAGACATTTGATGATTGGATCCTCCGAGATTAATCATATTGATTGGATTCAATTGTTATTACAAAGAGGCACCATTTATTTTGCTGAGCCAGTATGAAGTCTAGATTGATCTCTTAATCATAATTTTGTCAAAAGCAAATCATGGTCATATGTTAGTTCTTTAAGAGGATTGTTGCATCAAGAGACTACGATCTCCACAGAGGTGGGGGCTGAAGTGCACCAGGGGTTACACTTACCCCCTTTCCCCCCCTGAGCAGCCTATTTTTTAAGGGTTGGCCTAGCACCTGATACCTGATTGCCCATGTCACACATGTTTGAAGAGCGGCGGGCCTGTCCTGGACCCTGCCGGTCATCCTATCTGTCAGTTCCCTCTGCTCCCACTGTCCATACATTATAAGGAGTTTATTTCTCATCTGGATTGAGGTTACAGGAAAAAGATTAGTCATAATTTTTTTTCACGCATTGCTTATGGGAATTCCAAGCTGGCGCCTGCACATCGCTCGTGGCTCCCCTGTTACTAGGATTAAAAAGAAAATTGTGACCTAACCTGCATGCGCTAGGCCAAAACTTGTGCCTGCTTCTAAAATGCAAGCCCCCCCACCCAGAAGCAACCTGTTTTGTAAGGGCTGGCTGCAGCTGTTTACCGTTGTTTTACAAATGCCTTGAGAGTTGCAGACTGTGCTGGTCATTCTGCGCATGTTTCTAGTATTTTGTAGTTTGTCTTGGTCTTTTATTTTATTTTCTTTCTTTTTGCTGATTGTCATTTGCTTCTTATTCTTAGTCAACATTGGGTCTACCCAAGAGGATTGGGATTCTTTTGAAATCCAATCAAAAACTTATGCTGGGTACTAATGAGACGAGCAATTATTGAATTCTATTTTATTGTTTTGATATGGATCTTTTGAGTTTTTTGGTTGCATGTATATAATTTTTAAGCTTTACCTTGTGACATCACTGACTTCTCAATTTAAATTTGTGGAATTGGATATGTTCTAATGTCCCAAATGGATGTTTTTTTGTCACTTAGGAGAGATCTTAATCTTGATGAATTTTTGTCCAAGTAGTGGCTTGTGGAGTTGCTGGATGGTAGTGCGCAAGGATGGTGCTCGCTAGGGGCAGGAGAAGGTTGAAAGTGTTGGTGGCGATATGGGGTGTAGTTAGAGCTAGAAGTTGGATCCCACTTGTTGTCTAGTCATTGGGCTCAGGGTGCAGAGGGTGGATCTGGATTGGATCCCAAGGGAGGGTGGGTCATGAGCGTCCGATTTCTTATGTTGATTGGTGGTTTTCGATTTGTGTGGTCATAACAGTTGATGTTAGAGCCCTTGAAAATCGTATACATGTAATGATCGATCTGTCTCTACGAATTGTAAGTTAAATTTTGAATTGTTTTTAAGAAAACAAATCATTGAAACCTTAAATTTAGGATTATGGAAAAATTTTCATGCCTTTTTTTGAAGAATTGAATAAAAATAAATAAAATAGTAGGTGGTAGGTTGCAGCCAGTCCGAGTTGTCAGTTGACTGGCAATCACTTGGCTGCCCTCGCTGCCCCAAGCTGGCAACCAACAAGCTTGGCTATTGGCTGGGGGCTTGTCAAGTGGCCCCAAAGTGGGGGCGGGATTGCGCTTGTGTCTCCTTAGTGATTGATAAAAGGGGAGGAGGGGTGGTGGATTGCCACCCATTTCATTAATTCTCAGATTTTAATTTTCTTTATGTTGGATTTTTTCAAGATTGTGATAGCTATAGACAGTACCACATTAGAGGAATTGGAAATATTATTGAAAGCTATGGAGAGTTGCTTCAATTGAAGACTCAATACTCATGTTTTTGCAAGTTCCAACTCTTTTTTCTTCCATTATTCATGGATCTTACGTGACCTAAGCCAGTTGAAACTATGAGCCCCTATGCCTACTATGGACGTTGAAGCTCTTATGATAGCAATCAATAATCTACAACAAATTATTGATAGGCAAACAAGGCATAATAGAGATCATCAAGAGTGATTTGGTGCAAACTAGACAAGCTTTGCGCCATCCTCTCTCTCTTCCCACCTAATTCTTTGTTGGCAACAAGAAAGACATATATCTAGATGATGTGATTTTGTGTTTGGATCGACGAAGTGCACATGTTTTCATGCACGATTCGTTGGATGACTACAAGATCGGTATGGCTATTATGTATTTGCAAGGAAAAGCATTTACATGGTGGCAAAATCCTCAAGGGAAGCATGATTTCCCCAAGATGTGGGACAAGTTTTGCCTTCAAGGTGATCTCTTGATCCTATCCATCTTGGACGACTTCGAATCCTATTTGGTATGCAACAATTCACATGCGGAACCTGCTCTATGCATATACTTACAAGACTTTTGAGAGGTATACTCTTGTTTTGCCTAGAATAGATCTCACCAATTCACATGTGAAACCTGCTCTTAGATGCGTACTTACAAGACTTTTAAGAGGTATAGTCTTGTTTTTCGCAGAATAGATCTTGTTTTTGTCAAGTTGCACTTTATCTTAGCTTTCCCAAGGATTATCAGCTTCAGGTTAGGACGAACTAGCCTCCTACCTTTGAAGATGCAATTGCTATACCAAGTTATATGAGGATACTCGTATAGTGGATGGGTTGCTATACCAAGTTATATGAGGATACTCGCATAGTGCATGGCGTATGAGCCTAATGGACAACTCGAGGCAAAGAATAAAAAAGGTTTGTTTTCTTTTCAAAGAAAGATAAAGAATCAGTAAAGGACACCCTTGTTGGAGCCAAAGAATCAACAACAACGACATGGTATTGTACCACAAAGGCCTTGCCATGTCATATTTGTCATATTCTAATTTGTTATGAAGATTAAAAGAATCTAGAAGAGGAGCTTGGTAAACTTTTGATGGTTGTTCTTAACTTTTACAAGCACATGTTTTATTGATTTGAGGATGTTCTCTTTTTGGTTAATCTAATACTTTTATCATTATGGTAAGGGCTTCTTGACATAATACCACAATAATAACTTGAAGACATACATTTAGAACTTCAATAGATAATATCAAAGTCCATTAAAAGCATTGGAAACTTCATTCTCTTAAGATACAATTTATCTCTTTTGGTCTTTTAGAAGACGAGCTTGGATTTGTAAATCTAAAACTGTTAAATACCAGCTTGTTATTTAGTTCACATGAAGAGAGATGACATGATAAGATTTATTGATAATTATTACTATGTTGTATTAGAATACAATTAACCAACGAAGTTGTCTTGGAAAAGACTCTTGCTTTATTTAACATCAGTTATATGAAAGTGAAACTTGTTGTAGATCTTCGAGGTCAAAGAAGGTTATAGGCTAAGTATTAAGCTTGGTAATCTGCACCATAGTCATTGTGAAAAAGATAAGAAGAAGAGCATGCGAATGATTGATTCTGTAGTAAACTGGTAAGAATCAGTAAGTTAAGCTATTGTGACAATTCATTTGTCTTTTTTAACATTTAAAGTTGCAAGAGCTTACACTATCATAACCACTACCACAAAATTAGTAGAACCAAGATTGCATATTGAGATTTAAAAAACACTGAGAATTGCGTATGAAATGATTTTGTCGATATATAGGTATCTTCATATGATAGTTTCTTATAGTGGGTTTGATATTTTGACCACTAAATATTTTTGAAAGTACAGTACTTAGAACCATAAATGAGCCTACAAAAGACTCCAAGAGTGATTGAGTCATTGATTGATTGATTGATACACCTATCTATTGCAAAATAGTCACCAATTTATTGATCTAGCAATCAAATACAATAATCAAACATGGAAATCCGACCCCACACGTACGACCTGCTATCAGAGAATGAGTATGATCAAGTTTAGTTTTCCAAGCATTCACAAAACACAAGACAAATGTAGGGAAAACTCGAGATTGCCAATTTGCTCTCAAAATTCTCTCTCCTCACTATGAAATGGTAGATTATATGTACATTAGGGCCCTTCTCCTTTTCAGTTGGGTGAAAATCCAGCATGTAATAAAGAGACAAATTGAATTTTTTTGTCCTGCCAAAAATAGTTAAAAAACCCATAAAAATTGAAAAATCTCTCTCAAAAGTTGTGATTAACCCAAATCTTTTTAGGAGTCACTTTATCTATCTCAAATGTACTCCTCCTAGGAACTGCGAGGGTTCTCTCTCATTCTAGTGAGAGATCACACAATTTTTGTCTAAAAAATGGGAAGATTCTGTGGGAATTAGCTGTCACATATTTGTAAGGTAGGGGATTTGACATAGATAAAAGTACATACTATTCTGCAAGAGTCCAAAAAAGACACTTTTTTCATGATTGTTTGAGATTATGTGGGAAGTAACTCACGCAAATTTGTAAGGTGGTGGATCTGCCCCAGAAATAGGTACATACTAGTCTGCAAGAGTTAAGTATCAGAGAATCACAAGATTTTCTCAAGAAAACACCAAACAAAGACACTTTTTTCATTATTTTTTGAGATTATGAGGGAAGTAACTCTTGCACCTTTGTAAGGTGGTGGATCTGCCTCAAATACAAGTATATACAAGCCTATGAGAGTTACGGATTATAGAATGTCAAGATTTTATAAAATAAAAATCCAAAAAGACACTTTTTTCATCATTTTTAGAGATCTGCTAGAAAGTAAATCTCGCAGAGAGTTTTATGGTTAAATCTAACTTAGATCTAGATACGGTGAAATTTTTGTGAAGATCCAATGGAAAGATTTAGAAACATCTAAGAAAATGTGCTGAAAAGTGCTCAAAAACTGAGTTTTTTCAAGATCCTGAAAAAAATGTCCATTAAGAACTCTTGCATATCTCATATTACCTAGATATGGTCCAAATACAACTATTGTAAGAAGGGTGAGGGTTAGATACACTCCGATATGAAGAAATCTAAAAAAAACCACAAAAAACCGCTAAAAATGGGCAAAAATACACTAGAAATGGCCCCGTTCTCTTAATTTTTCTAAGAATGACGGTTCGAAATTCAATCCAAATTGGTAATTGCTGTGTTTCAGCTACTGTCAAATTTTGGTTCCAAATCTTGAAATCTTAGAGAAACAGTTCTAAAAAGTGCTCGATTTTAGCAAAAATTTTCAATTTTTGACGATCGGCTCAAAAGTAACCCTTGCAGGACTCAGAGAAGTTCCATTAGACCTTGATTCAACTACTGTGAGGAGGGCAAGAGTTAATTCCTAGCCTTGTTGAATTTTTTTTTTTTCATTTTTTATACGTCTCCATCCTGGTTTTCATTTGCATTTCCTTCACTTAACCTTCATCTTGTTAATATCCTCACATTCATCTGTTTTCCCATCCATCATCATACTCGAAGTTACATCCATTTGTTACTGTTCATTCAAAAATTTCACTTTTTATTGTTTTTTAATTCTTTATCCCTCACTCTTTGATTCACTTCTTTTCTTCTCTTGTATTCAAAAAAAAAAAAGGAGTTGGAACACCATCATCATTGTACTTGTGAAAATTGTCAACATTTCCTAGCTAGTTTGAGGCCTAAATTGGCTAAAATTGTAAATAGTTTTGGTTCTGGAGTTTCACACGTGTGAACCAGGCCACAATGTTTTTATTTACTGTATTTTTTCAGTATGATGAAGTGTCAAACTTCATACCCTTCAAAATGAGACCATTTTGATGTATTTTGGTCATATAAGCCATTTTTAGCTATTTTTCCTATATAGGGAATATCTAGGGTCAAGTACCTTCTAGAGAGAGGAGAGAGAGTCATCTTCCTCATCCATAAATAGTAGGGAAGTCGTGGAAAACAGGTTGGAGAAACCTTTTGTATGCTTCATTGAGATCAATAGATCATTGTCATTGTTTCTTCCTCCATTGAGAGCATTGTTGTGTGTATTGTCTTCAAGCTATTGTGTATGATCTTAGGTGCTTTCCAAAAGTGATAGGCTGATGTATTATGGACTGTATAATGCTATTTTGGGCCGCACTTGATGTTTATGGAAGTTTCCATTTGTGATAAATGCTTTTTGATCAAGTTCTTTGCATTCTAGGTAGCATAGAATGTGTTGCCAATTCCTAGCTTATGTAGTTTGGAGTGCAAGCATTCAAGCCAATGATCTTGGAGTTTAGATCCACTTAGGATCTGTATTTTTCACATGGTATCAGAGCTGGTTGGCTTCTATTTACAGTAAGTATTCCATTTTTGGTGATATTTGGATGTTTGATCAAGTTCTAGCATGATTTTGCATTGCTTTGTTGATCAAATCTTACTAACCTTTGTTTTGTGAGTTGAACTTGTGGATCAAAAGCATATTTCAGGTCTATTGAAGATCAGAGGCTGAAAAGAAACTATTTTGGATCAGATCATAACACCTAATCATTTGTGATTGTGAGGCTTGTGCATATTCAATACTAACAATGTTCTTTTCAATCCTATTGTTGACAATCTCCATTCTTGGATGAACACTCTCCTTAAGTGGATGAAACTTCTCCTTAAGTGGATGACAAATGCTCTTTTGAGTGAGTTGTAATTCTCCTAAAGGCTGAGCAAAGCTCCCATTTGGATGAAAGATCCTCTTTTTTGGGTGAACATATTGTAAGCTCCATTGTGAAGAGCATATTGTAAAGATTGTCATCAATTTTGGCATAAATTTTGGTGTACCTTGTTGAGCATGTAAGTAACTCTCCTTATGTAATTTGATTGGAGCATTTGCTGGAAGGTGTTAACCATTATGCAAGTGTGTTTTCAGGTTCTTAACAGGTTGAGGAACATTCTCATGTGAAGTGATCTTAGATCTACATCTAAACACCAAGATTTGACAAGATAGTGAAGCTAGTCTTGTGATTCACTAAGTGTGCTCATTCATTCACCTAAATCTTGTATTTATCACTTGCTGGAGTTTATAAACTTTTAGAAGTGTGGTTTACATGTGGTTTTACAGGTTGAATCAATATCTTAGTGTGTTGATCATATGTTGATCAAGTTTGTTCATTACTAGGTAATCTTGGCATCCTAGTTTTGGGTATTTTCTAAGAATGCAAGTAACTCTTCACACCATAACTTGATTTGGTCACTTGCTGGAAAGTTTGAGAGCTTAAGCAAGAGTGTGTTCAGGTTGGTTTGATTTTGTAATCCATTCTTAGTGTGTGCAAAGTGTTGCATGTGTTTCAATCTTCCTTTCTATGCTTGGAAACCATCTAGGTTCAAGATAGAAGTGTTTTAGGGTCCTAAATCTTCATAGATCTCTTTATCTATCATTTGTTGAGAGAAAAGTGAGTGCTAAGTGCTTTAGGACAAAACCTAAAAGTTGAAGAAACATTAGAATCATGGCTTCCAATGGTGGGATCATGCTAGAGTCTAGTGAAAGGTTGAGTTCATCAAACTACTCTACTTGGAAAGTGAGGATGGAGTCCTTACTTGAGTTGAATGAACTCATGGACATAGTTGCAGAAATTGAAGAGAGACCTCTCACACTTCAAGAGCAACAAAGGTTTGATAAGAAGGCCAAAAGGGCTCTTCATATCATTAAAATGAATGTTACAAATGAACTTCTCAAGGAAGTTGGAAAGTGTCAAAGTGCAAGTGAGGCATGGAATGCCTTAAAGAAGCTCTTTGAATCAAAGTCCACATCTAGGGTATTGACCCTAAGGAGACAAATATTTTCTAGTAGGCAAAGAGAGGGTGAAAGTGCTCATGCATTTATCTTGAGAGTTAAGTCCCTAAGTGATGATTTAGCATGCATTGATGAGAACATAAAAGATGGTGAAATAGTCCAAGTTATGTTGAATGGTTTGCTAAATGAACATGCTAACCTTGTGCAAAGTTTTGCCATTCAAAGAGTCTTGCCAAGTGTGGTTGACTTGCAAGAAATCTTATTGGCTGAAGAACATAGGTTGCAATTAAAGCTTGATGGTGCATCCTTGCAAGGTGGAGGTGAAGAGACTTTCTTCACAAAAGGCAAATTCAAGGGCAAAGGTAAAGGCAAAGGGAAATGGTCCAAAGGTGGTAACTTTGATCATGATGATCACTCTTCCTCTTCCTCTTCTACTAAGAACAATAAGTCAAAGTTCAAGTGCTTTTATTGTGGGATAAAAGGTCATTTTGCAAATGAATGTTATAAGAAGAAAAGAGAGCAAGGAGAGAGGCAAGGAAATCTTACAATAGATGAGGAAGAATATAACACATGTGAATCACTTGTTATGACTTCAAGTTTGTTAGCCAACATAGATGATAATGATCCTTGGTGGATTGATAGTGGAGCCTCATCTCACATGACAAGACATAAGGAATACTTTACATCCTTATTGTCTTATGAGGGAGAAGGTAACATCATCTACACTGCAAATGATGGTCAATGTGACATCAAAGGCATAGGCACTATTCCTATTTCCCTTTCAACAAATAGGAAAGCAAATCTTGAAAATGTTTTGTACATTCCTTCAATCACTAAGAATTTGCTTAGTGTAAGTCAAATGATTGACAAAGGACTTGATGTGGAGTTCATTGGAGATGCATGTTTGATAAGTAAATGTGGATCCTTGATTGCTCAAGGTAGGAGGCATGGTAAACTTTTCAAGCTTGATGCATGTGTGATCTCTAATCATGAAGGATGTATGGCTAGGGAGCAATTGACAAACCAAGAAGTTTGGCACAAGAGGTTGGGCCATCCCAACTTCAAATCTTTGGAGGTAATGGCAAAGAAAGAGCTTGTTCTTGGTCTCCCTAAAAGTCTTGTTGCAAACAATAGTGTTTGTGAACATTGTGCCTTGTCCAAATCTCATAGACTTGCTTATTCTAGATCTACTTCTAGATCTAAAGAAGCTTTTCAACTTGTGCATTCTGATATTCATTCTTCTAGTACAACTAGCAATGGTGGGGCAAAGATGTATGCAACTTTCATTGATGACTTTAGTAGGTATACTTGGATCTATCTTCTTAAAAGTAAGGATGAAGTGTTTGCTGCATTTGTCAAGTTCAAGAATGAAATGGAAAACCAATTCAATACAAAGATCAAATTCTTAAGATCTGATAATGGAGGGGAATACACCTCAAATAGGTTCAAAGACTTTTGTATAGCACATGGGATTAAGAGGGAGATGTCTAGTCCTAGGACTCCACAACAGAATGGAGTGGCCGAGAGGAAGAATAGAACCCTTTGTGAATGTGCCAAGGCAATGAGACTACATGCTAATCTTGCTAAGTCTTTTTGGGGGGAAGCTTTAGCATGTGCTAACTATCTATGTAATAGATGGACAAGTGCTTCCTTGGATGGTAAAACTCCTCATGAGGTTCTTTATGGTAGAAGGCCGAGTGTCAAGCATTGTAGGATCTTTGGATGTACATGTTTTGTCAATATCACACTTGATGATAGAACTAAAGAAGATCCTTCATCAAAGAAGGGTGTGTTTGTTGGCTATAGTGAAGTAAGCAAGGCTTACAAAGTGTACATTCCTTCTACAAAGAAAGTTGTCATAAGTAGGGATGTCATCTTTCATGAAGAGAATGTTTCCAATGTTGTTGATGTGCCTACTAATCATCATGATGTGCAAGATGTCTTGGATGAAGATGGAGATGCCACTCCAAAGCAAACTTCAAGGAAGACTCAAAGGCAAAGGGCTAAGCCATCAAGGCTAACCTATGATGAAAAAGGAAAGCAAGTGGTGGACAACTCTAACTTTGCTTTTCTTATCTCTTTTGATGAACCAACTTGTGTAGGTGAAGCAATTCAAAAGAAGGAATGGATCCAAGCCATGGATCATGAGCATCAAGCACTCATCAAAAGCAACACATGGAGGTTGGTAAAGCTTCCAAAGGACAAGAAGGCAATTGGTTGTAAGTGGATCTTCAAGATCAAGACAAATCAAGATGGATCAATCAACAAGTACAAGGCAAGGTTGGTGGCAAAGGGGTATGCTCAAGAATATGGTATTGACTATGATGAGACCTTTGCACCCGTGGCAAAGATGGTAACTATTCGAATCCTAATCTCTCTTGCAACTCTTTATGATTGGGATATGTGGCAAATGGATGTTACTAATGCCTTCTTGAATGGTGATCTTGAAGAAGATATTTACATGGAGCAACCCGAGAGCTATGTTTCACATGATGAGCCTAATTATGTGTGCTATCTCCAAAAGAGTTTGTATGGGCTAAAGCAAGCACCAAGGAGTTGGTATGCTAAGCTCAATTCCTTCTTACTTTCTCAAAACTTTGTTATGAGTGAGTATGATCATTCTCTCTACTTTAGATTGAATGAAAATGATATCACTTTACTCTTGATCTATGTTGATGACATTATCTTAAGTGGTGGTAACAATCTAGATATAGATGAAATCAAGATGGCACTCAAAAGAGAGTTTGAAATTCAAGATCTTGGTAAACTTCATTATATCTTAGGAATAGAGATTATTAGAACTTCTAAATCTACATTCATATGTCAAGAAAAGTATGTTAACTCTATTCTAAAAAGGTTTCATATGGAAGATTGTAAAGTTGTTTCTACTCCTATGGAATCAAATGTAAAGCTAACTACAAGAAGTAATGAAAGATCCTTCAAGGACATTACTCTCTATAGAAAGCTAATAGGATCTCTTATATGGTTAACCATCACAAGACCTGATCTAAGCTTTGTGGTTGGTAAACTAAGTCAATTTATGCAAGATCCTAGTGAGGCTCATTGGAAGCTAGGAAAGAGAGTACTTAGATACATCTCGGGATCTAGAGATTTTGGCATCTTGTATGGAGGTACTACACCTAACCTTTGTGGATTTTCAGATTCAGATTTTGCAGGTGATCAAATGGATAGGAAGTCAACAAGTGCCTTTGCAATCTATCTTGGAGATGGAGTGGTCTCATGGCTATCAAAGAAGCAACCAACTATCTCTCTATCTTCCACCGAAGCCGAGTACAAGGCATTAACAACATGCACCAAGGAGATTCTTTGGATCAAGAGGATGTTATTGGATCTTCACTTGCTGGAACCAGAGAAGACTCCAATCATACTTTGTGATAACCTTTCAGCCCAAAGCTTGGCAAGCAATCCTGTTTTTCATGCAAGGAGCAAGCACATTGAGATTGCTCACCATTTTGTGAGAGATCAAGTCATTGCCAAAGAGGTGGAGCTTCAACATGTCTCTTCAAAGGAGTGTGTGGCTGATATCTTCACCAAACCATTGGGAAAGGACCTATATTTAATGCATAGATCTAATCTTGGAATGTGCTCAAAGACTATGTTGAAACTAGCATCCAATGTTGAAGAGGGAGTGTGAAAATTGTCAACATTTCCTAGCTAGTTTGAGGCCTAAATTGGCTAAAATTGTAAATAGTTTTGGTTCTGGAGTTTCACACGTGTAAACCAGGCCACAATGTTTTTATTTACTGTATTTTTTCAGTATGATGAAGTGTCAAACTTCATACCCTTCAAAATGAGACCATTTTGATGTATTTTGGTCATATAAGCCATTTTTAGCTATTTTTCCTATATAGGGAATATCTAGGGTCAAGTACCTTCTAGAGAGAGGAGAGAGAGTCATCTTCCTCATCCATAAATAGTAGGGAAGTCGTGGAAAACAGGTTGGAGAAACCTTTTGTATGCTTCATTGAGATCAATAGATCATTGTCATTGTTTCTTCCTCCATTGAGAGCATTGTTGTGTGTATTGTCTTCAAGCTATTGTGTATGATCTTAGGTGCTTTCCAAAAGTGATAGGCTGATGTATTATGGACTGTATAATGCTATTTTGGGCCGCACTTGATGTTTATGGAAGTTTCCATTTGTGATAAATGCTTTTTGATCAAGTTCTTTGCATTCTAGGTAGCATAGAATGTGTTGCCAATTCCTAGCTTATGTAGTTTGGAGTGCAAGCATTCAAGCCAATGATCTTGGAGTTTAGATCCACTTAGGATCTGTATTTTTCACAGTACTGTCCTTGAAGCAATCCAGAAACCAACTACTTTGCGACATTATAGTGCCAATTCATGGAAACCACCCTTTTAGAATTATCTAAACTACAAAAGTTTCCTAATGAAACAATCCGAGACTACACCCATCGGATCTTCCATCTAGTGAAGGATTGTAATCCACCGATTCTTTAACAAATCATCATGGCAAAATACTATTCCAGCCTGCCCAAAAAGATCAGAGTTGGTATGGTAGATTTAACATCCTATGTTTCATTTGCACAACTCTGTAAGGATGTAGCCATGATGGAATTACATATCTTCCACGAGATGATGGATTTTTCCTATCGCATTGCTGAACCATCAGGAAGGGAATCACGGGTGTGAAAATTATAAAAAGCTATCAATCTTAGTCTTAGGGGTTTCATAAAGTTTTTGTGTCAAGCTACTTTATGTAGAGTTGTGATTGGGCCAAAAATTGGCATAGATGGCAAATTGGCAATATCCACATGTAATGCCTCTATTGAGCCAAAAGTGAATCATGTTGTAATCTCGAGCTAGGTAGAGATCCACTTTAGAGGTCCAATAGAATTAAGGAGGCTATGATTAGGGGTCCAATAGAATTGAGAAAGCTATGATTAGGGGTCCAATAGAATGCAAGAGGCTATGATTAGGGGTCCAATAGCATGCAAAGAGAGATCTCCAAACACTCGATATGTACTTCTCCTTATGATCATTAATTATGTTGTGTTTTTGAGTCAAACTTTTTGGTGAGATTTGCTTGTTGTCTCTTCTCTCTCTACACAAGTTGGAATTAGCTCTATTCTCCCTACCAAAGTGTTTGATGCTTGCTTCATCCAAAGGTTCAAAATTTTCTTAAAAATCTAGATCTAGAGAGACTAGGTTGCATCTCCCATGCTATCTCAAGCATCTATTGATCAAAATGGTTCATTATCACAAGGATTAAAACATTTCTGATATTGCACGGATTTTCCTGCTCAGACACGTGTGAAGGACAACCAAATTCAGTCCGTTAGTTCTCTTTCATGCGTGAGCCAAATTTGGTGGTTGATAGCTAGCCGTGATGGAGAGGGATCTCTTATGGTCTCTAGTTTTTCATCTACACCTTTCAAGAAGGATGGATCTTGGCATATTGATAGTGGAGCATCTTCACATATGTGTAGCTCCAAGGACTCCTTCACATCTATCATGCCTTATGGAGGAGCCAAGAAGACTATCTATACAACAAATGACCAAGAATGCAATATTGAAGGCATAGGGAGTATGCCCTTGAAGACCTCATCTTCAAAGATTCTTTCTCTCAATAAGGTTCTTTTTGTGCTTAATCTTACAAAGAATCTCATAAGTGCTGGCCAACTTATTGATGGAGGCCTTGATGTGAAATTCAATATTGATACTTGTACTATCAAGAGAAATGATGAGATCCTTGCACATGATTTGGGACATTATCCTGTGTGGAAGTTGTATCAAATTGGTTGAAGAAACCAAAATTGCACTTGGAAAAGAGTTTAAGATGCAAGATCTAGGAGAGATCCATACATACTAGGCTTAGAGATTGACTTTCATGATGATTATGCTTTTATTTGTCAATTTAGATATGCTCTTGCTATGTTGAAAAAGTTTCATATGGAGGAATGTAAGGGCATTGACACACCTATGGAGCACATTGTAAAAGATCCTAATAAAGGTGATGAAAGGACATCACACTTTTTAGGAGTCTTATTGGCTCTTTGATATGGCTTACTATCACTAGACCCGACTTGAGCTATTGTGTGCACAAGTTGAGTCAATTTATGCAAGATCCAAAGATCCAACATTGGAAGATGGCCAAGAAGGTGCTAAGGTATATATCTTCATCACATGATTATGGTCTCCTCTACAACAGTGAAGATCTATCTATAAATGGCTACTCGGATTCGGACTTTTCAAGTGACAAGGTGGATCGAAAGTCTACAAGTGCATATACTATCTTTTTTGGAGGAAATCTCATATCTTGGCTTTCCAAAAAGCAAGATACTATCTCTTTTTTTTTTGGTGAGGCCGAGTATAAAGCACTCACAACATTGACAAAAGAAGTGCTTTGGATCAAGAGGATTTTATTGGAGCTAAAGTGCATCAAAGAGGAGGAGCTACCATTGTTATATTGTGATAATATCTTGGCCCAAGCACTTGCAAATAGTCCAATTTTTCATGCAAGAAGCAAGCATATAGAAGTGGCACACCACTTTGTGAGAGAGAAGCTTATTGGAGGAGAGATTCATTTGGAGCATATTGATTCATCATCTTGTATTGCTGATCTACTCACCAAACCTCTATTCAAGAGTTCCTTCATCAAACATAGATCCAATCTTGGAATGATTCCAAGATCAATGCTTTTCAAAAATTAGATATCTTTTTAGGAGGAGTGTGAAAGCTATCAATCTTAGTCTTAGGGGCTTCATAAAGTTTTTGTGTCAAGATACTTTATGTAGAGTTTTGATTGGCCAAAAATTGGCATAGATGGCAAATTGGCACTATCCACATGTAATGCCTCTATTGAGCCAAAATTGAATCATGATGTAATCTCGAGCTAGGTAGGCATATGAATAGGGTCTTGACACTTGTGGAATGTAATTTGAAGAATGATGAAGTCAAAGAGTCGGCCTTGGTCAAGGGGTCCAATAGGAATCAAGAGTTCCACTTTAGAGGTCCAATAGAATTAAGGAGGCTATGATTAGGGGTCCAATAGAACTGAAGAAGCTATGATTAGGGGTCCAATAGAATGCAAGAGGCTATGATTAGGGGTCCAATAGCATGCAAGGAGGGATCTCCACACACTCTATATGTTTTATAGTCTCTTATTAATAAGGAAGAGGGATGCATGGATTCAAAGATATGCATGGATTCAGACATCTTTGAAGTGTGATTGTGAATGTCTTGATTGAGCAAATAGTCTCGTTAGAGCTTTTTAATCTAACCGAGTTGAGGGGAAGTAGGCTGGCCCTTTCACTATACGTTTGTGTCGCCATCGCCAACAAACTTTTCTATAATAATATTGGTGGAGCAAAGATTCCATTGGCACTTGGATGGACTTAGACATTTTTGAAGTGTTATTGTAAAGTTCTTGACTAAGCAAAGAGTCTCGTTGCAACTTTATTTTAGCTGAGTTGAGAGGAATATTGTTGCTGATATCATTGGATCGCGGATTATGTTGGCACTTTTTCGAAAAGCTTGAGAGTATTTGGTAAGTTGATAATTGTCATGCATCGTTGAGTGTCTTGCATAGTATAGTAGTAGTAGTGTTGTCTTATCTAAATTTGCAAAGCTAAGGATGAAGATTAGTAGTAGCAAGGTAGCCATCACTCGATGATGGTGTCGACTAACATCAATTTTTTTCTAGATGTTTTTTTCTAGGTGCTTCTACTGTAATTAGTGGGTCTCGATGCTCTGAGAATAGATTTGCAGGTCTAAATGATGTAAGGAGTGTGGATTGTTGTCCTTTGAGATTTATGGTTGCGGAAGCTCTATGAACAGAACTAAATCGATCATTGGTTGCCTGGAATTGCATGCTTTTGTCATGCTTAGTAAGATAGGAGTAATAAATATTTTGATGGACAATAACTTGGTTCAAAACAACAGATATTGAAGTAAGCATCAAACAAATAGTACATAGTAAAGCTACAATAAGTAGTTTCCTTGCTCTACACGCTAATCCGATTTGTCTATCTATCTCCATACTACTTCCCTATGAATATCTTGTATCGTTGTGTGAGTGCTAATTCACAATTTTGTAAAGTCGAATAGATATTTGTGCCAGCGTTGGCGCTGGAGGCAATTCTGCTGTAATTAGTGGGTCTCGATGCTTTGAAACCAAATTTGCAGGTCTGAATGCTGTAAGGAGTGTGGATTGTCCTTTGGAATTCATGATTGAGGAGGCTCTATGAACAAAACTAAATTGATCATTGGCTACATGCAATCGCATGCTTTTGTCATGCTTTAGCAAGATAAGAGTGATAAATATTCCCATGGACAATAAACTAGTTCAGAACAATAGATACACTGAGCAGCTAGGAAAAAATTTATCATTGGCATGCTCCCAATTATACTCCATCTTGAAGTTGGATCAAAACTTTCTCCTTGAGAATTTTTTCCGATACTCGTATCTCATCCAGGGTCTCTATAGTCACATCTGCAATTGCCTGAATGTGCACACTAGCCCGATTACATGTATATTATTGACAACAATATTGACATTGCTAAACGAAATCAAAATAATCGCAAACAAAATGAATTCGGATGGATTTCAGATATGATTGTTGGTCACTGCCTGTTATATCATTCCTACAATCCTCCAGAAAGTAGACAGACACTGCTGATCTACGTTATAGATTAATACAACATTCAACAAAATTGAAGCAGTATGCGAACTTGATAAAAAACAAGCGAATGAGATACACAAGTGATAGCAGACAGTAATTCATTCAAGATTAGACAAAATTGAGAGTGATATGTGCGTAATAGCTACAAAATCATCTATTGATTCTCTTGATTTCGAGCGCTGTATGATAGATCCACATAGCGCATTGGCGTGAGAGAAAATAGTATTCTCTCACGAGTAGCGTCTCGCTTACTAGCGGACTTCTTGGATCTCTATGAATCTTGCTTACAAAATTGTCTCGCTCACAGGCGGACTTCTATTCTATATATTTTCTATTTGCTAGTATAGGTATCTTATACATCTAGTAATTGCATACATTTAGAGTAGCATATCTGATTAGATAGACTAAACAATCTTTAACTAATCATGGATTACAAGAGAGGTGGATTAGGCACGTCCTAACGCTCTTCCACTGAGATCATCATATCAGATCAAGGTTTTGTACTTCATGGCACTTGCATGATCTTCCTGATCTTTTGGAGCGTGAAGGTCAAAAAGTGTCGTGAAGATTTTTCGTGTCGCTTCGAGTCATTTGACTTTCATGTCGTCTAACTTTTTTCAGTTGTATCACGAACACTTTTCTTTCGCAAACATTTCGTGTTCGTGTCTTTTCGTCAGGATGTTTGCTAACATTTTCACTTTGTGTCTTTTCGTTAGGATGTTCGCGAACATTTTCGCTTCGTGTCTTTTCGTCAAACTAAGGGCTGAAAGCTAGCAAAGCTTTGGAAATAGAAACGTTTTGTTTCTTCAGCTCTCTCTCAAAGCGTGACAGCTTGATGACTCCAAGATTGCTCCTCTATTTCTCAAACAGACCTTTGTCTAAGGCCTTTGTGAAAATGTCGTCCACCATCTCCTCTGTTTCAATGAAGATAGTTTGCAGCATCTTCTTCCCGATCAGATCCCTTATCAAGTGATACTTGATTGCGATGTGTTTCGTCCTTGACTGAAACACATGATCCTTTGTCAGATGTATTGCAGATGTATTGTCATCTGTAGAATCAGAGGCTCATTCCTTGTTTAGCCCAGTTCTTCAAGGAACTATTTGAGCCAAATGATTTCATTAGCCATCTTTGCTGTTGCAACCCACTCTGCTTCGTGGGATGACTGAGCTACAATGGTCTGCTTCTTGCTGACCCAGAGAATCGCTGCTCCTGACGCGATGGTGCATCCTCCTGAGACACTTTTGCAGTCGTCCTTGAGAGATGCCCAACTAGCATCACTGTAGGAAAGCATGTGGAACCCTGCATCACGAGAATAACACAAACCAAAATCCCTTGTTAATTGAAGGTATTGCAAAATTCATTTCGCAATCTTCCAATGAGTTGAGCTTGAATTTGTACAGAATTGGCTCATCTTGAACACGACATAAGCAATGTCAGGACGTGTGTTATCTGCAAGGTACATTAGCGATCCGATCAGCTTCTTGTATGGTGTAAGATGCATCAACTCTCTTTCTTCTCCAGTCTTCGAACAATCTTCATTCGTCAGGACTGTTCCTGCAAGCATGGGAGTATTTGCTCCTTTGCAACTCAGTATCCCAAAATTTTCTAGGATTTTATGGGTATATCTGGATTGATGAAGGTACAATTTACCTTCCTCATAGTCCCTATCAATCTGTAAGCCAAGATAACATCTGGCTTCTCCCAAGTCTGCAATCTTGAAATGTTTCGAGATGTCATACTTCACCTCTACAATAAGCTCTTCACTTTTGTAGAATATCAGAGTGTCGTCCACATACACATCTACAATGATGATCTTCCCATCTGTAATTCTTACATAAACATTGGAATCAACCATTAGTGGCTTGAATCCTAAGGATTTCAGGGCTTGATCTTTCTTCTTATACCATTGTCGTGCTGACTACTTTAGATCATAGATACTCCTATGCATTCTGCATGCATAAGTGGGAAGTGAGTTCGAAATGTAGCCTGGAGGTTGATCCATGTAGACTTTCTCATCTAGCTTGAACGCTATCTTTTTGTCCACGATGTGAATCCTGAGATCATAAGTAGCTACATATGCAAACAATAAGCGTAGGGACAAATGTTTCACAACAGGAGAGAAGGTCTCAGCATAGTCATTACCAAACCCCTTCGCTACAAGTCTTGCTTTATACTTAGAAATATCTCCATTCGGTCCATACTTTAGCTTGTATACCCACTTGCATTTTACAGTCTTTCGCTTATCTGGTAATGGATGCAACGTCCACACTTGATTCTTCCTCATGGATTCCATCTCTCATTCATGGCTTGGATCCATTTGTCCTTCTCTGGACATTCAATTGCTTCAAATGTTTGTGGTTCTCCACTGAATCCACAAAACTCTTCTGATGTAGAAGTTGAGTTGTCTGGCACAAATCTTGTTGGTGCTCTTCGTTCTCTTGTCGATCTTCTAGGAGATCCTTCAAGAACTACAATGCTTTTGCCTTTATCTGCTCTGCTAGGTCCGGAACCATTTCGGTTTACAAGTATTGTAGCAGTAGGCTGGCTTGCAAATCTTTCTTCATCTGATTCGTCACTCGAATGAGATGCGACTCGAACATCTTTGTCTGAGTGTTCGTACTCTACTCCCTCGGTCTTCCAAGGACTTCATAATTGATAGGATCATCGTTGGCCATTGTTATGCTCTCATCAAATTTGACATCTCTGATTGTCTTCACTGTGTTTGTCTCTGGCATATAGACTCTATAGTATGACGAATGATTGTCATACCCTACAAGATATCCCTGTTCTGCTTTCTCATTAAGCTTATTTTGAAGCTTATCATGAACATGTGCATAAGCTACACAGCCAAAGATACGGATGTGAGTCAGATTGGGTTTTCTACCCCACCATAATTCGTGTGGTGTCGTGTGAGGAACACCAGATTTTCCTATCCTGTTCTGAATGTAAGCAACTATAGCTATTGCTTCAGCCCACAGCCTTTGAATAGGCCATCATGCACCTAGCAGCTTCCATTAGAGTCATGTTCTTTCTTTCTGCAACACCGTTGTGCTGCGGTGTGTAAGATGCAGTTCTTATTTCTTGGGTTCTGGCAGTAGTCCATGGCTGCATGACCGTTCTTGTGACAGTGGATACACTCAATTTTTGGATTAAGCCAATACGAATCAACAATATGTCCTTTGCGTCTGCATCTCACGCATGTCTTCTTGTCTCCACTCTGTTGTTTCGACCTTCCTTTGTTCTTCCATTTGCCTTTGCTGGCTCCTTCTGCTTGCTGATCTCGAACCTGCCTTCGATCTGACTCCCTCTTAGGCTTGAATTGCTTCTTTGCTTTCTCCTTGTTGTTGTAAAGGGCTTGGTCAGAAACATCCTTGTGATCAAGGTGCTCTTGAGCTTCGACTTCTTCTCGAATCTTGACAACAACCTTTTCAAGTGTCATTGTAGGATCTTTTGCTAGTAGCATTCTGGTTGTCTGGAAGGATCTTGGTAAAGCTCTCAACAAATAAGTGAGCTGCTTCTCTGCTGACACTGCATTTTCTGCTCCAGAATTGTGTAGTGAAAGAAAAAGGTCCTTCATCTTCCTAATGAAGGAAGTGAGGTCTTTACCATCCCACTGCAGGTTTGTCAACTGATCTTCGAGCAGCATGATCTGATTGCGTGATTTCGTCTGAAATCTTGTGAGTAATGTATCCCACATCTCTTTTGCTTTAGAGATTGTAGCAAGGTCAAGAATTAGGCTATCCTCGATTGATGAAGATAACACGGCTACTGCCTTGTCATTCTTCTCCCTCCATTCGCGTAGCTCCTTGTCTGTAGTTGTAGGCATCTCCTCGGTGCCATCTACCCAGGGGAATAATCCTCTCCCTTTAGTATCCGCGAGGTTTTAACCTTCCATGATAGGAAGTTAGATCCCGATGAATCGAGGATTGTACAGATCTTGGATTGTATGCTGTTTATTGAAGCCATTGTTGTCAATTGTGTTCTCACTTGTTGATGGTTCTTTGTTTGAATGCTTAGCCTCTTGAAACTAATAGCTTTGCGGCTATGTCAAACTATGACAGGGTGGCTCTGATACCATTGATGCAAAAAATGATCAAGAAAATTGCAAATATCAATCAGGCTTTGAAACGAAACGAAACGAAACTAGTACTTGAACGAGCTCTGATATTGACATTGCTAAAACAAAATCAAATTAATCGCGAACAAAATGAATTGGGATGGATTTCAGATATGATTGCTGGTCACTGCCTACTATATCATTCCTACAATCCTCCAAAAAGTAGACAGACACTGCTGATCTACGTTAAAGATTAATATAGCATTCAACAAAACTGAACCAATGTGCAAAATTGAAAAAAAAAACAAGTGAATGAGATACACAAGTGATAGCAGACAATAATTCATTCAAGATCAGACAAAATTGAGAGTGATATGTGCGTAATAGCTACAGTATCATCTATTGATCCTCTTGATTTCGAGCGCTGTATGACAGATCCACACAGCGCATTGGCGTGAGAGAAAATAGTGTTCTCTCATGAGTAGCGTCTCGCTTACTAGCGGACTTCTTGAATCTCTATGGATCCTGCTTACAAAATTGTCTCGCTCACAAGCGCGGACTTCTATTCTATATATTTTCTATCTGCTACTGTATGTATCTTATACATCTAGTAATTGCATACATTCAGAGTAGCATATCTAATTAGATAGACTAAACAATCTATAACTAATCATGGATTACAAGAGAGGTGGGTTAGGCACGTCCTAATGCTCTTCCGCTGACGTCATCATATCAGATTAGGATTTTTGTACTTCATGGTACTTGCATGATCTTCCTAATCCTTTGGAATGTGAAGGTCAAAAAGTGTCGCGAAGATTCTTCGTGTCGTTTCGACTTCCGCGTCGTCTGACTTTTTCCTGTTGTATCATGAACACTTTTCTTTCGCGAACATTTCATGTTCGTGTCTTTTTTTCAGGATGTTCGCGAACATTTTCGCTTCGTGTCTTTTCGTCAAACTGAGGGCTGAAAGCTAGAAAAGCTTTGGAAACAGAAAGGTTTCGTTTCTTCAGAAACCTTGGGAAGCAACTATAGTGGTTAGTTTACAATTCTAACCCCTTCTTAAATAAAAAGTTGGTACTTTCTCTCTCTCACAAGTATTGTCTCTCTCTTAAGGATATTTCTCCTCTCTAAAGTCATATAAGAGACAAAATAAAGTGTAACATAATTGTTATAGTGAATGATGTCAAAATTGAATGTTCCATCACCATCTAGGCCACTTTTACATGATGAAATAGATAAAGCATCAAACACAAAATTAATATGTGAATTCCACCATGATTCTTCCTCTGATATCTCTAGAGAACTATAACAAACACATGTGAAATGATTCATAGTACGTGGATACTTTCTTAGTTTCACCATATTGCATTAATACACAATGCATGAGTCCCCATTGCCATCTTGCCATTGAAGATCTCCACAACTTGGAAATTTATTTGAAAATGGAAGAAAATGAAGCCTTCTCAACTCCCTTTGCATGGTCAAGATCTGAACTCAAGTGGCGAGGGTAGCCATCACTCGATGATGGAGTCGATTAATAGCAATTTTTTTTTTTTTTAGATTTCTTTTTCTAGACGCTTCTGCTGTAATTAGTAGGCCTTTATGCTTTGAGACCAGATTTGTAGGTCTGAATGATGTAAGGAATACGAATTGTTCTTTGAAATTTACGATTGAGGAGGCTCTATGACCAAACCTAAATCGATCATTGGTTGCTTGCAATTGCATGCTTTTGTCATGCTTAGTAAGATACGAGTAATAAATATTGCCATGAACAATAAACTGGTTTAGAACAACAAATGTTGAAGTAAACATCAAACAAATAGTAGATACTAAAGCTACAATCAATAGTTTCCTTGCTCGACATGCTAATCCAATTTGTCTATCCATCTCCATACTGCTTTCCTATGAATCTTATATATAGTTGTGTGAGTGCAATGGATCGTAGAGTAGACGTGCATATAGGAATCACCAGGACTGAAGTACTTTTACTTGTGGTAGGTAGTCTGGGTGTTGAAGGATCGTTTGTTGCTGGAAGGCATCAGTTCCGTTCATCATATTATAAGCCACAAATACTGATCTTTATCCCAACCCGTAGAAAATTATAGCATGCATTTGGAAACCAAATTTGGTCGGTTGCATGATGCATATTTTTAAAGGGGTTGCAAATGGATTTGCAGATTCATCGATCATTGATGGTTCATTATCAGCAGCTGTCTCAATAGGATTGAAGCCGGACTTGCATGGGAGTCTTAGAATCAGAGGCTTGTTTTGCTTTAGACAAGCTTTTTAGGTACCTGCAAGTTGATGAACGTTGACTTTGTTTCTCCACGACTAATATTGGTATCCCAAACTCATGACGCGACAGTAAAAATCAAACCAGGACGTATGGCAGTAAACTGATGCTGTGTTTGCAAAGAAGCCATTTGGAAACGTTTTGCGGAGAACAAAACTAGAAGCTGAAAGCGCAAGGATGATCACTGTATGGATCAAAAAGGATCTAAAGGCGGAAGCAAATTGAGCATTCAAAAGTAGTGAGCAAAGCTAGGGACACATGTCTCACCTGGATTTTGCATTAAGTTCTAGCTTATAGGAGGAGCTTTGTCTCAGTAGTTTTCGGTTGTGTTTCCTTGGGCCTAGCATAAACAACGTATTTTATCGTGGCTTGTGTACTTACAAACTTAGCTACCTCCAATTTGCTAGTAGTCGTTCTTGGAGTTTGTAACAAAGTGAAAGTTAAAGCATATTATGTGGTTGTTTTAAATAGTATCAAATATGGTCAAAGCTCAAATATTGTGTTTTGTTTACTTGAGCTATGAAATTGTAGTTACTACACCTTTTGTCACAAATATAATTCATCAATAATTTATCAATAAGTTTTCACCAATAAGAACTGATCTCTATCAAATTATAATTTTGCGATTGTGTTTTGCTTTGCAGGACATATAGACAATGTCTTCCATTTTGGATGAAGAAATAATCGATTTTTCAGAGATGCATGCTAAAGATTACTTTATTGATGGTTTGTGATCGTTGAAATTGCGAATATTGAGAAACTGAGAAACTAAGATTCTGAAAATTTGAGATTTTGTATTTCATCGTGAATATTGTGAATAATGATCGTGAATATTGTGAATACTGATTGTGAACATTGTAGAAAGTAAAATAGACGATGCCAATTAGTGCTAGTAGATCAAAGCAAATATGGAATTAAACAAGATTATCGTTATTATAGTCGATTCCATTGTCAAGTTTTTGTTATTTTCTTCTTAGCTTGAGAAGCATAGTATTTATCTTTTACAACCACAATGACCAACAATATTTGCGCAAATGGCTATGGACCAAGACACTATATAGATCCTAAATTTCTATTTATTTATGAAGTCAATCATGACATTTTCAACGTCTTTTCATTTCTATTAAATCATCATATTATCTCGAGAACAACATTCGAGCAAATGTTGTGCAACGCTTTTTGCCAAGTTTAAGAGAAAATGATTGGAATGCTACAATTTGAAAAGAACAGTACAAAAACGATCCAATTTTTAAAATCCAGTATGAACAAATCACATCATTTGAAATATACGTAAAACTTCTTACCAATAACGACAATCAATCGCCAATACAATGTGATAGCTTTTGTTTGTTTTGGTTTTGCAAATGCATGAATTATAAGTTAGTAGTATATCATTGTGACACTGATTCAGGCAACAACAATTCGAAAAATTGTAACATGCATCAATCCAATTGAAACAATGAAAATCATCATTATACAAACAAATATTGACAACAAAGTAAAAGTATATCTTGGAAAGAATCAAGAACCATAGAACCGTGTATCTCGTCAAATAACAAAAAATGAAAGCGATACAAATGAACAGAAACAATGAAACAAAATCTACACTCGCTAATAAATCAATTTCACTACTTGTTACAAATGTTGATTGTTAACAAATTTAAGCAAGTCCATCAAAACTCACAACTATCAAACAACAACATCATTTATTACTTCAAAAAGTACATAAAAACAAATGAATATCATCGACTATTAAACGAAATGAAAAACACAATAATGAATGCATTGAGCAATTTTAGTGAGCAAGAAATATTTGTTGAAGAATTCATACAAAAATATGGAAGAAATTCCAAAAAAATTGCAAAGTACAAGAAAAGAATCAACGATTCTCCTAAAACAAGATGCATTTGCTGTGATAGATTATTTTTCAATTTCCAAGTCTTACTCTGACAGAGAGAGCAATTAATTACTTACAAAAATTAAGATTATTTGACGAAAAACAATTAACTGACATTCATTTACAAAAAATATGCAAGTCTTGCAAAGCTACAATATCAAAAGAAATGTTGTCTGAATATGCATCACCAATGAAGTATTCCACCAACAAGCCATTGAGCAAAGTAAATGAACTCAATGACTTAGAATAGCGCTTGGTATCACCACGGATTGCATTTTCACAAATAAGAGATCTCTCATTTGAAGGACAATTGGGCATTATCGGAAGTATTATCAATGTCGCTACAAATCTAGATCAAGTGCAAAATGTGCTACCAAGATTCATGGACAAAAGTGCCTCTGTAGTTGTTGTATTACGACGCAAAATGCAATACAAGTCTGCATATATGAGTGGAATGGTAAGACCAATCATATTGATGCAAGCTTTACAACAATTATGTGATACACCATTATACAAGGAATGTAATGTAAAAATCAATAATGACTGGATAACACATTTTCACGAGTACATGAACATGATACAAAAGAAGGTGAAACTGTACAAACAAACACTTCTGAAGATGACAGAAATGAAGTCGATGATGAAGATTTGGAAACAGACATTGTGATCCACAATTTCACAACTGCCCAACAAGTGGTGGATTATGAAAATTGTTACAAAGCAATCGCTCCATGTGAGGGTCAGAATCTAATAAGATTGTATCAAAATAATTGTAGCATAAAACTAAACTTTCCAACATTGTTTTATGGCCACAAAAGAAAGATGTTGATGAGCAACAAGCACTTGATTCACATATTTCAAAATCACTATACACACTAATTACACAAAATAATTTATTTAGGCTCTTCAACAACTCATGGGCCAAAATGCTCAAAATATTTTTTCAACAAGACTAAAATTATCATACAAAGTCATATAACAAATTTATTCTTTTTGATTAGGATTTTAATTGATTCAAACTTTGGGCCATTGTTTTAAAAATGCAACAAGTACAAAAATGAAATCAACATCTTTCTCTAAAAAACAACTTTGTACAAAATTTATAGTAAATTGACTTTTAAAATAAATAACAAATATTATAGATCTCATCTAACATTCAAATGTATTCAAATGTCTGTTAAAAACTTACAACAAACTACTATCCAAATTTTGAAACTACAAAATAGTTTATTACAACATAAAAAACAATTTCAACAAATCTTAAAATTTTAGGATTCATGCTATTATGACATGGCAAGGCTTTTGTGGTACAATATCACATCATTCTTGTTTATTTTGAAATGCAAAACTAGTCAAAGTTGCATTCCTAATAGGTTCGGATTCTAATAGATTTGAGATCGTTATGTCAAAGCAATACCTAAATTCATAGAGCTTTATTTGTGAGGCATTTGTGTGCTCTAAAGTGAATTTGGTTCAATAGATCGATTCATCCTTCTAACGTTTGGATCAAGGACGAGATCAGTTTTGATCAAATTTATGAGTAATTTGAGCTAAGTTTGGATCTAGAAGATTGATCAAGCTCAATAGATGATGTTGAGAAATCAAAGTCTGATTCTTGTCAAGTCCCTAAGAAAGTGAGTTAGCTGGTTTTGATCAAATCCTGTTCAATCTATCTTGTTTTATTGAATCTATCTCCTTATTGTAGAAAATGGCATCCATGAGTGCTTATCTTTTGGATTCCAGTGATAGATTTGAACTCTTTGAATTATTTAATTTGTAAGTTAAAAATGGAATCCATCCTTGCTTTGCAAGAGTTGAGGGATATAGTCAATGGAGAGGAAGATGAGCCAATCCATCCACAAGAAGAGAACTAAATACAAGAAGAGATGCAAGATTGCACTGCATTATATTAAGATGAATGTTGCAAATGATTTGCTAAAGGAAATAGGAGCATGTACCTTGGCCCAAGAGGCTCGGGAGACTCTTCAAAAGATCTCCGAGTCCAAGAACACCTCAAGATTGCTTTCTCTCAAGAATTAAGTTCTTCAATGCTTCTAAGGGAAAAATGAGAGTCCGCATCAATTTGTTGAGTAAAGGATCTGAACAAAAAGCTATATACAGTCTCAGTTTGCCATATCAAATGCACTATATGCAAAGTCTCAGCATCAATACAAGTCATGTTCTGATGTTCTTGTGTATTGTTTAAGATTCAAGAGAACTTGGTGCATAAAAGTTTGCAATGGCCTGGTCATTCAAAGCATGCAGACCTGCTGGTTGTCTTTCTAGAAGTGCTTGCAAGTGACGCACTTGTTTTTCATCTGTCCTGACCTTTCAAGTATAAATGAGCTGTAATTATAGATCAGTAGATTTGTGAAGTCTGAAGGTAATTTTTAACCATATAGTTTATGCCACTCTAACAATAATTGAACTGATTGAATCATGAGCATGTTAAATTTTGCTTTGTCCACAAGCAAAGCTGACACCAATGATGAGTTTTGTCTAAGGTCAGCAGCTGCAACATGGAAAAAATGTAAATCGTAACCCATTTAGTCAATTTTATCGGACTAGTTTCAGTTGTTTTTAGCAAATAGCAGTCTGCGACAATTGTTGGCTAATAAGAGCAATTACTTGACCAGCCTATGAAGGTAGCTGATTTATCATTTGACTGCATGCATATTAGTTCGTAATGTTCAGACTTTTGCTTAACCAACTTGAACATTTGGCAAACCTACAAGAGACTTATACTTTTGCAGATGACCTGAAAATCAGTTTTGCATAACTCTGTTCCTTTCCAGCTAACATGTTGTAATATCCACAAATTAACTATTTGTCCTTGAAGAACTAATTGGGAGGAAAATCACAAAAAAGATGGTGAACGGACTAGGTCTAACAATATTCGTGCTTTATTCCAAATGACCATGCAACGACGGCCAGGCTAACTTGCAAAGAAATAAAAAGAGCTCTAGAAGATATTAAATGAGCACAATACAGAAACAAGAGAGCGAGGCTTGGAGGGAGATACACAGCAGAGATGAGAGGAAATGAAAGTCACAGAGAGACATGTGGAATGCAGGGAGATCCGTAGAAGGGCCTCAGAGAGAGATGTGGAATGCTGGGAGATCCGCAGAAGGGCAGCACTACTGCCACAGGCAAAAATGGGAAGAGCTTATTCCTCCACTAGACTGAGGGTGGAGGCAAGGCCTCCACCCTCATCCAAGACGCAGAATCATTCCTACATAATCATGAAGTACAATGACATATTTAAGCACTCAGAGTGTTGGATGATGGTGAGGCCATGCCTGCAACTCAGTCCATATGAGGAATACGCTCCTCCCAAAAAATAGCATGGAAAAGTAGAAGAGGGACCTGAGGGATATGCTTAGGATATGAGGGAACAGGCCTGCCACTCTCCAAATATGTATAACACGGGCAATCAGCAGGCGCTCAACCAATCCTTAGAAGATAGGCTGCTCATGGGAGTTTGGGGGTAGGCGTGTCGGCCTGGTGGACTTCATGCCCCACCTATGTGGGGAAATATAGCCTAAATCCCTATTGGAGATATTTCAACCTCACCTAACAGAAATTCTGCTTAAGAACCTGCTAAGTTTATTCTTTGCGCTGCATAGTCTCTTGATGTCACAATCCTCTTGGAGAATTAACATACAGCAATGATTTGCTTTTTTTGACAAAGTCATGATTAATATATCAAACAAGAATTAATGACTCGCTCAGTAAAATAAATGGTGCCTCTTTGTGATGACAACTGAATCCAATCAATATTAATCTATCGGGGGATCCAATCTTCAAATGTCCAACCTATCTAGACATGCCTAAACTGAAACAAGAAGGAACAATCTCAAAAAAAACTCTTACAAAATCGATTAAAATTACTTCTTCTTTGCTGCAGCCTTGGTGACCTTTGCTCCAGATGGCTCCTTCTTCTCAACTGCCTTGATGACACCAACTGCTACAGTTTGGCGCATGTCTCGCACTGCAAACCTTCCAAGAGGGGGATACTCTGCAAACGTCTCAACAGTCATAGGCTTGGTTGGAATCATCTTAACAAACCCAGCATCACCATTCTTCAGGAACTTGGGCTCCTTCTCAATCTCCTTGCCAGAACGCCTGTCCACCTTCGTAAGAATTTCTGCAAACTTCACCGCTATGTGAGAGGTGTGGCAATCAAGAACTGGAGCATAACCATTCCCGATCTGACCAGGATGATTCATGATAATTACTTGAGAAGTGAAGTTAGCAGCTTCCTTTGCAGGATCATTCTTGGAATCTGATGCAACAAACCCACGCTTCAAATCTTTGACTGCAACATTTTTCACATTGAAACCTACATTATCCCCAGGAAGAGCTTCCGTCAAGGCTTCATGATGCATTTCAACAGACTTGACTTCGGTGGTTAGCCCCGTTGGAGAAAACACAACCACCATTCCGGGCTTCATAACACCAGTCTCCACTCGGCCAACAGGCACAGTTCCGATACCACCAATCTTGTACACATCTTGCAAGGGAAGTCGAAGAGGTTTGTCCGAAGGTCTCTTTGGCTCCTGGATCAGGTCCAGAGCGTCCAAAAGAGTAGGTCCCTTGTACCAATCGAGATTTGATGACCTCTCAATCATGTTGTCACCTTCAAATCCAGAGATAGGAACAAATGGAATCTTATCTGGATTGTATCCGACCTTCTTCAGGTATGAAGAGACTTCCTTTACAATTTCTTCGTACCTTGCCTTGGAATACTTGGGTGTTGTGGCATCCATCTGCACGTTTAGGAGGAAACCTCCAGATTAGAAAAAGAACCAGAAGAATTGAGGTTGATAAATGGTGAACAATCTTTCATCAACGATACCTTGTTACAACAGCAAATCATTTGCTTCACGCCGAGGGTGAAAGCTAATAGTGCATGCTCGCGAGTCTGACCATCCTTGGAAATACCAGCTTCAAAACCTCCAGTGGTGGAATCAATAATCAGGACAGCACAATCAGCCTGCACACAATAAGAAAAAACTTAAACATATTAAATTGAGCCAGCAAAAAAAATATCAGGTAAAACCAGAAGTATAACCGCCCTGAAAAACACCAACTTACCTGCGAAGTTCCTGTAATCATGTTCTTGATAAAATCGCGATGCCCTGGAGCGTCAATGACGGTGCAGTAGTACTTATTGGTCTCAAACTTCCAAAGAGCGATATCGATGGTGATACCACGTTCACGCTCAGCTTTGAGCTTGTCAAGCACCCAGGCATATTTGAACGATCGTTTGTTCATCTCTGCAGCTTCCTTCTCAAATCGTTCAATTACACGCTTGTCGATTCCTCCCAACTTGTAGATAAGATGACCAGTAGTTGTTGACTTTCCGGAATCGACATGACCAATGACGACAATATTGATATGCGTCTTTTCCTTTCCCATCTTGTTAGATCTGAAAATATAGACGCAACAACAGAATACCACCAAAACAGATAACGTATCAAATCATCAAAATAATATCACACTAAACAGCTCCATTATGCAAACCGCTTCAAGTATTATATAAATTCGCTAACGTAGATTTCTCAAGTGCAAGCCTAGAAATATAATTATAAGAAACAACTGCATTCTACAAACGGCTTCGGGTATTGCATAGTAGTAAACCAATTCAGTAGAAAGAATGCGAAATTTTCTCAAGAGCAAAAATAACACAATAATAACACAAAAAATCCTTCCATGATCAGCACATACCTGTGATGATCGAACCGCACCTCACACAATAAAGATCGCCGTGCTGGAGCAGGAAGACGAGATGCGCTGCGATGGCGCCGAAGGGAAAGGCAAGCAGCGAAAGAGGAGAAGAGTGGATGAGAGAAAGGTATTTGAGAAACCCTAGGAGCTCCAGACCCAACCGTCCGATCACGACCGATCACGATCCGACGGCGAGAAGTTACCTGGTGGACATACAGCTGGACTCACCAAATAAGGGAATATATTACAATTTAGTGTACCAGGCCTCACACTGATATCTAACATGTGCCATTATGTCATTGGTTGAGAGAATATTTACTATACTTGTGTCATTGGTTGAGATAAGGTTTATTATGTTCCATATTATATATGTGTCATTCGTTGAGATAAAGTTTATTATGTTCCATAATGCAGGCTGCAAGTATATTACGATCTTAACCGTCTCTCTCCTACTATGTTAGGTATCTTTAATTTGACGGTGGGCTATAGCTCCCGCGGCTCAACCTGCTACACACTGTAGCCCACCTCCAGATAAACGATACCTAATTCATCTAAAACTTTGGCGCGCTCTCTCTCTCTCTCTCTCTCTCTCTCTCTCTCTCTCTCTCATTTTGATCTAGCTACACGTCATTTGAGTTACAAGCCTTTGGCCCACCTATGCTTCTTCTTCTACATTTTTTAACTTTGTAAGGTGTGAAAGGGCAAATTTAGTTGAGGAATTCTCTCATACCACCGTCCTCTTGACTCATAGAGCTCATATTTGTGCAGGCACAAACTTTTCTCATCTTGTTGCCCATCTACAAATGAAAAAGCACCTTCTAGCATGAGCGTAAGTGAGCACCTTCAATGGCTTAATGTAAATGGTAAGAATCCATGGCATAGATTTTGTCAAACAAGGATGTTAAGGCAACAAAACCATCATCATATGTAATAGCAAAGGAAAGAGGTACCCCTTTGTCTTTTGGGTGAGGGACCCAACTCTAAAGGTTATCGCATAATAGATGTCGACCTTTCCTCCCGTTATACGTAAAGAATGACACATAAGTTTTCATCATGAAAATGGCCTATTAGTTTAGAATTGGTCTTTTGGGTTTTACTTTGTGGTAACATTAATAAAAAGAGGTGCGAGAAAGCAACCATGTAAACATCTCGCTTCAAATTGGAACAAATTTGCCCATCGTTGTGTACCTTTAGAAAGGTTGCCATATAGAGAAATTTAATCAACGCTAAGAAAAAAAAGTAAGAGAATACCAACAGAGGATCAGTGGTTAAAATTTTCTAGCTAATTTTATCAAAAGCCTGTAAACAATTAATCTAGTGAAATACCCTCTTTACGAGCTTGGGAAATAAGCCAAAAATTAATAGTAGTATCAATGATGTTTGCCTTTGACCAAACTATACTCCTAACACTAAGACAAATGAATTGGTAGAAGAGAAGAGTGCCTCGCAACTAGTGCTTAAGTAGTGATTTTAACTGATGTATTTAGTGTTGTAAGAGACTCTTATACCAAAAGGATTTGTTCACACAAATATATACAAGCTAGGTGAGATCCCTCAATTATGGAGGCCAAAAGGGAGGAGCGAGTCTACTTTTCGCTATTGTACAATAAAAATGCATCACTAAGCAAATAAACACTCGACTAGCTCCCTTTTGCGAAAGGTTTACATAGAGCTTCCTAGCTACTCATTCAATTTAACCTTTGAGATCAAACACAACTTATAGGCATTATTGACAATATTGGAAAGGGAAGATCCCAAAACAACCTAATTTGTAAGAAAGTATTCACGTATGACTCCATCTAGGTCAAGAGTTTTGATCATAGTAAGAGAAGTAAAGGTTGTGTCATTATGTAATTGAGGGGTTTAGTGCAAGCAACAATTAGTCTTGCTCCAGTGGACGTTTATGAAAATGTAAAGCCTTCATCTCTTTGTGAAGCCATGCCTGTGGAGGACATTATGGCCCTAGCAATGCATTGAACAAAAATTTCAAATGATACAGGCTTTACATTGAATAGAAGCTCGCGCTTAGAGCAATACCATGTACAAAAAAAGGTCAAGTGAGGAATACAAGTTTCATTTTTTACATCATGATGTTACATTCCAAGACTTGACGACACTACAAGCAAGTAGACAGGAACTAGGTGGTCTACAAAATCTTCAATTTACTTTGGTGATATGAAACTCTTAGGTTGGAGTTATAAATAAGGGTAGATACATTCATTTTTTGAGTTGGACTTAACTACCACACCCAAATCCTACATCCATAGGATCAAGAAGCTTTTACATAGGTTAGTCTCTCTCTCTCTCTCTCTCTCTCACACACACACACACACACACACACACACACACACACACACACACACACACACACACACACACACACACACACATAGGAGCTTGGACAATGGAGAGGGCTGTTCACATAAGGTCAAACTTACTCTTAGTGGCATTCCATTTTTCAAGAAGGAAACATTGGAAAGACTAGTTGACAAGAAAGTCTTTAGAATAATCCTTTCGAAATTGCTCCACGATGGTCCATGTGGATGTTGGTTTCCGACACCTGTCGCAATCCAACAAAAAAATTGAAAATCAATCTGACGACAAACCGGTCATCAGAAACCAAGATCTGTCTGACTCTAACATGTCGAATTCTGACCGACCGAACCTTTCCAACAAACTTTTTGAAATGGTTTCTGAGAAATCCTCCGACATCCTGAAATTGGATAATTTTTTTTTTTCAAATTTACATCGCAATGTATGTCAGAAACAACCAGTTTGTGTTGTTGTGTAAAAACAATAATGTTTTCACTTCAATGACTTGAAATCATATTCATTGTCATTCGCACATTTGTTCTAACACAAAGTATTATCAATGTGATGTGTGGGTCCAAGCTCTTTTCATTCTACTCTCTTTGCACATAGGAATTGTCTCTAGCACACCCCTGACCATGCACTAAAATATAGTTTATCTTATGGACAATGATGAGTGCTACAAGAAGAAGAGAGATCAATGAGACAAGCAAGGTAATCTTACTCTTGATGAGGATGGTTTGGATGTTCAAGATGCAAATGATGATGCTTTTGTGATGTCTTCATGTATGCTTGCTAATGATGGAGATCTAGATCCTTGGTGGATTGATAGTGGAGCAAGTTCACACATGACCTTTCACAAAGAGTACTTCACTTCATTGTCAAGATATGGTAAAACTAGCTACATTGGTGAGCATTGTTTTGATGTTGGATTTGTACTAGCATTCTTGGTTGGTTTTGCTGATGGAAATGAAACTATTGGAGGTTCATTATGTCACTCATTCATGGCCAAGTCATCAACGCTTGATGGCATCCTATGGCAAGATGGAAATGGAGGCTCATTTGTCGAGTGTTATGGTGGATACATGGCAACAAAGGACAAAGAAGGAGGAGACATGCAAGAAAATGTTGACCACTCACATTTATTGGTTGTTTGCTGTATTTTTCCAAAGAGTTCAGAGTTGGAAGCATGGTGGAATCATTTCATTTACATTCTATTTGATTTTTCATGTACTAGTTACTTCTTGACATGCAAAATTGATGTAAGAAATAGTGAAGCATCCCAAGTGGACACTGTTCTCGGTTGGAGGGTTTGCGGATCCCGAGGCAACCCTAACCCTAGTAATAAGTGAGAGGGATTTGGCACCCTGTGTGTGTAAGTCCAACCCGATGATCACACAATTATTTGATAACTAGAAAGTCAATAAAAGGACTTTAGGCCTTTTTGCAGGACTTTTAATGTCGCAGGGCCTAAATCTCAAGTTAGTGAATAAAGTTGGGTTTCCCACCAATTTTGGATGGTTCCCACTCTTTTTTAAATTTGAATAATTAGGGAGGTAGAAGTGGGCCAATAGGATTCAGAGGCCAGGGTCTGTAGGGTCGAAGATCTTGCGTAGTATAGCCCTCCCGCCTATCAACAAGGGTTAGAACACTGGATAGGTGCCTAACTATGGATAGATGCTACTTTTAGTTAGTTCTCTACTTTCTCCCTTAACTCTACTCACCACTAACACTACCCACCGTTAACTCTACTCCACTACACTAGCATTTATCATGATTTTGTGTGAAAGAGAAGAATAATGATAGAAGAGATAGAGAGGAGAGGAGAGAAAGAGAGATATAGAGTGGAGAGGAAGGTTAGTTCAAAAGCTCAAGATGCATGCTAATGGAGAAACCATAACTATTAAAACAACAACATGGAAATGAAAACAATTAGAAATACACAACAAAAGCATTAGCATGAGTGCTTAGCAAATGAGGATGCTTGGCTCTCCAATTTGGTGGAGTTTTCTCCTTCTCATTAAGCATGAAAAATAGAGTACATGAGATGTCTTTTTATAAAATGGAAAAGGCCCTTGCCCCAAATCCTTGGCTAATATTCACAATGATCCTAACCATTCATCTTGGATCCAACTTGATTCAAGGATTCATAAAAAGTACATTAGTACTCACAAGATTCATGTGAGTCCAAAGTTGGACCCAACTCTAAAAAGTAAACTAAGTTTAAAATGACTTTGGGCCTCAAGTTTTATTTTAATTACAAAGGGGCCCAAGTCTATTATTCTTATTACAATTCAACTTGCATGCTTATTGGGTCATGGGCTTATATGCGCAGGATGCCAAGCCCTCACAACATATTTTATTAGCCGATATTATTTATTTACAATATGTTGGGAATACCTCCAACAGGACCCACGACCTGAAGTAGTGCCGGTCCCTCGGCAAGTAGTGCCGGTCCCTCGGCACTCTACAAGTTTAGTACAAAGTTTTCTTGGCTCCTCAATCCTTGGCACACTTGAACCTTGAGAAGGATTCTCCTCCTCAATCCTTGGCACATTTGAACCTTGAGATGACTAGCAAAACAATTACCTGGCCACTACGAAATGCCAGTTGATAAAAGTTATCATATTTAATCAAGTTTTGCATTGGATTCTTAGAATCAAATGGCAGGTCTGTTTTTTGGGCACAAAGTGTCTTCAGTTCCAACTGGTTAAAATCTCTAGCTTTGGAAACTCTAACAAATTCTTTGTGAAAAAATTTTATCCTTTGTATGACCGTCATCTTTATCCTGTAGTCTTGGTCAATGTTATGGTCCCAAGCAAGAAGTTTAGCTTCTTCCACTGTCCAACCAGCAAACGCAATGGCACTAACAGTTCAGAAAGAGACAACATGGGGATACTCCTGGGACAATTGCTTTCTAGCTTATAAACTATGAATGCCTCCCAAAACAAAAAAATGATAATTATCTAAAAAGAAAAATCAAAATCGACAATAGATCTACACTCAGTAGGGTCTACCAAAACAACAAAAGGGGTTACTTTTGCTTGCATATAATCTTTAAGTTTAATTTTTAAGTTTTGTACATGTGTTTCATTGGGCTCACGAACCTCCATTGGTCGATATCCAATGGAGAGATCAATGGGAGGACGATCGCACTGGTCTATATCCAAAATCAAAGTAGTTTTTGTAATTTTTTTTGTTTTATGAATTTCATCTCTAAGTTTGGAAATCTCAGATGAATCTCTTAGAGGTTGGATGGAGGCTCCAAGCAAAATTAATGTGGACTTCTCTATTTTTTGTTTCTACTTTCTTCAGAGGGAATTACTTTGGGTCGCTTGGCCATTGATTTGTTTCTAGACCTCAATTTCTTTACACCCTCTTCAGTATGTACAGAAGTTTGAGATCTTTTTTTTTTTCAGGAAAGGGACTGATTTAGAAGGTGCAGATTTTTTGGTACTCTCAATGTTGGAAGGGACAATGGAGGAAGCTATTTTGCCACGTCCCAAAGCCATTGACTTTGAACCACGAGAAGTGAAGATTAGATCCTTCCCCTCAGCAACAGCATCCAACAAGTTCTGTAGACATTGTTTGAGGCTCTATATGACAAAAACTAGAAAAACAATATTAAAGAACTTCGAATAATCATAATGTGATCTATGATCAGCATAGAATGCAATTATTACAATACTAAATAATCCAAAACCTAATTTATTCTAAATGAGACTGATGATCCGAGTAAAAATTTATAAATTCTTTGAGTGTACCTACCAATGTCACATGTGCTTTGTCAAAATATGTCTTAACAACTTCATCTCGGCAAAGTCAAATCTTCAACATTCCTTCATCCAAAATGAATAGAACGAGTTTTGTCAAGTTTTTTTTGACAAGAACCTTGACAAGCCCTCTTGCTCCTCATCATTGTTGGGTTGATCTTTAAGTACTCTACCTTGCACCTTAAATGGACTATCTCCTCTTCCGCTCTTCTCAGCAACATGGATAAATAGTTCATCAAGTTTCGTGTTATTTACACCTTTTGTAAAATAAAACATGTGTTTTTTCTTGTTCTTTAATGAAACATCTTGTGCCCCGGACGACATCCAAAAAGAAATTTTTGACATCCTTAATTTTGCAAAACTATCTCTCTAAAAATATGCAAAAATACAATTATTATTGCCATTTTAGTACAATTTTATTAGACAAATCCAATAAAATTCAAGTTTGATTCTTAAAATCTTAACAATAA
The DNA here is from genome assembly GCA_029204225.1 of Diphasiastrum complanatum. NCBI lineage: Eukaryota > Viridiplantae > Streptophyta > Lycopodiopsida > Lycopodiales > Lycopodiaceae > Diphasiastrum > Diphasiastrum complanatum. The sequence continues at coordinate 2,769,825 of CM055093.1, read as the reverse complement.
ATATGATTAGAAACCAACATTTTTGTGTAGATTTTGGAGGTTTTTTTAAAAAAAAATTGTATATAAGCCAAAAAAAATAAGTATCTTCAATGATAGGATAGAAAGTTCTTTTATTTTGCAACTATTGGCTATGCTCAACATAGGAAACTAGCTTTCTCTCGTCCAAGTCTCATGTTGAGCATAACATCTTCTCTTTATTAAAGAGCTAATGTTATGCTCAGCATAGGATATTATCATCCTCTCTTCCGACTTCTATGCTGAGCATAGCATTCCTACTCACTCAATGCGTTTATATTATGCTGAACATAGGATCTCCTCAACCGCGATGAGGAGATCTTATGTTCACAGCATAACATAAATGTGTTGAGTGAGGATGAATGCTATGCTCAACATAGAAGTCGGGAGAGAAGATGATAATATCTTATGCTGAGCATAACGTTAGCTCTTAAAGAAAGAGAAGATGTTATGCTCAACATAAGACTTGGACGAGAGAAAGCTAGTTTCCTGTGCTGAGCATAGCCAATAGTTGCAAAATAAAAGAAAATTGTTGGTCTACGCTATGCTTAGCATAAGATCTTTTGCTATTTAAATAAACTAAATGTCTGTAATACTATGCTAAGCATAAAGAAAAACTTTGAAAAAGAAAAAAATTAGAAATGTCACCTTCATTAGAAAAGGCTCGCTGAAAGCTATGCGCGAGATTATAGAAGATCATCAAATGAACGCTTAGATCGCTCTGACGACAACCTTTAACACAAAATCGCAAATGAAGTGCCTTGTCCTTCTTTGTGGGTCCTTAAATAGAAAAAATTGACCGCCAAATTTTAATGGGATCTCTTTTTCACAAAATACCAATACTACCACCAACCTTTACGGTTACCAATGTGTCATGTTTTTCAACCCTAACCGGCAATGTGTCAAGTTTATCAACTTTAACCCTGCTTTTAGAACGAAACTCTAACCCTAATCCTATACTTGACCCTAACTCTAACCCTAACATTTTATTATTTAAGAGAAGTATTTTGCATGTGAAAATTATCATTGTTATTGTTGATTTCAGGTTAAATGTGTTCTTTGCAAATTTTAGTGTCTAGTTCTATAAGTGTTAGCATAGTCTGTTTAACTTTTTCTATGACCAACATAGGATAAGAAAAAAATTTGGTCTGTTGTAAAATTTTTACGTTCATATTTTTATTTTTGTCTATGCTTAACATAGGGATAATTTTTTATTTTTTTAGATTTTTGTCATGGTGAGTAGTTCTTCTTCTTCTATTCTTGTAGTTGTAACTCAGTATGTAGCCACATCTGATATTCCTAATGAAAGCTATTATTATGAAGCCACTCCCTCGGGTTCTTGTCCTATTACCCTTTCTGTTTTCAGTCAACAACATCATCTAAAACTCCTCATCTAACTACTTTTCAAGAAATGATTCCTTTGACACAACTTGTTACAAATTTGAGTTCTTCGTCTTCTGATTCAGATAGTAGAGAAACAACATTGCAATATTGTTTTGACCAATCAAAAGAGTTAGTGAGTGATGATTCACAGGATTCAATTCACTCAGTCACGGATTCAAGTAAATCTACAGATCCCCGTCAATCAAATGATCCTCGACGTGCAAGTTTTTCACATATTCGAAAAAGGTCCATTTCTCAAATCCCTAATCTGGTCAAATCTAAAAGAGCTATATTTAATGAAAATCCTTTTTTTTCTGGCACTACAGAACTAGCTGAGGCAAACCAACAACAACTTGATGTTCAGGCAGACATTCCCACATCTTCTCAACCTGTTCGAGCAACTACAAGTGCCACATCGTCAATTTACAAATCCGATTTCAAAAGAAAGAAAAGATATAAGAGAGACTTGAAATCTTCACCTAATTTGACAAAACGTCAAAAACAATTGATTACAAGACACGAGATTCGGAAAGTACGGTCCATTATTTGTTGTTCAGCCTCTTGCTTACAGAAATTAAATAACAAAAAGATCGAGAAATTGTTGTCCAAGTTTTTCTTGCGAAGTAAAGATGAAAAGAATTACTATTTGTGTGTCACAGTGAGACTTGACAAAAACTCGTATGCATATTTTTTAAATGCAACAGAGGTTTGTCGAAAAGCCTACAAAGTTGTTCATGCAATTGAAAATTCATGTCTTCAAAGAATGCATGCACGACTTAAAAAAGATCCAACATTGCAAGGATCATTGCAAGGTAGAACCGTGTCTTTGGATGCTTTGAATGCTACGGCTCGCTAAAGCATTTTGTGGAGGTGCATGGAGAGAAATTACCAAATTCATTATATTTTCACTTGCTAGATAATTATACAAAATTGGAGATATTTTTGATGTACAAGGAGTTTGCTAAGACAAAAAATGTTGCCTATTTAAGTTACTCATATTTTCTTAGGATTTGGAAGAGAGATTTTGGTTTGGTGAAAATTCCTAAAAAATCACGAATAACAGTTTATTCGACATGCGAGTTGTTAAAATCTGCCAAACAACTTGCAAAGACCAATGTTGAGAAAGATAAAAATTAATTTATTTTCACTACTTTAAAAACTTTATTTTTTTGCTAACTTTTAAATTTTCAAATCATTAATGTTATGATATTATTTTAATTTTATTGAAATATTTTAATTGTTACATTTTGTAATGGATGCTGCAAAAGCGCTTCAAGTGCACAGAGATCAATAAAAAATTGAAAGACAAAAATTGATGAAACTTCAAAAGAAATGCTTGAAATGTCCACAAAAGTATTTGGGCCTTGTCATCAATGGCATGGATTAGAAGAAAACGATGTTGTCTCATTTTGTTAGAGTGCCAAAAAATTTGAACGAGGAAGATTTTATTCAGGTTCATCTCATTGGAGCACTTGTGTTTAATGGCACATTGGAGTCGAAAGTATTTTTCAATTATTTAATGTTCAAAACGATCCAAATTTAACCATAACCATTGTACAAAAGATAATTTGCGAATTTGGTGATAATCTTCTACAAATACTATATTTGCATTTTGATAACACTGCTAAGAAAAATAAAAATCAAGCTGTACAAGATTACTTATCGATGCTGGTAGAAAAAAAAAAATTTCAAAAAAATAAAAAAAGGATTTTTGTTGGTGGGTCACACCCATGATCAAATTGATCAGATGTTTAGTTGTCTTTCCAAAAGACTAAGATGCATTTTCTTTACCAGTGCTTTTGAGCATTGTTGAAGAATCATACTTGCCAAAGCCAAATGTGTCGTTAATTAGGCACACTTTGATTTTCGTGAATACATTAAGGCGTCCAATGAAACAAATCATTGTGTTGCTACTATTAATGATATTAGCTTTCAACATCAGTTCAAAATCAAATGCAATGAAATTGGCATCACATTGTTATGGGACAAACAATTTTCAAGTTCAAATTCATGGTTACATATTGAAGGAATACGGTTTCTGCTAAATATGCCTCTTGTTGTGTTGTCTCCCTTGAAGTACATGCTAGAAGAACAAAAAACACAAAGAGAGCATCGTGAGGTTGACCCATTTGCCTCGTGAAATTTTTTGGAATCAAGTATTCAAGCAACTTTTCAATTTTTTGATGAGTTTGATCAGCATTGGTGGTTGGACTTTTTTGAGGAAAAAAAAATCAGTTTGCTCAATCTTGAACATGCATCAACAACTGAAGAATTTCACTGGCCTCAGAAATTAGGAACTTCAACTACAATTGTCGAACCTTCAAATCTCCCTCGAGATAATGATTCTTGGAGCTTGTGCAAGGTGAGGAACGTGAAATTTATGTGGGCTCAAGGAAGAATAGGCAAAGTGTAAAAGCTACAAAAATAAAGTGGCATGGTGATCTCAATGAAATTCAAATTGGGAGTCTTGTTGCACTTCTAGCTTCAGAAAACAATGAAGGACATCCATTTTGGATTGCAAAAGTACTTGGTTTCATTCAAAATAGCAATCAGACAAAAGTACTACGTGTCCATTGGTTGCGCACCACTTCAACAAATGCTTTTTTGGGAAGGTGCGAATATGAAATGTTGCAAGTAGATCCAAAGGGCAAGAGAAAACGATTGCCAAAGAACCAACCGAGGGTTGATAATTGGAATTTACAAGATGTAGATGTTTTGGCTTTTAATTTTGAGTTAATATGACCAATCGTCTACGAAAGTCAACTATAGCCATACTGAATGAACGACTTGGATTAATGAAACAACCATCGTCGTCAACTTGTCAACAACAGAAGAAAATTGACTTACAAGATTTTTTTTATCAACATTGGACACAAATTCTGAGGATGATATGTCAGTGGACTCTAATGAAGAAGACGGGTCTTCCACCTCATCGGCTGAAAACGAGAGTATTCAAAATGTGTCAAGTTCTGAATTGAGAGGCATTAGTGAAAATTTCTTAGAAAATGTATTTTGAACAAAATATATACATAATATAATTTAAGCCCTTCTTTATTCTAATGGCATTTGGACTCTCAAAAATCATGTGTTGTCTTAAAATGTTATGCGGTATGTAATAATGATGGTTTTATGAAATTTGCAAAAAAAAAAATTGCAGTGCTTCATTAAAAATAGACACTTTTTAACATTTTTTTTATTGCAAGTTAGAAAATCTTACAAAAAACCATGATTTTGGCCTAAAACTAGGACCATTAAAAAATAACTAAAAATGTTACTCTTTTTTAGGTCAAAGTCCCAAAACAAATGTCATCGTGTTAGAGATGACCTCAACTAATTTTTTGAAGCTAAAAACCCTATAAATCAAAAACCCATTAGATCCCTCTTCACTCAAATACATCAAAGATTGAAGGTACAAATCATAGATTGTGTCTAGATGACAATCAATGCTTGAATTGCATCAAAATCTATGATCCTAGTATGATTTATAGCTCATTTCTTGGAATGGATATTATACCATGTTGAAAATGCAGATCCTAGAAATGATGGAGAAAGCACATATTTAAGATCCAAATTAAACTAGATCCAATAGCTAGATTACAAATCAATGCATTGATTCTAGCGTATCTTGGCTTGAACTCTGCAAATTGGCTCCAAAATCATGCTAAACATCTCATGTGTGGATGTACGGCCTGCTGCAGCCTGCGTAATGTATCTGCACCTTCAAACTCTTCTAATGATTACAAAATCCAAATGTCAATAAGAATCATCACTCAAATGATAGACAAAAACTAGTCATGAAAGAATATCTCAATTTTATTCATAATTGGATGGCAAATCCATCACATATTTATATATGATTGCCTCGGATCTGAGCATTTAGGGCTTTCTATGATCCATTCAAGACCAACCCTAATGTTTAATCTATTAGGTCATAAGATTCACCCCCCTTGCTTGGAGAGTTCAAAGTGAGGAGTACCTTGGTCCAAACTCGTCTCCATTGGAACACGTTGCAGGTTGGAATCATTATAAGACCTCATGATTTCCATGTAGTTTGTCTATTGCTCTTGCATTGTCAATTTATCTCGCACTTGTGTATGCAAGAAATGGTGAAATATTGGATGATATATATTGACATGGAAATCATGATGTGTATTGGTGCTATGAATTTGAACGCAAGGTTTTGACCTATGTCAATATTTCAGCAAATAATAAAAGCAATGAAATTTCTTACTCTCAATTTTTTAGGTCGAGATCTTGAGATCCAAAACAATGTAAAAATTGCTATTTCTAGCTCCTAGAATCTCTCTAGTTTATCTATGCACAATTTGGCCTCATTCCAAAGGTGGCATTCCAAAGCTAGGTTAAGAATTTGATTTGGAAAAAAAGTATTCTATGCTTTTGACACGTGTGACATCCCACAACATGGCCTCAATGCAATTTACAAAGTGGAAATTTCAAACTAGCTTATGTAATTTTAACATAATCTACTCATGAAAGATCACATTTCCACCATTGACACCTTTTTAAGTGGAACAAATGTAAATTCTACATTCTCTACTCTATTTGAAGAGCAAAAAGCTACCATTACTCCTTTCATTGAAGTAGGATAATATATTATGATTGACAATTGAATTTAGCATAGACAAGAGACAATGATCGTAAATCTGAAAATCTGATAATAAAAGCCAATACATATGATGATGGTGCTATCCAATCTGTGCACCCTGGAGAAGGGCTTCAATGGCGATCTAGAATAGACTCTGGATGACTGATCTACACAATAACAGAAAATTCCAACTGTTGAGGAATGCTTCTCAATGTGGTAGTTATATAGTGGTGACCACCATTAGAGAGAGCGAACAACCAAGGGACAAAAGGGATGCAAAACACCAAAAGTGTGTTTTCTGCATAGGGAGTCGGAAGGCCAAATGATGAAGAGGTTGTACTGTTTGGGGACCTTGTCGTTGGGGGGCTTTGCCCTCCTAACCCCCTGTTTCTCGGGGGGTTCCGCCCCCCAAACCCCTCAAGACTTCTGCTATGAAATCCAACCATCTCCTAATCATCATGGTCTCACATTAGACCCCATACTAACAACCGTGCTCAATTATGGCTTCTCCTTATAACGGGGGCCTTACAAATTTGAGCTCATGGATAACTAGTGAGTACTAAACTGAGAGGTGAATGTTTATGTCTAACACCCACCCTCAACATTCACCCGAATGTAAATCACTATCTTGGTCCAAGACCAAGTTAAAGAAGATGACCAGAAAGTTGAACTGATCCGAAAGCTTTTGTAAAGATGTCAACAACATTCTCATTTGTTGCCAACTCTATAGGCTCCATCCTCGATCAGCTCCTGATTATAGTGATAGTGTATTTCAATGTGTTTCGTCCGAGCATGAAACACGGGGTTCCTGGCTATAGCCATGCAACTTTGACTATCACAATTTAGAGCTGTAGCATCATGAACAGGTACACCCAAGTCCGCTAAAATCCTCCACATCCATGCTGCCTCACAAGCTGCAACACAAGCTGCCTTGTATTCTCTACTTCGATAGAAGATAATGCCACGGTTGCTTGCTTCTTACTATTCCAAGAAATAATTTCAGAACCAAGTGAGAAACAATATCTAGAAATTGGTCTGCGTGTATCATAATCTCCAGCCCAATTAGAATCACAGTACTATCCTGCCAAGATTTCTCCATGACCATAAGTAATACCATAGTTCAAAGTACCTTTAAGATATCTAAGAACTCTCATGTCTTGCTTCCAATGATTTTCATGAGGCATGTTTGCGAATCTGCTTAAGACACTTCCAACAAAACAAATTTTAAATCTTGTGGTAGTTAAATAAATTAGCAGCCCCACAAGTTTCCTATACTTTGTAGAATTGACAAGTGGTGAAGGATCTTCACTAGATAGTTTAAGATTCACTTCCATAGGAATAGCCACTGGTACACAATCATCTATGTCATAAGATTACAGAATTTCTTGAGCATACTTCTGTTGAGAACCGAACGTACTTCCTACATCTTGGTAGACTTCAACTCCCAAATAGTAGTGCATAAGTCCCAAATCTGTCATCTCAAATTCAGAACTTAACATTGCCTTAGTTTTTTGAGTTATCTCTTCATGATCACCGGTGATTATTAAATCATCCACATAAAGGACAATAACCACATACTTGCCATACTCTTTGTAGAAATATAAGTTTGCATTAGAAGCACATCTAAAAAAATTATTTGACAAAAAGAAACCATCTATTCGTTTGTACCAAACTCTTGCTCCTTGCTTTAGCCCATACAAAGCCTTCTTCAGTCTACAAGCCTTGTTTTTTGAACCTGGTACTTCAAAACCTGGTGGTTGAAACACATAGATCTCCTCTTCAAGGTATCCATTCAGATATGCTGATTTCACATCCATCTGAATAATCTTCCATCCCCTGGTAGTAGCTATAGCAATGATAGTACGAATAATAATTATTCTAGTTGTGGGAGCAAAGGTTTCTTGAAAATCAAAACCTTCAACTTGTGAAAATCCTTGTGCATAACAAGCCTGGATTTATACTTCTCAAGAGTGCCATCAGATTTGCACTTGACTCTCCAAATCCACTTGGTGCCAATGATTTTCCTGTTATGAAGTCGGTTCACAAGCTCCCAAGTCTGATTTTTAATAGCAGCTATCATACTCAGCTTGCATGGACTCCTTCCATTCTGGACTAGCCATAGCCTCATCCACATTTGTTGGCTCATGTATTTCCATAATTTCATCCATTAGTGCCAAGTTCACTATATGTCCTGATGCCCTCAATTGCTCCTCTATTCTCTTTGACCTTCGGGGCCCATCTGCAGGTGATTCAAGTATCGTGGGAATGTCCCCTTCGTCAAAGAGCCGCCTAGCCCACAATGAAGGTGGCTTTCCTTGTGGTGTCGTGACAGACTTGCTTTCTGTTTTCTCCTCCTCATTCTTTGAGGTATCCTCCTCCTTCAAAGGAATACTAGCCATTGGGTAAGGCACTTGGTGAGCTATTTTTTTGTTTGATGATAAAGTGGCCTGGCTATCTCCTGCCACTGAATGTGGTCCTTCATCAAAAACAACATCTCGACTCATAAGTATTTTCTTTGCCTCTTTGTCATAGATTTCGCATGCCTTTGATTCATCACTATAGCCCAAAAAAATACATACTCTGCTTTTGGAATCTAATTTCTTGCGATCAGAATCTGGTACATGTGCATAACATTCTAATCAAAGACTCGAAAATGAGCAACTAAAGGTTTCTTACCACAATAGACCTCATGAGGTGTCATACCTATGACTGCCTTTGTGTAGGTTCTATTCAAAATGTAAAATGTTGTTTTTACTGCTTCTGTCCAAAATGAATTAGGCAATTCCTTCGCTTTCAACATACAATGAGCCATCTCCATAACAATTCTATTTCAACGATGCTGTTTTGCTGAGGCGTTGCGTAGCAGTGAGTTGGCGCTTAATGCCATGCTCTTTACAATAGTCATTAAAAGCATTTGAACAAAACTCTCCTCCACGATCCATGCAAAACTTTTCCAGTTTCGAACCTTTCTCATTCTCAACAAGCTTGTGCCACGTTTTGAAATTTCCAAAAGCGTCACGAAGAAATACACCCATATCTTTCTACTGAAATCATCGACGATTAACATGAAATAAAAAGACATATCATCAAGTTGCAATTTGTTATTGCAAAAACAAACAACATATTCTTCGCAATCTCAAGAACATAAAGCACATCAGACAACTTTCTGGTTTCACCATTTGTTGTCACAAAATATATCGTGTCAGTTCCTTCTGCAGGGCACTTAACATTATTCCCAACAGTTACTGTAATGGCTTCCTTAAGAGGCCACAAAGAAATATATCAGTCTTTCTTACCGGTCATATGTCGGGATGCCTCACTATCCAAAACCCACGACTTGTAGTCGGATGACTGTGCTTCAACAGATAATTCTTCAATGACAATAAATAATTCCAACTCTGTTTGCACATTGTTGGCTTCTTGCTTGCCTTTGGCACCCTTTGCATATGGCTTTAAGGTGCCATTCTTCTCATCTGCTTGCTTTGCCCTACAGCTTCTCACCATATGGCCTTTTTTTTCACAATAGTAGCACTCACCTTTAAATTGCTTTAACTTTTTCTTGTCATTTAAGAAAGCTCCACTCTTGCCTTTATGTCAAACTATTACAAAAATAGTTGCCAAATGGAGTTGCTTCATAAAGCTCCACTCTTGCCTTTATGTCAAACTATTACAAAAATAGTTGCCAAATGGAGTTGCTTCATGAACTGTTTGTTACACATGATGTGGCTGCACAAGCTTCATTTTCTTAACACATCTACACAAGATTTTAAATATCATAGCTCTTAATGCTAATAAGTAAAAATGGGATAGTATACATTATGTTTTCTGAATTAAGGCCATTATCATATTTCGAGATTAATATATAGTTCCTGCATGCATGCATGCGCATGAGGAATGATAACATTTGTACATTTTATCTTGCTTGTCATGTATCAGAGTAGAGAGTCTTGCAATGCAATGCAGCAAGTCTGATGATTAACGCATGGCATGAAACATTTCCAGCAAGCAAATACTTCCGTGACATGATAACAGTGCTTTGGAAGATACAGAAATCTAGAAACTTGCGCTTCTTTTTAAGAATGATCCATTAGAATTGGAGGAGCTGTATACCACGTTTTTCACAAAATCACAATCCACGTCTTTGATCAAATAATAAATTCTGGTACTAATACTAGTATTGATCAGATTTGCTTTGGAAATCAAGAGGATAAACTACTTACAAAGCTATTTTGAGAAACATGCAAAAAATATTGTGATTAGAAAACACATCAGTTGATACATTGAAAATAAGAACCACCATTTCTATAAAAGAGGTAATAAGGTTGTGAGAGATCTCATGGAAAAGAACATACAATGGAATAATATCGTTCATATGAAAGTAAAAAGTTCACCTGGACATTATTACACCAGTTTACAGGTAAAACAAGCCTCTGATCAGAATACAAAGTTTTGTGCAATCTGAAACTGGCAGGCCAAGTATCTATAAATATCTGAATTTGGACCAAACTATTGGAGGAAATCACGTCCCTCAGTAAATGGCAACCTTGTTGTCCTCACGTATGTCTCGTAAATAGAACACATCGTTAACAAGCATCATTTATACACGTCAAAGACAAAATCCACGATGGAAAATTATCCTTTGGAGGGAAATACACAAAAATCATCTATCTTCTTCATACATAGAGCATCGTGGCTTTAAAGTCTTCGACGATAGTGTTGAAATTCATATGATCGCATTCCAAAACCCTTATATCTGTATTTTAAAGTAATAAGCTGAACTACTTCTAAATTGTCTCTTTTTTTTGAACCAGAATATATTTTTCCACGCAGAAGATGCCTTACGAGATCACGAATTAATCAAAGTTTGGATTTGGTGGCTTCCTTTTTCACAAGCTTTGGGAGCTGCATGTACACACAGGAGTCATATAGATGTGGAAGCGATGAAATGAGATCTAATTGATACCGACTCTGAAAAGAAGCAAATGAAGAAATTATCTCTAAATTGTCATCAAGAAAAGCAGCAGCAACGTGGAACTAGCGTGTACTTACCAAGCCCGATTGCATCAGAACCTTTCATAATCCTTAATCTCTTCACAGTGCCAATAAACATACTGCAATAAAGAAGACGCAAGCCTTAATAACTCAAAGACAAACATGATACTTATGCTGCAGTTAGTTCAAAATAGGCATGAATAACCATTTCAAGTTGTGGATATCAGTTAAGGCATAATATGAGAGCAAAAAGGCAAAAAGGCTTGTCAATACCACATCTGATAGATTGTTACGATTGTTAGCTTGGATGATCACACAAGTTCGTACCTCCAAGGGACGTCCCCAACAAGCATCAAGTCACCGTCTTTATCCTCGTAAGTAAGCACATACTGATGCGATCCATATATAAAGTTTCGTTGTTTATTCTCCTTCACAAGAGCTATGCTCCCTGTCAGGGATCTTTGTGCTCTACCATTACCTGCAAAGAGCCAACTTCAGTCATGATACTCACTATTATCCTGAAAGATCTAGTACTGCTTGAGACCCAAATCATCATCTTAGAACAGGCTATGCTCGACATATACAGAACATTGGGTTTTCTATACCCCAGCAATACTCCAGTTACATACCCGATATCAAGCGGCGAAACATCTCTTCCAGCACTAAAGACAGCTTCTCATAACTGTTGCTACTCTTCAGATCTACTTTTCGCCCGATTGAAACACCATCCATGTACACTTTGACAAAGAATGAGTCAATCAAAGTGCTTCCTTGAGGAGCTGGGGAAGTAGCAGCAGGAGGTAATGCTTGGCTTTCATGAGTAGATTTTGGCTGAGGCTGTGTTGCTAAGGCTTTGTTTCTGAATGACTGCACAGGTGGCCAGCCAACAACTGGAGAACTGCCACCAAAACCATTACTATTTATCAGCAAAAAGAAAAAAAATCTTTATGTAATAAGACTCTGTACTGCTCTTGCTGGCTATCCACTTAGATAACTTGAAAGTAAGAGCAAAATTGCTTCGGAATTAAGCAAAAGAACAAGTACTAGGTCTTTAAAGAATAATACTCATTTGATCAAGCATCAAATGTTCTTTTATGAATGATACTCATTCGATCAAGTTACAAAAAGTTTCACATGAAGCTCAAAAGAGTCTGGCATAAGAAGTATTTTGTTTCAGAAGGTCTACAGTTTCAAGATCATCATAAACGAGGAAAAAAAATATCTGGTTATAGTCATGACATCTCTGTACATTGATTTCAACTTTCTGGACATGCAGAGGACAAAGTAAAGAGCAAAGAGTATTATCTTAACTGAAATAAGATAGGAAATGGTGTGGTGAGATTTGAGATCTAACCTAGAAGCTGGAGCATTTTCACTATCATCTTCAGGCATGTCCTGGCCATCTTCCCGGCCATAGGAAGCTGATTCTATGCCACAAGAAGTATCCGACATTCTCATGCCGCAGGTGTCCCATGGGTTTGTATCGGAATCATTTAGGCTGCTGGACGCTCCTCCTCCTGAAGTTATATATTTTTGCTGCTCTTGCACAGACATCGCAGACGGAAAAGGCTGGAAGGAAGCTCTTGATTGATCCAGATCCATGGGTCTAGAGGAACTAGAAGGCATCTCATTCATCAGCCCCCAAGGATATGCTGGAGGCATCAAACGGCTTCTCATGTGCTTAGTCTCGGAATCAGTGGTAGAACGGCTCGAGACTGTGTCGATTGGTGCACTTTGTGCTGCAGAAGTTGATTCCTCTGCAAATTGACTGGATATCACCTCAGCAAATACCCGCTTTGCCCCAGTGACAACTACCTGTGGACGATCTGCGGCAGCGCCATCACTGAAGCGAGAGACCACTCCTTCACCTCTGCATGAAATCTGCTCGCAGCTTGCAGCAATATTTTGCTTTTCATCATCACGATTACCTTGAAAGGGTTCCATATCTCCCCCAGGGAAGGGACACTCGTTGGATGGATCTCGGGATGGGTGGAAAGCCTTTGGAGGGCCAAGCCGAAGCTCCGTTTCTCCTAGGTTGAGATCAGGTATGCCTCCCTGATTAACACGCACCCCAGATGTGAGCGTTCTTTCTGAGGAAGCAGACGCCGCTGCTTCAGAGAGGCCGATATAGTCATGCTCTGTGAGAGTAGCTTCGCCATCTCTGGTATTTTCCTGTGCTGGAGATGAGACATCGCTTCTGGTGGCCTGCTCCATCCGGCTTTCATTTGCGCAGGAGAAGGCGCTCCGCCCTGCCGATGCTGCCATTGAAGCTGATATCATGCTACAAGAAAATTGAACTTGGCCGTGACCATGGCTATGGCTGAGCTTGTAAGCTGAATTGTTAGCAGAACGAAAGAATCCCTTACCATCCACATTGGAAAATATGCCAGATACTACAGAGTCTGAGGTATTTGTCGAGAGGGGAAAAGCAGCAGCTACAGACCTGCCATCTTTGGAGGATGTTTCTGATCCTGATATGCGTGTATTAACAGAAAACTCGCCTGTTCTAGAATGATCAAACGTCATGGATGCCATCGACCTTTTCGCGTCTGTACCATTAAATGCAACCAAAATGTCTTCCAGGATAAGATTGGATGAACATAAGCCAAGGCAAGTAGCACCAAACTATATCAATTGAAAGGTGAATTACCTTCCTGGTAGCTATCAACCTGTCTGATATCTAATCCATTATGAACTCCATCTGGCAAGAGCTTCAACCTTTAAGCTACAGAAGCTTCCCTTACCAACTATCGAGGTTTCCACAGCACTTTCAAAGTCAGCTATGCTGATCTATGATGAGCTATGACTTTTAAAATCTAAATCAAAGCACAATCGCGCCAGGAGGAGCCTGAAGGAAGCTGAATTAAATGGAATGCCGAGATCTAACGCACTCTACTACTGTGAAATTGCATCAGAACGTCCCAATTGAGGCCAAGATCTAACCCAGCAGAGCAAAGGATCAAATTGAGCAGATTACGTGATATAAGGCAATAGCTAGCGCAAATTTCCACGAAAAAACCTCCAAAAAGGCTCGAAAAATCCGCAAGGGTGTTTAGAGTGATAATCACGAGGCGATGGGGTGATGCAGCAAGCGATGGAGCGAAGAAAGATGGAATCAATCCCTCAAGAGAGATGAAAAGATGCGCAAGAAATAGAAGAGAGAAGCAGGAGAGAGAGAGGAGAGAGAGAGAGCAATAAATTAAGGGGGATTGCAAAAGGGGGTTGGCGTCCGAGAGAGCAGTCATTCTCCACCCGTTCGCAGCCAATGAGAGCGCGCCACGGGACCCGTGTTTGCCGGCCAACGTCAGCGGTCGGCCACGAGCCAGACAAATTTTGCCCCCACTTTGCCGACCGTGGGTCCCCACCCCTATCGTGGTTTGCATGAGTAGGTCACCCGCCAAGTGTGGCGGGTCCGTGACCCGGCAGCGATGCGATGGCATCGTGGCCTCGTAGGGTACTAGGACCACCGTCGGTGGGCCCCGCCGACGGTCTGGTCGGTAGGCGACATAGCAAATCCCCGCAATATCTGCCCACTTTTTGGTCGCCGGCTGCTGACTCTTCCAACATCAATTTTCCTTTAAACAACCCAACAAAAAAAAATTTACATTGATTTTGATTTGTCCAAATTTTAACTTTCACACTAAGTGCTTTTTTTTTTCCCCCAGAATCTATTGTTTTCCTCCCTTCTTTTTTGCTTTCGCCAATCCAAAAGATTATATATGATGCTTTGGCATAAGCAATTCCCAGATCTAATTTTTTTTTTAACTTTTTGTCTGAGAATTGATTGTCTTCCTCTCATTATAGATTTTTTTTTTTTTGTTTGAGAATGAGAATTGAGTTTTTTGCTCCCATTTTCGGTGTTTTTTAACCTTGTTTGAGAATCAATCGCGTTTCTCCACCCCCCCCCCCCCCCCTCTGGTTTTTTGGTTTTTTGTTTGATAATTGATAGGTTTCCTTGCATCATCCGCAGCACCCCCCCCTCCCCCTTTCCCTTTTTTTGGCTCTAATAATCACCTATTTTCCTCCCATTTCCCCTTTCTTCTTTGGGTCTGGGAATAGATTGTCCCAGCCCCACCCTTTTTGGTTTTTTGTTTGATAATTGATCGTTTTCCTCCCATTCCCCTTCTTCTTTTTGTCTTAGAATCGATTGTTTTCTTCACATTTTTTAACGTGGCAAATATTTTCCACCCTTTAACTTGCATCACTTCCCATCACAATTTCACTTTAGAAGATGAACTTCTCTGCAACTTAAAAACACGAATTTCTTGCTTCTTGCAAAATTGGCAAATAAAACTCAAAATCAATTGATCGGCTAACTAGCTTTGCTAGTTCTTGATGATGATGGTCCAACTACTTCAAGTAAGAAAGCTAGTAAGAAAATATCAAGCCAACCTTATGGACCTGCTTAGTGAGTGAAGCCCAAACCGAGCATCCATCTCAAGCAAGGTATCATGGCCATAATCCCCAAGGCAGTATGCTTTAGGCCCATGCTCAATGCCCCTTTGAGCAAAAGTGCCCTTACAAGACAAAAAGCCGCTCCCCGTGGCTTTACTCCGTACAAGTAAAGAGCTTTGAGTGAAAGTGGTTAAAACCATAGTCATGATCAAGTATCATTATTTGAATTTTGTACTACCAAACTTCTTTTATAGAAAGATTCCCTATTAAAAGATTCGAGAAAAAAATAGATTCTTTAATTTTTTAAGCCATTAGATTTCCATGGTATTAAAATATTTTAAATTTTGATTCCAACTGTATACAAGAATATAAACATGATATGTGAGTTGCACAATGTTATCAACTATCAACCATACTTGTATCTCCAAGGGGACATTCAAGTCATTAATTATATAATGAATAAATGCAATCTCATTTGCAATTTTCAATGCAATATTTAAAAATATGGTGGGTCATCTAGATAAGTATGCCTCCAACTCACATAAGAATGTACCTAAGAAAGACGAACTACCTTGCAAAAGACCTCTCCATGTCAAAAAGGAAAATACAAAGTCGTCACAGAACCATGAAACTTTGACAAAATCTTCACCTCGGGTATGCATACAATTAATAGTAAATACTCTCTACAAGAGTAACATACAAAATCTTCACACAACAACCATGAAACTTTGCATAATCTCCAGCTCGAATATGCTAATAGTAGATTCTCTATGCATGAACCCTTTCGCCCTTATTCCCTTTTTCTCCCAAGTATTGCTTGGGCCAAAACCAACCTAGGTTGAGTATTGACCCATGTGTTGGCAAAGCCAATGTGAACCCAAGTCGAGTATGGACACTAATATTACAAATGCTCATACAATAACATTTTGAAGCCTTCCCAAAAGCTTCATGTCTAATTTTTTTTTTTTCATATTAAGGCAATTTCATTTCAATCTTTACAAAATAAAAGTTGTTTCGATTGCAATCACAAGAAGTTGTTGGTGACAATGGATACATATCATAAAAAAGAACATGTTACAATCATGATTGGGTGCTACCTGTAAGATATTCTAATACACTCAAAGGACTCGTTAAACTTCAAGGTGAAAACTTATTTCTTGATGGAAGTCTTTATTAGTTACTACCTTTCAAAACACTCTCTCATACCATTCAAGTAGCTCCGTTATACCACAGTGGAGACCTTTGCAGACCCCATTTACCCATCTATATACTTGCTCAACAATGATCCATACTCATTATTGCTTCGAGCTTGCCAAAACCTCCATCTGTTTGTGGCATATATAAAGATTCATAAAAATATATACCACAATCTGCAAGTTCCTTTGGACTTCTTCCTCTCTATTGTAGCTTTCCAACATTAGAGTGGATTACAGCCGAATGACAACGATCTACTACCTGAAGAAAAAATTTGAAGTGTTTGACTCTTTCAAGAAGTTCCTGGCATTTGCAGAGAGACACACCTCAAAGGAGATTCAGACCATCAGGTCTGACAATGGAAGTGAGTACAAGAGCACAAAATTTTCTAAATTCTGCCAGGAACAGGGGATAGAGCATCAATTCACACCTGCGTACACCCCAGAATATAAAGGTGTCGCAGAAAGGAGAAACATGACGCTAGTCGAAGGAGCCAAATGCATGATGGCACAGGCTCAATGTTGTAAAGCTATCTTCATAAGCTTTACTTCCGGTGCCACTGGCGCCAGCATTGTCCCCGGCGCCAGCAACGCCCCTGCTGCTCCCGGCGCCACTGTGACCAGAATCCAACCGGCGCCAAGTTCCTATGGCTGAAAATCTTAATCGGTCCTAGCGAAGTCCAGATAGCTCAGATCGATGTGCAATCACCTCACACGATCTAGGCATGATTAAAGGAAGCCTGGGGATCAATAAAATCTAGAGAGAGAAAATGACTTTCTAGAAAGAGAAAATCCTAGAGAGAGAAAAACGTGTTTTACCAGCCTGGGTAGAGTGCTTGGTATGACGGGGGGTGCCGAATCCCACCAATACTATAGGGGAGTGCGGGTTGCGACTCAGGACGAGCTCCAACCAAGTCTCAGCCTCCCTTGTTGGAATGTTGTCATGGCTCTCGCCTTGGCATGCTAGCGCCCCGGAGACTAGGGTCGGTCACACATTTGAAATGTAACCTTCTCAGATTTATCAATAAAGTGGGATTTTTCTCAAATTAACTCTGATTACCTTCTGGATTTCAGTGTTCGGTAGAAGTGCCAGTTGTAAGGCCGCTTCAAAATTTTTAAGTTAGCACATAGCTGAGGGTCGTATCCCCGAACGCCAGCGGTATGCCGTCGGGACCATTCGGTCCGTGGCGCCAGCGGTATGCTGTCGGGACCATTTGGTCCAGGAACTGGTTGTCTCCATATCTGTTGTGGCTTGTGGTTCTGAGTGTTCCTTGCATGAACGTGAATGGGTTAAGCTCTTGGGGAATGGGCTCTAACCTGTCGGTTGAGTTGGATGGCTTGCTTGGGTGGAAGGTACCTGTTTATGGCTGTCCAGTCTGGCGTGGCGCTAGGTTGGCTTCCAGCGCTCGTGACGAAGCTTTCAGTTGGTTAAGTCTGATGTAAGTCAAACCGCTTGCTTGGAATGGATGTTACTCGTTTGTAACGAAGCTTCGAGTTGGTTAAGTTTGATGTATGTCGGGCGGCTTGCTTGGAGGGAAGTCACCCACATCGGGACCCCCGATCTGGCATGGCGCCAGGTTGGATCTCAATGTTGGTTTTCGAAACTTCAAGTTGGTTAAGTCTGATCGTTGTTGGCGAGTCGGCTACTTGTATGTCAAGTGGATTTGGATGGCAAGAGTTGAAGGCTGGGAAGCTAAGTCGCGGTTCCTGGCTCCCTTTGGGATGCCTGCGCTACATGTGGTATCAGAGCCGACTAGCCGGTCAGCTATGCGGATCTCACGGAAATGGCCACGGTTTGGGGTTCATCAAGACAACTGTTGTGCAAGGTGCTGCCCATAGTGTAAGCATGGGTGCGTCCACGGTCGGGGTGGTCGGTAGAACGGGGGACTTGATGAGTCAAGGTGCTGCCCTTGAGGTGTAAGCACGGTCAGTTCTCGCGGTTCAGGCCTGGCTCTATCTGCACGTAGGACAGATGAGGCAGTGTGCTACCATTAGGTTGGTGTAAGCACGGTCTGTGCCTTGTGGGGTGCGGGGCGACATATTCAAACTGTACGGGTTAACCATTGATACAGAGATGCTGCTCGAATTCGGGTGTAAAGCACGGGTGGTTAGCTGCCGGTGCGGGATAGCTGCCGATCGTTTAGCTATAAGGGCTATCGACCAGAAAGTGGTGGGGCATGACTGAGGCAATGTGCTGCTTAATGGTGAAAGCACGGATAGTTGGAGGGGTGTCCTATGTGGGCTGATTCTGTGATTGATTTGTATGGGCGCGGCCAGGCAAAAATCCATTGGCAGAACCATCTCAAAGGGGGACCTTGTCTTTGTTACTTGTTAGTAAACCTGCCTGAGTGTCTTACTTGTATGTATTCGTGGTGAGTCTTAGTACTCGTGCTTTGCTTGGTTTGCATGATTGCTTGTGATACAAGGAGTTGATGGCTCAAGAAGGAACCTTTTTTTTGAAGGCTGATACCATCAAACAAAGAGGACTACAGAATCTGTGGGGCGGATTTGCAGTTCAAGTACTCGCACGTGAACGGCAACGAAACGACTCAATGTTTGCAAATGATGGATGGCTAGCCTGTTTCTTGGGTTAGTTTCATTTGCGACAATGCCCACTAGATGCAAGCAGGAAGTCAAAAGTTGGAAAGGGCAATTTCAGAGGAGATCTTCTATGGAGCAGTTGGTCTTCATTTTGGGACGGCCACCTTTGGAACTGAAACTCATTGAGCATGTGTGATATCCAGTATCAGTTGGGTTTTTGCCTCAAAGGGGAAAGACTAGGATCCTCTTCAGAAATTGGCAACAAGTTGGATCGAGCCATAATCCTAGCAGATGGGAAGCAAAGTGTTGGAAAGGCTTTTTGTCTGAAGAACTCTACTCTAAGTCCGATCAGTTGATTTTATAAGTGGAGGGGAACTATCACACACACCTCTCTCTTGGGGCAAATTTTGAATGAAAGTTGATCAAAATGGGGGCAAATTCAAGGTGACCTAGCCATACTCACACGAGGAGACTGGCGAACTTTGGACCTAATAAGTTGACAAGTTTTTGTTGTGGAAAGGAAAGCTTGTTATAGGCTTTCTTTGGACCAGAAATGATGAGGAAACATATGAGTACGTTGGCTTGTGTTACGTGTAAGGCAGCTGATCAATGAAGGAACTGTGAAAGTTGAGTCTTGCATGAGAGACTTGGTATTTCTAACGGACGCTAAGGGACAGTTCGCGTTGAGATCGGACTAGTGCAAACGCTGGGTGCATGTGTCTGATTCAAAGAGAGCTACTTGAAGCCAAGCTCGATGTACACTTCTTGTTTTGACTGTGAGGCAACTGGCCAATGATGGAATTGTGAAAGTCAAGTTTTGCGCGATGGCATGGTGCTTCAAACAAACGCGAAGAGGTAGTTCGTATGTGGATCAAACTGGTGCGACCCTTTGGCTCTCCACGAGGTCAATGGTTACATTTGGGCTGATTCAAAGAGCTACTTCAAGCTAAGTGACAGGTGCATTGCGGAGTACTCAATCTTTGCCTACTTTAAAGAGCCAAGATGGAAAAGTATCAAGATCAGGCTGGGACAAGGAGAGAAATCAAGGTGCAGAAGCAACAAGGCACAAAGTGGACCATAAAGTGGGCAATCAAATGATAAATCCTTTGGCTCAGGGAGCCTTGATACCTGTGCGGAACTGATCAAATCTGGAGCTCAGGGAGCTCAACACAAAGTGCATCAAGGACAAATCAGGAGCTCAAAGGAGTTCCAAAGTCAAAAAGTCAGAAGCGACAGGGGCGAACACTTCACAGAAAGGCCTCTGTCACCAATTAATAAGGTTTTTGGGTTTTACGTAAGCGATATAAAATCTACGCTTTTCCCAGACAAAGAGATACTTTCAAATTATGTAATTTTTCAGTACAAAGAGCTGAGCCTCTGACTTGTGGTGTGCCAGCTTCAATGTTAATAAAAAGTGGCCAGTAAATTGAGTACTGTGCCAAGTAGCTGAAATGCATATATTTATTTTAATTGGGAGACACCTTTACTTTAATCTGGCATCTGATGAGGACATCAGATTTTATAAAGGTGGAGTGGATGTTGTAAAGCTATCTTCATAAGCTTTACTTCTGGTGCCAGCATTGTCCCCGACGCCAGCAGCGCCCCTACTGCTCCCGGCGCCACTGTGACCAGAATCTAGCTGGCGCCAAGTTCCTATGGCTGAAAATCTTTGATCGGTTCTAGCGAAGTCCAGAGAGCTCAGATCGATGTGCAATCATCTCACACGACCTAGGCATGATTAAAGGAAGCCTAGGGATCAATAAAATCTAGAGAGAGAGAATGACTTTCTAGAAAGAGAAAATCCTAGAGAGAGA